>HG738138.1:16221053-16821053 GCA_000499405.2 Onchocerca volvulus | reverse complement strand
TACACACAAAAATCCTCGCATTATATAATTCTATTTATTTTTTCTTTGAATTCTTACCCAAAGTAAAACGACCTTTCGTTTTATACGAAATTTTAAGCAGTTTAGAAACGCTGCATATCTTCCAAGTAAATTATCACAATATCATTCTTGGTTTCAAATTAGCAATACTCTATAAACTGTCTCCTCTATTTATTTTACAATTTCTTCAAACTTATTGCATAATAAGTGACAATGTACATTTACTGACCTCATTCCACTACTACACACTTCAGTTGTCAGAAGTCTAGCTGGATCGACAGAAGAACGCCATGCTACTGCTGCTTCAAGAGTTGGGGCACTTAGTTTATCCGAAGCAATTGACAAAAACTGTTCTTCCGATAGTTTCTGGTCCTGAAAATCAGACTGGATTTAAATATAAAAATCACATTCAATTATTTTTCATCGTAATGTTTCTAATAAATGCTCCTAATCAAATTGAATATTTCATGTTTCTGTACTTGAATTTGAAATTAATACAAAGCACTTGAAATGCTAACTTTTTCATGCACTTTAATTTTGATTAATTCGACCCACTCATCATATCGAGAATTCCATCCAAGATAATGCACACAACATGTCATTTCCCGCAGGATACCTTCTAAGCGATCATTTAAGCGTGCCGATGCTCTTGTCAGCGCTTCTTTTTGTTCTTTCTCATCGCAATCCATTGACTCATTGATGGCTTTGCACCTTAAAATTATCATTTGATTTTGTTAATAAAAAAGGAACAGCTTAAACCAGAAGATATGCGATATTCTTCATGTAATATACTCTATCAGGTAAGTAGAAACGAGTTTAAGTTCCTGAGAATATTATTTTCAGTCGTTTTTGAATGATCATTCTTGAATATGGAATGGAAAACAAACCTCGCTTCGAAATCCATCATCGAAGAGAGAACATCGCCATGTGAAATTTTGCCCAGTGTAATTACTCTTGCATCATACCACTGACCATGATGATAAGCTTTTACATTTTGTCCCATGTAGAAATTTGTCAAGCTATAAAAAGATATTTTTTGATTATAAACAAATGAGTTAGACCCAAACACTGCTGTAATACCTATGATGTCAACAGCAAGGCGAGGACAGATTTGCATCAATTCGCATTGAGTAAATGCCAAAGACTGATTTTTCTTCAAAACTGCGAAAAAAAAAAAAACAAAAAACAAAAAAACAAAATTGATAAAGCCTACACCGTAGCTGGAGAGCAGTTAATCCATGGCACACCTTCCTTAGTTTTCTCTTTTTTGAGCACTTGGGAAATGTCTGAATCTTTCCCTACGATATTTCCATCATGCTTGCTTATCGATAATTCTTTTTGCTCAGCAGAAAGGCGAGTTCCTATAGTGGCGAACTTTCGAGCTTCTTTTAAACGTATTTGCCGAATGTGTGCTATAAAATGAGAAATATGGTATTAAAAACATTATCAAACTTGAAAATAAAAATCATTCACAAGATGCTCTTCTGAGAGACAAAAGGAAATTTCTCGAATATTTCCACAGCTGCAAGAGTTATCATTTTATTTTTTCCTTAATGGTAATTTTTTATTACAGTATTTTTTGTTTTGTATTCATAATTTCGAAAAAATTGAGATCATATGCAATTCTCCATTCTAAAGATATTATCAAACCTTCATCATCGCTTCCACTAACTCCTTGATCAACATTTGAAGCTGTCGAAATAATACTTGGCGATTTTCGTTTGATATAATTTTCAGAAGAAGACTTCTCCGGTTTGTTAATCTCAAATCCGGTATGAAAATGAAAAACAATGAAAGAAAATATGAAACAAACAAAAAAACATTCACAAAGTGATCCCAGCAAAATAATGGATTACAAAATTACCTTTGATACCTTAACTCGTTTATCGATGTTGGAAGTTTTCAAGCCAAGCTCCTGCTCATCTCTATAACGGGAATAATTGACTCGACTAAGAAAAAAGACAGCAAAATTTCCAACTGAACTAAACTGTTAACAGATAACAAAATTGCCTGTTATCAAAAATCCTAGTCATCTTTTATCATAATTAAAGTTTTTCGAAATGAAGATTGAAAATCGTTAAATTAAATAACCAAAATCAAACAGGTAACACATCTAAACACAACATGTTTGACGTTCCTTGTTTAATCCTCAAGAATTAAATTAGTACGAACTTAATTGCATCCTTTTCATTATCCTTTTTCTTTGGACCTCGGTGTTTAACTCTGAATGGTTCCTTCTCAGTCTTAAAAACTCCTTTTTCTTTGATACTTTCGATCGTTCCACTATCGCTTACACTTCCTTTATCCTGCTCTTCCTCATCTTTCGTCTTGGATTTTATTTTGCTGCCAGGTGATAAACAAAGGAACGGTGCTGAACCCTGCGATGACGTGGATGGTGCACTAAAAAAAAAAAAGAAAGATGAAGGTTGATTTATTTGTTCAACTATTACATCGCTCTTTTTAAATCCTTTCTAATATTAAATTGAATAATAAGCTTATTTGCTTGTTTAGCTTATCACATCTTCTATCAACAAAACGGCTCGACGAAATATGGTCACTCATCGGAACAATTGTTTTGATCACCAGTTAGATAGTCTATCCACAGGACCCTGACTGTAGCAAATTACTGGATGTATTTTGAAACTCGAGGGAGAAAAAAAAAAAAAAAAAAAGCATTCGTGTAAATAAGCTATCAAATGACATGCCCTTTCATTTTATCATCATCTTCACTGACATCAGATTTCGTCACATTTCGCTCGTCCTTTTTTACTTTTTCTTTTTTTGTCCGTGGTATGTTCTCATCTTTTTCTCGTTTCGTTGTTTTACCCTTAGTTACGCTTTCTTTTTGTCCCTTTTCTTTTTTCTTCGTTGCCACTGATGCCCATTTTCTTCTTTGTAACTGCAAAATTATGCTTGCCTGATAGAAATATTTGCACAATTACAGAAAAACAATTCACTAGTGCTAACAAATCAAACCTGTATATTATGACGGTCCAATAAACGATTTGGACGTTCACTACGACTGGAAGTAGATGGGGTGGGAGTAGACAACCAGCTCGAAATACCCAAATTGCGGTAAAATGAATTAAAATGATCCAAGTATCTGGAAAAATTTCAAAGTCGAGAATGACAGAAACTAATTAATTTCACACTTATTTTCTATGAGAAAATAATTATTCACCTCGAGTAAGCATTTTTGACAGTAACTGATGTTGCCCCTGGGCATCCTTCCAAATGCATTTTTCGTAAAATCAACTTCCACTGATTGTTTTCGGTGACACGTTTTTTGCCGCCATATCGTTGGACCATATTATACAATCGAAACATGTCTATATCTTTCCCACCAAGTATTGGTGCTCGGTTAATTGGAGTTCCTGCGAAAAAAAAAAAAACTACAGTCGAACGTGCTAAAGCTTCAACTGGTTCCAATAAAACGATTCAAATTTAATACTTTTTGTTCTTTATAAATACTTCATCCTCAAAAATATTCGGCCCTTAAATTTACCAACATGGCCTAATTCCACAGCCCTCTAACAATCTTAATCCTAGTCTGGAAGACATATAGTAAAATCCCATGTTCAAATTTTGGTTACATAAAAATGTTAACTTAGGAATATCATTGTTATTTAGATGTACATTTACATTCTCAAATCTCAAATCTCAATCCCTATACTGTAATAGTAAAAAAAAAAAAACCTCTTTCTTCATGGAATTTATATAACTGGGCAGTAAACTGATCTCTTTCTTCGCCATATTCTTCATCGGTACTACTTTCGCTCTCTGAAGAGCTACTCTCAGCGGAACTGCAAAAAAAACAGTACTTCAACATCAAAATTAATGGTTGCAATGAAAATTATGAAATAATCATTATTTCATATTTAAAGCAGAAATTGAATGTACGTTTTCTTCTCAATTTCGCGTTTCGCTTTTCCGGAAGCTTCCGAGCGTTTTTTTTGATCAATCGAAGAAGACCTATATTCGCGTTTCTTAGATCGTACATCGTCATCATAAATTTGTGATCTTTCCCATCCTGCCGGAAAAATTTCTGGAACAAATCCCGCGATAATTTCCGCAAACCATGCATATACAAATATTAAATAAAAACTTCGCTGTAAATTATAAATTTATTTACCTTTTTCAATAAAAGCAATAGCTCGATCCATAGCAGCTTTAGGCGACGACTCAGCAAACTTGAGAACTGAAATGCCCGGCGAAGATAATTTATTCATCGAACAAGTAAAGCTAAAAAATAAACAGTTTAACATTAAAAAAAAAAAAAAAAAAAAAAAAGAACTAATTGCTGTTTTTCCTAAGAGACAAAATCCGATGCATGAACGTAGCATGACATGATTTGGAGAATATTTCGAATAATATTAAACTCAAGTCACCAAGAACAGCACTCTCCAATCAATTAGTATAACATGCCATCTATACTACGCAGCAAAAATATAACAGAAGTTATATCAGCCAAACATCCATTATAAACTGTTCAATCCATTCTTCGATCAGATAGCCAATCGTTCTGACCAATCATTTAAGCAAATTTTATAGTAGCATTAGCAATCCGTTTTAATACTTTCTTAGAATATTAATTAAAAAAAAAAAAATAGAAAGATGATTGTTGAAATATTGTAATTTCAATATTTAAAGCATACTATTTTGAATCTTTGAAACTTCGCAACAAAATATCGCTTTTGCCAATATTTACATTTCCCTTTGTTGCAGTTTTGAATGGTACTTCCGCAACAACAACAGCCGGTGTCCATTTACCCTTGCGCATAACATCGTCATACACTGCCACAACATTTCCAACCTTATACAGCTGAAGTGAAAGTTTCCATATTATTGATATTCAACTATTTTGAAAGAAAAATCATAAAAAAGTTGGTTTATAAAAACAATATCAATCTTTTTTGAATTTATTTTCGATGTGAAATAACCGAAATAAATTTGAAAAACCTAATTTCTAAAATTGAAAATACTATGCCCTAGCAGAAAAGCCAGCAAAAAGTTTACCTTCTTCGTACCATCAATATCTCTCGACCTTTTCTTAGTCATCGGCTCCACTTCTTTGTCCCGAAGTCCTTGTCGTTTCCGTTCGCTTTTTCGGCTTGTGCTACTGCCAGTTATCATATCCATCTTTTTATCAGTTGTATGGGATTTATCATCATCATTATCATCACTACTGCAATGCTTTTTTCGTGCACGTACTCTTCTTCTTTCCTTATCTGTATCGTCAACCTCGTCATCGCCATCATTATCATTATCATTACTATCACCACCATCATCATCATTACTATTCTCATCTTTATAATAATTATTATCACCTAACCTATGCTTATCACCATTGCTAGTTGATTCTTTGATACGTTTCAACGCATCCGTAGCAACTGTCGCTGCATAGCGCTTTTTACGTGTTCGTGCAATAGATTTGGTGAGAATTTTATCGGCAATCATGCGTGAAACTGACGGTTTCGGTAAACGCGTGAAGCGATGCATCTTCGAACTGCCCGAACCATTGCCATCACCATTATTATAATCGTAATCTTCATTATCGCCATTTTTTAAATCATGATCACCATCACTCTGTCTGAAGAATGATGTAATCTCCCTACGCGCACTTCGTAAACGCTTTGGAACTGATTTTGAAGCTAGTCGACGTGTACGGAGTGTACGACCTGACTGTACAGGAATAGTTACAGCTTCACTGATGCTATTACTGGTGGCAGATAGAGTAGTGCTAGAAGTGGTACTTTCAAGTGTTGAATCATCTTCACTGGACGTTGCATCATCATCACGCTCCCCGTCACCTTCCTTATCACCGACACTTGTAGATGTTGATTGCTGTCGTTGCCGTTTTGACTGTTCCAAATTTCTCCTATGCATAAAATTTATTTACACAATACTCAAGGTGCAGTGGCATGCTGGATGCGCGCAGTGCATGTTGACAACATGAGATGCAAATCACTTTTTATGGTGCATATCACTGTTAACACACTTTTAATCCTTCAAAACTAAACATTAATGTGTTCTTTTTATTCAGAAAAGAAAATGAAAACAAAAAACCTCTCTGTGCATAATATGAAATGATATTATTGTAGATGACGTGTATGCAATGGACACTAAATGGAACGTTTCCGATAATTAAGTGATATGATAAGCCGTTCCGAAAGTACGATGAACAAGTTGCATCACTAATGAATAGCATAATTATGATGTCACGAAGAATTTCTGGAGAATATGCGAAGCAATATGTCATTTAGATGTCTTAAACATTCCGGCAACAAAAAAAGGGAAAGTTTTCGGAAGAGCAAAGGCACTTAAGTTGATTATCGAACCCTAAAAGCCAAGATGTTCCGAAGCTTGTTATGATCACAACGATGATTCCCATAAATCATTCTGCGCACATGCGTCGTTCTCTCTTTGTTTCTACTCTCTCCTACACACACTCATACTTCAAATGAATGAGAAAACAGATGTTTACTTCCGGTACTTTCAAGTGAAAAATGACGTAATAGATGTTCCGAAAGGTTGCGGTACTGACAGTGATATGGTAACAAAGTTTACGGTGCAAAATAAATATACATTTTGCATCCGATGAAGAGAGAAAAAAAAGAGTGCAATCTTACAAAAGTAAGAGAAAAAGAGCAAAATTAATTCTTGCAGAAAATATACAAAGTTGAAATTTTATTGATCGGACGAAACAATGATGTGGAAGAGAAAGGGATGGGAGAAATGGATGAATGATGTCCTTCAACTGTCCTAAAGTATGTGGAAAGGGAGAAAGAGAACCAGAGAAAGAAGAAAATGAACGAATGGATGACGGTTATATTTTCTAAACGGAACCCAATTTCTTTCAGCATTACCACCTCTACAATTTACTGTTGATATTTTTTAATTATGTGACTAGATAAGGCGAAATTAAATTTTCCATTTTTGTTCTATTCCTTGATTAAAGGTAAAATAGAAGCAAGACTGAGACAAAGCTAACATGAAGATGAGAACTTTGAGGAAATGTCGCTGAAATAGGGATAGACAAAGAGAGAAAATCCTTCTAACTGCGGAAAATTAAGACATATGTTAGCGGAGAAAAGCTGACACCGACTGTTATCATTATCATTATAGAAGGACAACAATAAGGAATTCACCGAACACCTTAGGATAGAAATCAGGCACTACGAAAAAATATGATGGTCGGCAGGTACATCCTTAACAGTATTCACCATCAACACAATTTATAAGACAATCTTCCCAGTCTTTCTACCTAATTTTTATCTTCTTTAGCGCAAATCATTTGGAGTATAACATTCTTAATTTTGAACCGATAACTATGCCGCACATTCTAATCATTTCAAAGAAATGATTTGGTATTTGCCGCACCTACACTTTGAAAGGAATCTTCACGATGTAATAAATGTACCAAAAATGACAAATGCTACATAAAGCGAAAAGATTTAGAATGCTATGCTTATTTCAGATTTCAAGCCATTTTTTTTCTTTTTTTTTTTCGTTTCTTGTTTTTATAATAAATTGATGAGAAATTTGGCGACATAGCTCTACATAAGTGCCTATAAGTTAATTGAAAATTTTTCATTATATTTAAATAGGAAAATTCGGAAATTTTTACAAATTAGTTCGAATACAATAACAATTTCAACCGATTAGAATGATGGCATAGTAAAGTCGGTTCATGCAGTGTTAACTTATTTTTTACCAATAAATTCGCAATATATTTGAAAGCGATAGGAAAAACCTTTTTTGTTTTCCTCTTCGATCATCAAGAACTACTGGACTACTGAATGATTCTGGTTTGTATAGTGGCATTGCATCCAAATTGACATCTTCATTAAAATGTTTTGCACCTTTGATGCATACCTGTGTACGTCGCAACTGCCTCTCATCACCATCATTAAAGACTAAAAATTCTATGGTCAGTAAAAAGTAATGGCATCTTTTTTGTTAAATTCAAAACCTTTCGTTTAACCATAGGAATTGTAGCTGGATCAACAACATAAACAATGACAAAAATATTCACCAACAACATATATGCTGTTATCTTTAATATTCTGTATAATGCCTCTATATGTAGCTTTTCCTTGTACAATTTCAACCTGTTGGTTGACTTCCAAAGAACCCTTTATTTCGGTATGATCGGCGAATATTGTACCGTAAGGCGGTGTTTTCAGTAAGATCTACAAATTATAAGAAATAAGTACACTTATATTTTTATTTGTAATAGGGTACGCTTGTATTTTGTTTTAAAAGTAATAAGAAAACTAAAACATAAGCTTGTGTTTCTGTTTTTAAAATAATAATAAGCTAAAATTATGATCAAATGAGTCCCTCTTTAATATGAGAAGATTCAATGGAGATTTATCTCAGAAGGGTAATAATTCATCTAGGGAGGATTGAATCACATATTTCTTCTGTACATATATATTTTCTGGAATGAAAAATATCTAGACCTTTTACTTCTAGATATAAAAATGAAGAGAATTAGAAAAATGTGACGAGGCCTTAACTTAAATATTAAAATTTTATATAAAACATATGGTATTATTAACTTACTTTACATTTCACAGATTTCGTCATACGTTTTACCTTAGCTTCACAGAATGCTCCCTTAAATTTCGCACTAACTTCAGTGCCAACACTTAAAAATGGAGGATCATCCGACTGAAAATATAAATTTTATCACCAAGCACTTTATAAACAAAACTATCTATTTGTTCATGAAAAATTTTCTAATTTTGACGGTATTTCAAATTTGATATGATAAACCGATTTAAGAGCGTCAATTTTGAAGATTCCAAGATGATTATTATAAATGTATACACAAGAATGCATGTTTGTTCCGATAAGCCATACTATTCAAGTTTATTTTTTAATTCAAAGATGGATATCTTAAACTTGAAAAAAATTTTGTTTCTGAAATAGATTTATACAGGACAGTAAATCAAGTAATTTTAAAAATGTGAAATAAAGAAATCACCTGCATTACTACCTATTCTATAACAAAACTCGATACTTCGTTAAAAGCATGCGTAGCAAATAAAAATGCCAATGTTCTGGGATCAAAATAATTCGAAAACTTTGGGACCAGTAAATAATCAATCAATTCGAAAAATTACTGAAACGTAGAAAGTTTAAAATCTGAAATAACTTACCAAAAAGATGCTTAAAAGCACTGAAAATCTGATAAACTGAGACGATGAGAATGATGAAGAGAAAAAGGGAGAAAGATAAAGAATAGGATAACAAAAAAATACAAAATAAGGATAGATATTCCTGAGAAAGCGGTGATATGCATAAGTGAAGTATGACTTGAGTGAAGTATACATCTAAGCAACCAAATAAGAAGACTCAAAATAAAAAAATAAATATATTGCAAGCTAATTGCAAGTCATACTTCACTTCTATAATTAATTAAATAAGGCAAATAAAAATGTAATATCAATCAGATAATTATGCAAATAACGCAAACAAACATAAAAATAGGTAATTAATTCTGCAACTAACTAAAACAAGTGACAAGATAATACAACAGAAGCAAACAGAAATACTCGCCACTTGCCGCATCATTTCAACGACAATCCCAACAATTTGTAAACAATATATTCAAATCCGCCCTCCTGAATTTCGCCCCATTATTACCATTTCAAGGCCGTTGCATGCAATGATAGTGCAATACGTTCAGTCTCATGCATGCAAATATTTTGTTGATTCAATTGACAAGTGGGAAATATGTTTTGATTATGTAATTTATGGTTGTCATTATGAAGAGTGGTATTGTGATGTAAAAATTTAGTCAGTTGTAATTTTCAGTATGCGGCAAGAAAGATCTCATTCCAGATGAAAGCTATATCACGTTCGCATTTTATTGACTGGTTGAAACCTCTGCAGTTCGTCATTTCTGCACATCCAGCTATAGGCAAGCGTACATTTGCCGTCATATGTATCGATCATCAGTCGACATTACATACTGATATACGACATGTATGTGCACGTCTGAATGCATCCAGTGAGGCCAGATCATTATATTCATCAGAAACATCAGATAACTGGAATGAGTACTGCATTTCTGACATTTTGTTTTGTTGTTATATAATTTGTCAGCTAATTTAGTAGAATCGTTTTTCTGCTACGTACGTGGGAATTTGCTTTGTCAGACGTTGAACTATAATAGATTTTACATATCTGTTGATTAGCTTATCGCTAGATGACTCATGAATTATTCATATTCACTGGCTAACAACGATAATTTTATCTTGTTATTCGAAACTTCTAGGATATTATGTCCTTCTATCTTCTATTCTCTTTATATTTCGGTGTCATTAATTGTAAGTTGCTTTGATGATGTGTGCTCGAGCATTAAGATTCAACTAGCTATTATTGGTATATTGGTACCAATATTAGCTTAGAGGTCTTTTTTGTGAAAGAGAATTTGAAGATGGAATCCATCTCAGTCGGTGATTGTTGGCACAACTAAGATTGAATTTTCGTTATTTGGGCAAAATTAAAAAAAAAAATCTTACTGTGTGGCGTAGGCTATTAGACTAAGTTTAAGAAGACCTTAATGGAGAAGGGAACCTTTATAACAATGGACAACATTAGTTGAAAACTATGAACTTATGTATCAAAACTTATGCTGTCATAAACTAATTTGATTGGATTGTCCAGGTTATAAATTTAAGGCAGCAATAATAAAGTGATATTTCATTTTAGTTTTATGGGAAATTATTCAAACTCAAAATTATCAAATTTCTTACTTACTTTGCTTTTTCTAGTGTTCCAGTTGTGAAAGTTTCCGTTCATAACCCAGATATTTCCAATAATCCGATTATAGCAGTTTATTGGGATCATAGCTATAAATATAATCGATTCAAGGTGCTCTTTTCACTTTTTATTGATTTAAATAATTCTGGATGTGGAAAGAATGTAATTATTTTGTAAGTCATAGGAATACTGCATAAACAAAGATTCGAAACTGTTTTTTTTTTCTTTTTTTTTTTTTTTTTTTTTCATATTGCGTTAACAAGGAAAAATAAATTGTCGCATTTGAATAACATTCCTTTTTAGGAGCATCCAGAAAGGTCGCCAACAAAGGCTGAAATTGAAGCCGTATCTTTAGCGCTGAAACAAGTATGCTATTCTCTGATATATTAATTTTTTGTTCCAAAGAATTTTATCATAACTTTATTCTGTTTTTATATGATTACTAGAATAAGATTGAAGTCGTGATACAGTTTACATATCGTCGTTTTATTTTAAAATTGTAACATTGTAGGCAGTTTTCCAAATGAATTTACCGCGTGTTCGTATTATTACAAATTCAAAATTTGTTTGGAAACATTTCGGTAAAACGTCATTATGGTGGAGCTTGGATGAATTCCTACAACAAAACTCAACAATGTTTCGTTTCTGCTCCGCGGAAGCCGGAGATCTGTACCGGTTATTGCACATGATCGATGTATGAACACATCAGTTTAGCGTTGTATTTTTGCTCATAATTCAGGGCTCCAATGTATTTTCTTTTTATTAAGGATTGAATTTCTTAGTGTATCTTTTCTACAGATTAATTCCTTATCATCTTTTTATTTATTGAAGCCGATTCAAATCATATTAAAGTAAATATGTTTTATGAATCAATTGAGTAAATATATTTCATGAATCAGTTATCATTTCAAAAAACCTTCAAAGTTATGGAAATTATTGATACAAGTTTTTCAGGCCAGGATTGAATACAGTTCTTCAACTGATGAAGCAACGAAGAGATTTTGCAAAAATTTAATAGGCAAGAAAATAAGCGAACGGAAATCTGATACGATTCCGGAAAATAGGACTACTTCACAAGCCTCTGTAATCAAAACGATTTCAATAAAAGAAAAGGAAAAAAACGCAGGTAGAAAATATATTTTTTTTAATTATATGAAAATCAAAAATTGATAGCAGCTGAAATTTGTTATCTTTATTATCGCTGATAGTTTGGATGGTATATAAGGTGATCATAATTTTTGCTGAATTTTTGGTCTTGTGTTATAAATCTTTTCCAAAATATTTAACTGAGTAAAGTTTGCAATTTTTCATCATTTCCTTTACTTCAGATGAATAAACAAATAATTATAGCATTTTCCGGTTAAAGTCATGTTACATTTTGTTATGTCACTGCATCAAAAGTCTTCATTCAAACAATTTCAGATATATTAATACAAGAAACATCATCTGAAGTGAATTCGAAAATTAAGTAAGTTTAAAAATTGTTCAATAATTTAATTGATCTACATCAAAATATACTCATGTTGGATCTTGAAGCAATTTAAAACAATTTAGTTCTATTTAATAAATTGATTTTTTTTTGTTAAACTCTTTCTTTTTAGTGTTTCCAACAACGTATTGAGTGACAATGTTCCTGTTGTCTACACTTGTGGCGTTTTACACATCGAAGGAAATGAAAAAAAATATATGAAAGCCGGTTATGGTGTTTATTGGCCACATGCACAAGAGTTGGGTATCGGAAAACGATACAATTTTTTTCCGATAACTTTGGTTCGATGTCAGTTACAAGCTATAATTGACGCTCTTCAACAGGTGATTTGTGGAATTTAAGCCTGTGTTATTGTTTTTATTTGAAGCAAGTGCAGACCACTTGAGCATATTTTGTGTGAAGGCATTTATGATTTTACTTTTAGGATTATTTGCTGCATAATGTTATAATTTTATCTTAAAGAAAGATTTTTAGGCAGTGCAACAGAATTATCGCAGTATTGTCCTTCGTACTGACTGTGTCTCTTTTTTGGTTCATCATTCACGTCAATGGTTAAAAGCCAATGGTTCTTATGTGAGATATCACGATCAGTATCTGAGAATCATGGATTTATGTGAAGACATTAAAGTATGACTTTTATCAGTTTTAATTTATTAATTTGACAAAATTTAAAACTGTATGATGAAGGAAATTTTTTCACTGATGGCACTATTGCCTTGTTTGATATACCAATAATTTTCACCTTTTCCCATATATTTCAGTTTTGATGGAAATTTTAGGTAAGATTTCAACCGTTCAAAGCAAATGATCGAGTTGCTTCAAGTCAAGCGGAAGCATTGGCTGAAAATGGTGTTTGTTTACCGGTACCATCCAGAAGATCTCAAAAAAATATGTACAGCAACAAAACTTCATCTGCCACAAATGTCAAATGTTCAATGTAGGAATTGTATGCTTGTAATTGATTACTATGTAGTCATTATTTTTGTAAATTGTTTGGTAATGACTAAAGTTTTCTTCACTCGATTTATCAGATTTAGTGCTTCAAATGTAGCACAGCACACGCACGAAATTTGCGTTGCAACTGCGCATTATGAACACTAGAAATATTTTCTAAATTATTGGAATTTATAAACAATGAATACAGCTGTTGCAGTGTTATTTCTGTCTTATCGGTAACACTTAATTTTTTGAATTCCAAAATTCAAATGAAATTTCGAAGAAAACATTAATAATGAACATGTATAAATAAGTATATTATCATCTTTTGGAAAATTACATTTGCTGTAAGCGACTGAAGCAAGTCGTTCGATTGTGATAGACAAACTGAAGAAAAAATAAAGTTCGTCATATTTCTCATTTCTTGAAATCATGCCATTTCCTGTATTTAGAGTTAGTGAAATCCATCTGAAAAGTTTGAGTTCAAAATCAGATTTAGAATTCAAGATTGAAACTTCAAGATTTTCATTTTACATTAATTCAAAAATTTCTAGAAGTTATAAGTATTGTTATATATTAGGTTCCGCAATAAAATAGTTTGCTGTCAGTACATTATGATTTTCATTTAGCATTAATTCAAAGTAATAAGCAGTAAATTCTTCAATAGGTGAATGTAAATTTTAATTTTGACACGAAGTTTTGCAGTTGGCAGTCAAAGCGAGGGGCATTTTTAAGAGAGCGAACACGATTGCCTTATCATCAGAGATTAAGCTGAGCAGAAAAAGAAGTCAAGAGAGAAAAGTCGCAACACAATCAAAAACAATGGGCAGAAAAGCTTATCGAAAGATAAAAAATAAGAATAGAAATATTGCAAAGCAAGGTAGAAATTATCCGGTAATCGAAATCTTCAACGTTGATTTCATTTCTTGATATTCGGAAATATGACAAATTTTAACGCGCAAAACATTGTCAAGAGAAAAAAACTGAAGATATTTTAGTAGCATCAATGATGTATCACTTCCTAGTTTTCTCTTATTTTTTCTATTTAACTCAAATATATTACCTATTTTAAACAATTCGAAATCTTTCAAAAAAAGAGAGGAGTTATCTTTCATATCTGAACTGAAATCCAATAATACCATTACGAGAAGCTGATGTTAGTCGGACTGCATTGCTATTTCGGATTAAGTATAATTTTCAGTACTTTTTAAATTATTTCCTATTTTCGAAATTGAAATTTCAGATGATATCTCACTCATGTTTTTGAGCTCGAAATGATGTGCACTTTTGTAACTTACACTTTGAGTTCAAATACTTCACGCGAAACCAAATCGTACAGACATTTTTCACTATTGCACTATGTAAAAAGTGCCTGTATGAAATAGTTTCACTTTCTATTAAATTTACATTATCTTAATTAGAGTGAAGTATATTTTATGGTACTTCAGTCGATGACTTAATCTTTTTAAAATATAGAATTGAGTTTGGAAATTGCTTCAAAATGATTGATTTTTTTCCGAATATTTGATTTTTTTTTAAAGTCATTTTAATTATTTTGATTTCATAGCATATTTATGCTTTTACCCTTATGTATTTTGCTATACATACGTTATTAAATTAATATGATAAGATTGAAAAAGAAGTAAAATTGGTTGCTGCGTTTGCAACGAATCTTACGTGCAACAACAGAATAAACAGTGACATAGGTAAAATAAGTAAGAAACCGCTGAATTGTTGCAAAATTAAAATATTAATAATGACGAAAAAATTGATTAACCAAAAGTTCCAAAATAAATTTTAACACTTAATTTCATGCTTAAAAAACCTCAGATTATTCAAATTCAAATAATTTCTTTTTAGTTGGAATATTAAAAAGATGAAAAAGCCATCATTTATTTTGCATGAAACACCAAGTATGGAAAAAACTTCCATCATCAAGATTATTCGGTATGTATATAGAACATTCTGTTGCGCCAATTTTGATGTTATCTGTTACATGATTCTCGCTTAATTTAATTTATTACATTAAGTGATTTTAATTCAAATCAATGACTAATTGCTAAATACTATAGTTGAACATTGCTATTTTTGATGCCATTCCTAAAATGATTGTTCTTTTCGAATAATTTAGTAAAATTTAAAATTTCGAGTGTTTTCTATGAAATAATTCATACCTTTTTAACTAATGAATTTTTGCAGAAGCAATGATCGGACATCGTATATCTCAGGCTAGTATCACATTCACAAAAAGGGAATTATATATTTCTAAAATCTTCTCTGTCTGATTCTGTGCATTCTAGTACTGTCATGTAATTGTTCATGCTACATAAAATTAGTTCTTTTTTAATGTCTTAATGAGATAACTACTTGGAAAAAGATTAATCTGCATGCAATTCTACAGAACGAGCAAACTTTTGCCAGTTAAATTATACAAAGCATTCTCTTCTATAAAATAACATGCCAGTATCTGTATTGCAATTTGCATGCATAAATATTGTAGGTTACTTGTAAAGTGATAAGTCATTCTTTGCTGATAAAGCAGTATAGCAAAATAAAAACTTGTTTTCTTGACATACTAGATGATAATCGCAGAGTGCTCGATTGTTAACTAATTATTCATCCAAGACAGCCAATTCTAGCATCAGTAAAAAAAACACTTTTCAGAATGTACTACCTTCCTATGATGCAAACCTATCGAAAGGTTTACCTTCAACTTCGTAACCGACGAATGAAAGTATGATTTTTCCTTTTTTGGATCAAACATTCATACTTATAATCAATATGTCAAACTTTAAGAAAAAAAATAAGGTTATAAAAGGAATGATTGGAAATAGTCAAATATTTTAACTCTGAAAATTTCCTATCACTAAATTTTATCATTCAAATTATCGTGGGAAAAAACAAGTCTCGGTAAACACTTTATGGGTTACAAATAAAAATTTACCTTAATTGGAATTTAAACAGCGCCACTTGTTTAATAAAATCGGTATAAATATTGTTTGACTTATATTGACTTGAAGCGTCTGAAAATGTTATAGTATTCGTAATTTTATGAATAATTTCGTTTAAATCACCTATTGCATATGTTTTTGCAAATTCGGTTCATTCGATTTTGATTAACAAACCCGTGACAGATGCTGATCTTTAGAATTTGCTTAGAATTTTTTTCTTGAAAATACTTTTTTCATCTTGATTAGGTCGTATGTGATATGGAAGTGCCAAATAATTGAAAGCAAAATGATACTTTAATTACAATAAATAATTAACACTATTGATTACTTATATTGTTAATTATATACATATTTTTTAATTTTAGCAATAAAAAATTTTCCAGAAGAAATAATTGTCTTCCAAATGTTACACAAATAATGTAATATTATTGAAGAATTGAAAGTATTTTTAGCTACATTTCGAGATGATGGAGTATCATATGAAGTTCTAGATACGAATATCACTGACGCTGAGGTTTTCTTCAGTTATGCATTGAGGAGATGAAAAATATAAGGCTAAAATGATAGTAATTTATTATAAATTATTTTAGTTTCATTATTATTACTATTACAAAGTTTATTTCAGGAAAGTCCTTCTTTTATGGAATCAAAAATTGGTCGATCAACAATTCCTACAAACATATCCGAGTTATTTTTGCTCTTAATTTTTAATTGATATGAATTTTCTTTGTTATTTTTATGTATCAAGAATTAAAATTATATCATATATTTTTAGAACAAATTAATATGCAATAAAAGATGAAGAGGCAATAATACTAGAGGTGTCCGAAACTTCTGAAACTTTTATTTATCCTTATGAATCTTTTCAAAATTTCTTTAATGATCAGTTTTAAAATCATAATGTCGAAAATCTTTTTGTAATATGTAAATATCATTCTCGCAGCTAATTTTGTTTTGCAGGAGAATATATTAAAAGATGGAAAAAAGTATAATATGAAAAACTGTTGCCCTCTTAATGTCGTACTTTTTGTTTTAGCTAAATTTCAACTGAATAATTAATTATACTTATTTATTCAATAAGATAGAAAAAGTTATATATGCACATTTTTCTAGAAAAACAACAATAAATGAAATTAATGAAGTTGTCAAGGAAATTTCTTCAAAAATGGAGACTACAGCACTTACACATGAACACTTAAATATAAAAGATATTTCGCTGAATCAAAAAGACTTACATCCTTGAATATCAGAATTGCATCTTTCAAATTAAGATTTTCATTTTTGAATTGATAAAAGTATAAAAATTTTGGTTTTAAATATGCATTTGAATGGATAGTTAATAATATCCAATCGATTTATAAGAATCCAGCAGAAGCAAACAAGAAATTACGTATTGCACTGGGTAATCGAAGTATTCCAATTAATATCGCTATTAAGGTTTCATTCTTGTTTTATACTCTTTTAATTTCAAAGAAACAATTCTGCATTCACTCTTTTCATTGCAGTCTATTTTACAGAACGAATAATGTCTTTTTGGCCAAAAAGTCAATGTTGATTGATTCAATATTAATTGGTCAATATTATTTAAAATATTATTAGTTAAAAAATTTTGTATAAATGTAACTTACTGGAAAATTGATAAAGTTACATATCTACATCAACTTGAATAATTCAGTAACAAATTTGCTGTAAATTTACAACAAAATAAAGCAATTGTTTTAATCCAACGAAATAAGTATTCATGCAATGATATCATTGCAATATTTAAAAAAATTGTTATAATTAAAGAATTTTGTAAGAAATGCCTGAAAAATAATGAATTCCGACCAAAGCCTGTGGCTAATAATTATCCAAAGTACATTTTAGAGTCTTCAGATATTTGTTAAAAATCATACAATCAGTAAAAGTGATATGAAGAAATATTGTTCTTTCGAGGGGCGAAACAAAATAACACTAAATGAATTGTAGCAAATACTTAAACGCTTAATTAAGATGAAAATTAAGCATGTTTTGTTTGATGAATCTGATTCAGTTCCTGCCATTTCATTTCAAACTTCATCTCGTACATACCAATTTTAAAAATATTGAATACTCTTTGTTGTTCATATTTTTATTGATTGATATTAATTTAGAAACAAATAAAAATTTCACATTCCATTTACAAAGAGTTAAAGTTTTCTCGAGACTGAACGAAAAGTACGTTTCAAATCAGAGTCAAAATAAGTAGGGAAATAAGTATGAAATTATGGTACTAAAAACTTTCTCAATTTCCTGAGTTATATTTATCCTCTATCATTACTAAATCAGATAGGAAGAATTCTTTCATAAAATTGTATCAATCTTTAGATTTTACTCCTAAAAAATACTCACGAATTTTATTTTATCTTTCTTCATCAATACTAAATCGAATATGATAGTTCTTTTGTAGAAATTATATGAATCTTTAAATTTTATTATTGTCAAAATATTGACATATTTTATTTCGGAAACATAATCATTAGTAGTATCGCAAACAAATACAGCTCAAATAAGAGAGAAAGTTTACTTCAATTTATTCATAAACACCTTTGTCTACTTTCGCCTTTTCCACATAGAAAGATTAAGCATGCGTTAGTTATGAGTCATTTATTACGATTCAGTATGATGTTTCATTTGCATGAGTATCATCATATCACATCTATTTACATTAAATTATCGATTCATTTATATAAAGAGAATTGAATTATATATGTAATTTTTTCCCTTTTTTTTTGCAATTCCAGTAGGTTATAGTTGTTTAGGTTAAGTATAATTTGCATATGAATGATTTCATTTGTATCGTGCGTTATTGTGGAGAAAATTGTGGTATGAATTACGTGGCAGCTGCTTACTACAGATCTTCCGGCAATGCTTCTTCCAATTTTTTGCCTGAAATTAGTATTTCATCTAATTTTTCACCTGAAATCTAATAGAACCGAAAAAAAAATTTTTTTTTTGCAAGTAATAAGAGAAAAAATTGCAATATTTAATTTAAGCATATTTCAAAATGGATTATCATTTTGCTTAAAAGTGATGATAATCATTAGAGAGAAAAAATCATACTTTTCCTCTTCTTCTTCGTTTCACCTTCTCCCTCATTTTCTAAATTTAATATCATTTTTTTTTTTGTTAAAAATTAAAAAATTTAACATATTTCAAAGAAAACGCAAAAAAAAAAAAAAAAAAAAAAAGAAAACGAAGTGTTTATATCACCTTTTTTCTTGTTTCGTTTGGAACCTTTCTTCTTTTTGCTACCTTTTTTACTCTTTGATTTCTTTCTCTTTTTCTTATCACCTCTGTAATGAAATGAAATGATAAAGAATGCATGAAGGTAAATTATCGATTAATTTTATACAATATTTTGATACTTGAAAGTAAGCTGTTGATTGGTTTTAGATAGTATTTTGACGCTGTAGATTAATTTTGCACATTATTATGGTACTTAAAAGTAGATTATTGATTAATCTTACTATAAATCAAATCCACTTATCTAAAAAAAAAAGTTGTTTTTGAATAAGTTTATTTGTTATTACTTACGTGACAAGCTCTTTTTCTGACGTACGGACGGTAGAGACTGCTCCAGTGCCCAAAGTAAGAGATTGACCTCCTTCCTGACCTTGTAACGTTGATGAACGAAGAGCAGTATCGGCCTGTGTGTCACCTCCCGGTACCACTGCCGTTTTTTCTTCGGTATCTGTTCGTAATAATAATCGACTTCCGATAGAATCGAATGGTCGCGCCTCAACTGGTACCTCTTCCTAAATTCATAATTTTTTTTTTTTGTATTGCATCTGTTTGGATGCATAGAATAAGTTTGAAATGAATGTAGTTTTAATTCAATTGTAAATTTAAATTGATCTAATTAATCAAAAAAATTAAGTTTTTTTTTTTTGTTTTTTTTGTTTTTGTTCTTTTCAGTCCAAAAGATTGACAGCTAGATGATGAATTACAGCTTTAACTTCGAGCTATTGATAGTTAGTTGAAAATGATAAGTTTTTATCCTTTTTAACTTATGGTTTGATCAAGATTTGGCAAAATAAATCGCCAAGAAAATGATTTACGGATTAATTTCTTCTTTTAAATTCTATATTTACTCGAAAAAAATTTCTTGTAATCAAAAGGTAAGTATTTCGAAAAAATGATAGTATTTTTCATATGTGATAACAGTCAGAAGTATTAAAATAATTGATAAATGAAGTAATTGATCGAAATAATTGATGTAGTGTGTTTGATTTCATAATTCCCAAATTCCTTCTTGTCAGATAATGGGATTAATTTCAAGCTAATCTTTTTTTTTTTTCTTTTTTTGATTATTTTACCGATTAAGATATTGAAGCAACTGGCTCGACAACATTTATCATTTTCATTTGCGATTCTGTATTGATAGCTAATCATTTCGAAATCAAATTATCCTAATTTTTTCTCAATTTTGATATTTCATATTTTTCCAGTTTAGCCAGAATTATTCATTATTAATTAATTCGGCTAAATTATCCGTCATTAGTTAACCTAGCTAAATTATTTATTACTATTTAACAGACGAAATCCATATTTAATTATTTTAGGCAATTTTCAAATATTTCAACAATTAGCTAATTTAAAATCGCGAATATCATTCAATAAATTGAAATTTTGCAAATACCTTTTGTTTTAAAGGTATAATTGTTTCTTTCAGTGCATCACATGTTGCAGTAGACAAATCGTTAACCGCTTTTCTACATTCTGGCTATAATGAATAAATTATTTATCATCCATAAAATGCTCGAATATTCTTGGAAGCAGTACAGTATACATTAATTAAATCCGAAATAAAATAAAAATTAAAAGCAATACTTTGGTAGAGTAAAAATAAAAAGCAGCAATAGTTGCCAATGCTATGACAAATGTCACAAATGCCATCAATTTCTTCCGGAAAACCGTCCTGTTATCAAATGTATAAATCAAAACAATAAATCATTCCTTAATTTCATTTCCATTTTATTGCATTAAAAAAAATATACTTCTTAAATATTTGCATAATTTTTTCGTGCTATTGTTGTTGTTGCTCCAATTTGTTGGTAATGGAATGAAATAAATGATTGAACAGTTAAGTAAAAAAGTATATTTTTTACAGTTTTGAACAAATAAAAGAAATTTTTTTCTTAAAATTTAACAGTAAATTTCAAATGACTATGATGATAGTTATTTATATAATATCTGTTTGGATGATAGTTTCAGAAAAAAAGAGCTATGTATTTCCATTGTTAAATGATTAAACAAAAATATTTTCGAGAAGTACTACTTATAAAAATTAATTTAAAAAAAATGAAATATTTATTACCGTAAGCAATATTTTTTGAAAATATTTCCATTTTATCTACCTATTTAATAATGAAAATGTTACTGCCAGAAATAATGAAACATAATTTTTTTCTTTGTGAGGCAAATTCTATTGTAAAATGACAATTGGAAGTAAAATTTATTACGCATCTACAGTAAGACTAAATATGAAAACAAAGTATCTATGACAGAAGAGAAAATTAATTAGTGTTTACAACGCAGGAAAAGTAAAAGGGAAAGTAAATTAATATTTATAATGCAGAAGAAAGTATTTGAAAAAGGAAAGGACAAGATATATTACATAATATCACAAAAATTAAAATGAAAAAAATTATCGAAATTGCGGAAAAAGATTTAGTAAAATATTCAAGATCTTTTAGATTTATGATGAACGGACTTTTTTAATTTTGCAAATTACTTTTGAAAAATATAAATCGACGAAATATTTTATCAATTCTGCGAGCTATTTGAATGAATGAATTTTTTTCAAACTATCATTTTATTTTCATTAAATGAGCAAGAAAATGTATGATCGTTTCCATTTTTTTATGAAAAATAAGAATTTTTATTTTTTCCAAGAACATTTTACAAATAATTTCCCTTTAACCTATTTCTACCCATCAAGAATGTGTTACTGAATTCTTTAAATTACTAAAAAAAAAAATTGGATAATTCTGAAATATTTCATTCGTTTTATCCATTAGTACACAATACACAGCTATTATCCATCCTTGAATAAATTTTTCAAAAATTTCATTTATTACATTGTTTAAAATTACTTTGAAATTTTTGAAAGAACTAAAATGGCAGGATTTTATGATTATCACAGAAAAGTTGTCGACAGTTCATTATTGGAAGTTTGAGAAGTTCATAACAAAGGTTCTAGTCCTAATTTGCATGGGGGTATGTGAAAAAAAAAGAAAAAAAGTAAAAGTAAAAATAAATTCATATTGCCTACAATGAGTTTTATTAGAAATTTGATGATTGCATTTTTTTTTAATTTTTTATTTTTATTTTTTATTTTTACAAAAACAGTAAGCATGAAATAAGAACGCATTATTTGCCATTATCAATCTATCACAGATGCCAATAATATCTAATTAATTTGATTCGTATTTTATGATGAATGTATGAATTATAATGCAAGCTTACGGTAAAATAGATTGATGAACTATTCATGCGGCAATTCCTTCGATTTATCAAAGGCTTACCGAAACGTTTGCAATGCTAATTAACTGGTTGGACTGATTTGTCTTGTCAGATCAATTTCTAATTTATCATTCTTGGATGACATTTTCATTCTTATGAAGTCATAAATTACTGTATGAGAGAGTAAAAAAACTACCATAAGAAATTTGCAATAAACCGTCGTTAAATTATCTATTGAATTGAATACAATTTAAATTTATCATAAATAATCAATTAACATTTATTATCATAAATAATCACTGGTTCATGAATTTCCATGGATCAGCAGCGGCTGCATATGTTGCGGCACTGGTCGGATACTGGAAATACTCCATTGGTGTCGGAACAGTCGCTTGATAACCTCCATAGCCTACAACTACTAACGCTGACGTATAATCGAGTTTACATGACAATGACGTGTAATCGAATTTACTGACACTCATGTACAATCGAATCTTTTCTCTATTTCTTTTGATATTTAGAGTAAAAATGAATTAGCTGCTTTAAACAAAAAAAAAAAAAAAAAAAGCATTGGCTCGAAAAAAATCAGTGCGAAAACCTGTTTTTACGGGTAGATGGAATGCTGAAAAAGGTTAGTTTATCTTTTTAACTTAATGAAGCGATGATATATCCCTTCGACCCTTATTGATTCTTTCTGTAAAAAAAGGTTTAATTTTTTCCGGATTACCAATTATTAGCCATCTTTCAGTTATGTTTTACAAATTAAGCCAACTTGCCAAAATTTACGAGTTTTACGAAACAAATTAAAAACTAACCATATCCTTGTGGAAAAGTAGCCTGGGATGTGTATGCTGTTGATGGTGATATGGTACCAAAATATGGTGGTGGCAAGACAGCTAATTTAGATGAATCAATTTCAATTGGTGAAGTCCTCGATTCTGATGTGCCTGTTTCGCTTCTTTCTGTTTTTACCTAAAATTTTTATCCAAAATAAACACTAATGAAATGATGTCGCTTTTTTTTTTCGGTTTTAGTTTGATCCGAATATTTCGAATAAGAAATTCGTTCGCACCTCACCACTGCATGCATTTGTGCTCCGGACTTCCGCAGAAGTAGATTTACTGGATGAACTTCCGTCATTACTGCACGCTGGAACAACATGCAATGCAACTTCGTGTTTCGTTGCTTTCTTTTGTTGTCGAGCTTTAGCACGACGATTTTTAAACCATACCTGAAATTTTGGATAAAATTCGCGTGAAATTAGTTGACCGAATCAATTATTTAGTATGTAATTTGTTGATGAATCAATTAATCATTTAACATCGAAAACCCAATTCGCAATAAACGAATGACTGAGCTAAAAAGTAAAAGAAATAGTCATTAAATAAAACTTGAAAATTGACAAAAATTAGGAATAGAAAGGAGACAAAATTAAAGTTTAGCTTTGGATTTAAATCTAAATTTGAACACACTTGAACGCGTGATTCTGGTAGTTGAATTTTCAACGAAATTTCCTCACGAATAAATATATCTGGATAACGGGTTTTTGAAAAATAATTCTCTAAAACTTCCAATTGTATTCGTGTAAATGTTGTTCGTTCACGGCGTTGCTTTCTGAAATTCATGTTAAAGGAATAATTAAAACAAGAAAATGATAATTATTTTCCAGTATTACTAGTCTTATTCTGTCGGAAAAACCTGTCCACAATTAAGGTAAAAATATTAATAAAGTCAAACAAAATCTGCTGGATGTATATTAATTGTCAGCTTTAAATTGATAATTGTGATATTGTCATAAATGCTCATTTTTCTCACTTTTTCTTACTTTGAATTAAAGTAAAAAGTTCCGGAGGGTAGATTTTAGAGGTTTTTTTTTTTTTAGTGGAGGGTAGATTACTTTTTTCGGAGGGTGGATTTATGAAACTGTTTAGAGATAAAAATAGAAGAAAGATTTAAATTCTCAAATGAAAGAGTTTTCCTCTCTCTATTTTAGGAATAAGATTGATTCCAATTATTAAGTATCAGCAGAAAATTACGATCATCTTCAATAAAGATATCCGTTATTAATTAATCAGGAATAGCAGAAAATTTTTGATATGACTGGTATTTTCAAATAATCTACGAAATGAAAAGTTGAATCATCCTTAAAGATATATTTCCGTTCCCATGAACCACAGAGACTTGATTCATTTAATGAGGAAATAAATATAATAAACTGATTTTCTTAATCTTAGTATCAATTATATATGGTAATCTAAGTTTAACAAGTAGTCACTGTTATATGGTATCTATTTGCCGTAACTGTGAAAGTCTGCTTATAACTTGTTGTAACTAAATAATGCAAGCTGTATATTCTGAGGAAGTTTCAAGTAAGAAACGGTGATATCTTCTGTACATCGACACTAGAAAATTGATAACAATCTAATTAATAAATAAATTAATGAGGTGGATAGAAATGTAAAATCTTTTTCAAAAGATCATTTCAAGTTCCTAATTGATAAATGTTATTATGGCAGCTTCAAAAGACTTATTATCTTAATTAACGATTGATACCGAATATTAGTACCATTGTGAGCAAATTTGCTGGAAAAAAAAAAAAAAAAACAAAACCCAACCTTGCTGCTTGACTAGCATTCCAGGCTGTTATTCCAGCTGTTTGACAATCTGCTAATGAATTTCCAATATAACCCATTCCTCCGGGTAAAAAATTGTGCGCTGGAGTTGCGGTAAAACCAAGTGCAGCACCTGACATATGCGGTGCAGCTGCGTAAGCACCATTTTTGAAGTATGCCGCAGCTGCCATGTTTGCCGCAGAACTCATATTTGCCGCTGCAGCAGCGCTAGTTACGCTTACCGCAGGTATATACGACATTTGCTAGAATTCAAGAAGACTTCAGAAGTATCAGTGAATCTTTGTTGCCATGAAAACGTTATGAAATCACATGAAGCGAAAAAAACCCACTATTCAAATGTTGTCTTCCTATCAACAACGAAAAATTATGTTACAGGACACAAGAATCTGAAACTTTACTTCGAATTTTACTTCAGGCAAATTCACTTGTATTCTGTGCATCCAAAACTTCATTTCGTAATAAAAATCACAATTATAAGTCATTATTATGCATATGTAAATTACAATATTCATTAATATTTTCAGGTATCTTTGATCATATTATTGATTCATCATTTTTGTCAAAAATCGAAATGACAATTGCTTTAAGAAAAAATTGTTATAATTTTCACTTGTTATCAGTTGAAAATTTTTTCAATTTTACATGACTTATCATAAGTAAAATTCTTTAATATTTTCAAAATAAGATAAAAAAATGCGAAGATATCAGTTTTACAAGAATCACGAATTTTTTCTATCATTTTATTGGATATTATGATAGAAATTAGTTTCGAAATATTTCAAAATATCAAAATAATCCTTCGAAAAGTTTGAATCATTGAATGGTTTTTTTTTACTATTATTAAAATTGTTGTTGTTTTAAAGTCTTAGTGAAAGAACAACTACATAGAATAGTTCAAATTACTGCAAAGTAGAGAAATATTTAACCATGATAGAAATGAAGAATATGGTAATATTAGTTCCATGCAATTATCGTATAATCACGACTTGCATTTATTTACAACCATTACGATGTAAAATTCTAACCAATCATATTAGTCAGGCTACATATTTCCAAGAAACCTGCGAAGAAAAAAGCGAAAAATGCTCTGAATAATAATTGTAGTAATTTCGCATGTAAGCGTTTTCCCTAAAGTTATAAATTATAAAAAATTTTGCTACGTGAAGATCTCTTCAAACGATTTCAACAACACATTCTAGAATGGGATACTGTATCCCGATAATATAGGTCTGGCAATGACATAGTGTATGGGTACAGTATCACCGTAGTAATTTTCAAACAGTTCCCGTAAAATTTATTTTAAAAAAAGAATTAAATCAGCTTCTCAAAATGAAAAAATTTGTAGAAATCGGGATTACGAACTATTTCTAAAAATATGATTTAAAAGATTTTTTAAAGCTATTGAAATGTTTCAAGGAACATTATGTTTGATGGAAGAGTTTCGTAGTGCCAAATACGTCAATTGATCAAACAGTTCTGTGACGTAAGAGACGTAAATGATGGATGATAAACCATCTTATATGAAAACACAAAACAAACAACTTATTGTGTTGATCATTAGAAACATCTATTAGGACAATTTATTTTCTCTATTGTAATTTCATCCCAATGGAATCAAACTTGATGCTGTAGTTCCGAACAAATCTATTCTTCACTAATAAAAGCAATAATTAATAATACGGTTCAAATATCATACAAATAAATAATTGAAAACCATATAATTTGTATGACAGTATTTTTTCTTTTTCTTCCTTTCAATCGATTCAGTTTAACTCAATATTGCAAATAAATTAAAATGAAATGAATTACTAAAAAAATAACG
This sequence comes from Onchocerca volvulus, assembly GCA_000499405.2. Taxonomy (NCBI): domain Eukaryota; kingdom Metazoa; phylum Nematoda; class Chromadorea; order Rhabditida; family Onchocercidae; genus Onchocerca; species Onchocerca volvulus. The sequence goes on along the minus strand of HG738138.1, from coordinate 16,793,942 downwards.
TTCAAAAAGATCTATTGAGAAAAAAAAGCAACAAATGTAAAGAATAATTAATGGAAATTGAACGAATCATTTCACTGCAAATAGACTGGAAGTCAAAGGAATTAAACTGAATGAATTTTAACTAATCTGTATTATCTGTTATTAAAATATTCATAATGAGCCGAAAATCTAACTTTAACCCATTCAAAGAAGATTTACTCCCTCTTTCTTTCTCTTTTTTTTGTTGTTATCGTAAAGGTATTTGTATAAATGAAATATTTGAATTTTAAATGACGCTTAAAATGAGCTTAGATGAAAAGATTACCAAATTGATACTGACAGAAAAGCAACAATAACACTAGTCTTTGTTTGTCAAGAAAAAAAAAAAAGTAGGGAAAAGAAAAAAGTTAGGATATAGGTGGAAGTTATATATACATTGAAATGATTTCGAAAAGAAAAGAATGAAAAATGAGAATAGAAACAAACAGGCAATATTTGATAGGAAGTTAATTGTTGTAAATATACACAAATTTACAACGATTCCCTAATTCGATTAAAACAATCCTCGCAGTTGACAAATAATGAAAATGACAATGAAAAGGTAGTAATCAAATTTGAATTCTCTTTTTCTGGCCTTTTTCTTACCGAATCAATCCGCACATACTTGAAAAGTTAATACCTCTTTTGCTGTGTTTGTGTGTGTGTGTGTGTGTGTGTGTGTGCTGTATTTGTGGTGGTAATCAGGATGATCTACCCGATTTAACCGGCCTAACTAACTCACTGACACTTCTAAGCTGGCAGTTTAACCAGGCTCATCCGGTATTTTTATCAAACAAAATTCTTATGTCCTCTTCCTCCTCCTACTACTACTAATCCCTCCATTTTACCATACCACCATCATTTTTTCATTTTTCCTTAAAGTAATATTTTAAATATGACTTCTAACTACGAGTATCTTTTCAATCAGAAAATTTATAACAAAACTTCCATACTCTATAAAGCTAAAAATCGTTTCTCTAAGAAAAAAATAAAAGAGATGAGGATGATGAAATGATTACGGTATGTTGGTAAATAGATTTTTGAGAGAGGAAGAGATGAGATGATGATTGGGGGACAGCGGTGCGGTGAAATGTTGGAATGGAAATAAATCATCGGCAAAGGAATCAGCCAGTTGACAAATTGGTTAGTGGCTGACTATTTTTGCAAATATGAATTCAATTCAGTTCATTTCAATTCAATTCAATTCATATCCATCCATTCCCATCACATCATCAACCATCTACAATTACTGTGATGAAATGGAATAATAATAAATGATTTCAATTCACATAAATGACTATGCAAAATGCCGTCATCACATACACACCTACAAATATATATATCTCGCCCACGTACATAAACTTCCAATACACTCGGCCCACGCACATACACCTACAAATGCACATTTTTCGTCCACACACATACATCCACGCATAAAACTACATACATACACAACTTTTCCCAACATCATTGCAAAGTGATGTGTGTATCGGTTCGATTCACCTTGTTTACCTCCTCCTCCTCCTCTTCCTCCTCCTCCTCCTCATCCTCCTCCTCCTCCTCCTCCTCCTCGTCCTCCTCCTTTGCCCATCCCCAATGATGTGACAACCAATCGGATGTGGTGATATTGCATTCCTACGACAGCCTATGCACAATTCCGTAGAGTATAATAATGTATGCCTGTGTATGTGTGTATGTCTGTATGTTTGTGCATATGCGTGTATGTTTGTGGTATAAATAAATTGATAAAATCAATGTATCAAAACTATGTTCATTTAATGAATGATTCATGCAAAAAAATTTAAATGAATGAAAAAATATTTTTGGAAGAAATATATATAAGGAATTTATAAGTTTTCATTTTTATTTATAAAATTTCAACTCAAATTTTTAATTAAAGAATTTACGAAACAGGAATTCGTATTAGTATTTGGAAATTCAAGTTTTTTCTCTTTAAGTAAATAAGAATTTTTGCAATAAATATGAATTCATAAACATCTAGGATTTCAGGAATATATAAGGATTCATGAAAATGCAAATTAACCGTATTGAATATCAATATTACTTCGTTTTCTTTAAAAATATTCATAAAAAGACAATTTGTGAGTATATTTGATACTTCGGTTAAATATTTCTGAGTATTGATACTTTTGAAGTGACACATCATATTCTCGAAATTTTTCCGAGAAATAATTCTTTCTCCCTCACTCTCTCTCCTAATTTGAAATCACTCTTGCATTTCTTTCACATTTCAAAGTTCTCCTCCAAGTTTAGTCACTTAAATTAACTTATCGTTTGACAAAATTCTAAATATTCATCATAAATTTTCTAATTAAATATTTTTGATCCAAGACCTATTATTAAATTACTTCCCTTACTTACTGGTCGAATTCTAGATATTCTACCTAAATTTCTTAGCTAAATACTTCCGGTAGGTTCATTTTTACAAAAATAAACAAACATCATTTTTTTTTCTTTTTTCCTTTTGCGGGAATAAACAAATATCAACATTATATAGGAAAAAACGAAAGATTTATATACAAAGCGATGCGTGTGTGTGTATTGTTATGATTATCGATGAACTTAGCACCGTTTAGCACCGGTACACATCAAAAGGTTAAATTTGTATTGAGGATGAGTTTGATAGATATTTGTCTCTTTTGCCTATAAATTGGTACTCAAATCTATCCTGAAAGATGACAAATCTGAAGTGTGACAACGATGAATGGAAAAAAGGAAAAAGCGAAAAAGCCGCGGGTAGGCGGGGAAATAGAAGAAGAGCGGGGATGAAGTGGATTTAGTATTAATAAGTTGACAAGTAATAAACATACAAGCATACAAATATTAAAATATATACTCTGTCGACTAATATTTGTGGCAAATGATTGAGGTGAGTGTCGTATAATTGATAATTATGCAAATTTATGCATTCTTCCGGTTCTTCCGGAAATTATATCTGCAATAATAATTATTTTAATCCGTATTATCATCTCCCTCCCTCCTTTTTTTTTTTTTTTTATTTATTTATTTATACAAAACACCATAAAATGAGATGAGTCAAAGTTTGATAATTTCATGTCAGTATGAAATTTATTAAAACTTCAACTTGCATCCATCATTGCTATGTTTAGTTTAGAGTAATAATCATTCACATAATATAATTTTATTATTAATATTTATCGAATTTCAAGTTTATAAATCAAAAAGAATAAAACTTCGATATGTTCTATAATTTCAGCATGCATATCATTTTGTAATTATTTTGTAGTTTTTGCAGAAGAATAACTTATTATAAATAAGTAATAAAAGCAATGGCCAATATTTGAAATGGAAAGTTCTCATTTTATCGATTCTCAAAAGTGATATAATTAAATCTTAATTCATGTAAAAAACTGAAGAAATGAAACTAATAGGGAAAGAATTTGTTGATGCAAATATTACAGTTGTTAGAAATCTTAAAGGAAAAGTTTTTCATAATGTTTAAAATGAAAAATTTATAAATTTCCTTCAATTTAATTGAGAATAAAACTAATTTTGCAACTGAATGATTGGTACTTTATTCAAAATAATAATAATAATATTAATTGTTTAGCAATGAGCATTTATTTATAATAATTTCATAATTTCAAAAATACATTCTTTTACATCTTCAAGAACGTTGTTCCTTGCAAATGATTTGTTTTGCATTAACTAGATTAATTAAATTATCCAGATTAATTTACCTGAATTGCTAAAAATTTGCATAATATTGTGATACAAAACAAAATTTATCACGAAGAATGAAAAACTTGGTTTTTTTTTTTTTTTTCAGATAAATTGTTGTGAACAGAAATTATAACGAGTTCTAAAACATAATATTATAATTTAAAATCGATCATGATCCTAATTGAGATATCGAAGATTTAAAAAAAAAAATGAATCATGAAATTACCTACTTATCGCTTATTTAAATTTATGATTTATTAAATTATAGTCATATTTACTTCAATTAAATCAAGTTAATCATGAATTCTATTAATTCAATCTGTTAATCGCATTTCAATAACTAAAACCATAAAGAAGCAAAATCACTATTTAATGATAATCAGAATTTGCAGAATTCATCGATACCATTTTCTTTTTTATCATTATGAAATAATCAATGATTCAAATTCAGTGTTACAGAAACAAGTCAGATAACGCTACGCATAATATTTCGATTATAATTTAATTTGAAATGATTGTAAATTATCAAATTTAATTCCACTATATATCAACAAATTTATAAACAAAATTTTTGTAATATTTCTGTAAAAGATAGCTACTTAAAAACTTTTTATTACTGAACGAGTGGAATGAATTTTTATATTCATTTATTATTTTTCAATTGATGAATATAAACTAATTTACATTTTACTGTTTTCAGCGTACGTTTCGTTCACGTTAAACTCATTTCACAGATTTCTAAAAGTGACAAAAAAGACCTGTAGACAAAAAAATAGTATCGTCATTAATTTATTATAGCAATAGGCTGGGGAAATCTATTTAAAATAAGTAAAAAATAATTATCGATCAAAAGATATTATCCTGCTAATGATATGGTCAAAGTACCGATTGCATTCGATGATATGGTCAAAATATTCCATACTTTGTTATTTGCAGTATAATATACTTTGATTGACTAATAAGGTTATAGCTAATTGGAACGAATAAGTTAAACTAAAATTTTATACTTAAATGATAAGGATGATTAATTGCATATTATACTACCAATGAAGATTATCATTTCTTTGTTTATTTACTTATTTCTTGAAATTAAGCCAAATTTTAAACGGATGAAGGGAAGAGCCGTGAAACAGCGGTAAAATAAGAAGAGCTTACAAAGGAAAAGATGAAAAAGGATACTGAAAGCAGCTTAACAACGGCTAATCAAGATCGTTGTCGGAGCCCAGCCGGCTGATCCGTTCGTTAAGAGACTTAACGTGAATTTATTTTACCCGCAAAATAGTCTCACACTGGTAAAATGTCGCATTGTCCCACCCTGACTCTCCTATTTAGTCCTTCAAAGGTGTCTTTTCCCGGATGGTTTGATAAACTTTAAAACTAGAATCTATATTTTTACATTCATACATTTGGATCAATTCCAATTATTTATCTGTTATCACTAATTTTTTTCACAATCATATCATTTTTTTATTTTTCTCTCCCTCTCAACTCTACAATTTTTCTTCTTTTTTATTTTCATTTTTCTCAATTGTTCAAATTTACACAATTAAAAATCATGCGTCAGGTAATCGATAACTGATCAATCAGCCAATCATGAACTAATTTAAAGAAACTATTGAAAGTTTAATACTGCAAGATATTTCTATCTTAATTGTCTAATCTATGCTCTTATTACTTTTATTTTCTCCAATTATTCAAAATGAAACAAACCGGAGCATTCATTTGCTAATCGATAGTTGATCAAGCAATTCCGCTAAATGAATCGATCACTGATCAGTGATTTAGGAAATTATTGGGAGTTTAGTATTATAGGATATTTTTCCCGAATACTGCTACTATATCTTAATATTCTTTATCGAGTTTTATTTACATATGAGCTTTAGATGGAGTATATTGATTTTGCATATATGTATAGTGCATGAAAAGTAAACTTAAAGAAAAGTGAATGTATAAGATGGATGGATGGAATACAAATACACACATTTACTATTCTTTATTCCTATTTAAGTATTTCGATATTTCTATATATTTCGAAAGGTATTTATTATTATTGTCATTATTATTGTTGCAATAATAATAATAATAATAATAATAATAATAATAATAATAATAATGAAATAATAATAGTTATTATCATTTAATAACAATAATTATCACGATTATAATTATAATTATAGTTATTAGTAAAAACAAAATTACAATAACAATAGTTATTATCATTCAAGAATAATAATTATAATTATAATTAAAATAATAATAGTAGTAATATTTATAATAATAATAATTAATATTATTATTCTTTATTCTTTTCTTAAAATTTTCTGTTCTTTTTTTCCCAAATATTTTCGTCTCGTAATTATCAGACATTTTCCTATGTTTAATTAAAATTTGTTTAATTTGATGGAGTTAGATTATAGTGACTTATTCAAATATTACTTAAATTTACTTGATTTTGAAAAATCTTTTTTTTTTCTTTTTTAAAATAATAGTTATAAATATTTCATAAAAATGAAAAAATACTTATAAAAGATTTGCAAAATAATGACAATTATCACATTAATTATTGCAAAATAATAATGTCAATGCTTAATAAAATAATCGTGGATTTAAGTATTTTTTACTCTATATTCTTTTAGTTTTATTTTAATATTGTGTTTTTATTTTAATATCAATTTAAAAATTCTTAGTAGAATGTTATGATAGATTGATTAGTGACAATAATTTTATATTACAGAAAATGATAAGAAGATGGAAGAGAAAAAGACTAAAATTATATTAATTAATGTTTCGTAATTATTCGCAAATATATATCACGAAATTATCATCTTACAAATATGAAAAAAAAAAATCCATAAAAATAATTATTGCCCAAATACCTTAAATAATTGCTAAGTTTAAAAATCACTTCAAATCTTCGTTCTAATAAGTAACGTGCTATCTGTTGCTTCAAATCTTCATTTCTATCGTAATGTAATAAATGTACACAATCAGCAATCATAATCTTATTTTTCTAAATTTTTTTCTATCCTTTTCATTGTTGGCAAAATTCTTTCTCTACGATTATTAGCTCCTCATTATTTAAAATAATATTGATCCTAACAATAATTACGTGCCAATAATAATTCTACTTATTGTAGCAACAAGAATAACATATCAATTGTTACTGCAGCAGTACTAGCAACAGCAACTTGATTTGACAGTAATTTGAACAACAATAAAAAAATGATTCCTAGCAATAATTATTTTGCAAAATGTCATCAAATATAAAAAATTTAATTAGCACTTGGTAAACAATTCGATATGGCAAAGTTTAATTAACATTCATCAATAATTGGTATGATAGAGAACTCATCAGAACTCGTTAGAGCTCGGCAGCAACAAAATAACTGTGATTGTCGTCGTCGCATAATTACTATTCGCATAGTAATACGTACGCTTATAAATCGTTTCATATAAGTACATATATCCTTCTGTATACGTGTGTGCGTGTGCATGTGTGCATGTTGAAATTGCAATACAAAAGCTGGTTTTCATTGTGTTTAAAATATATAAATGAGGTAGTTCATCAGAATGATAACAAATTTGTTACTCGATAAATGATGATGATGATGATGATGATGGTGATGATAATAATAATGATGAGCAGTCCCTTGAGCTACCGTAGTAAAATTAACCCTTCCTTCCAATAATGGTTCATTTCCCTATTTCTCCCCTTTTCCTCCCCCGCATCATCTCTTACCCATCAAAACTTCTGCTACTACTATACTATCACCAACCTTCTCTCAGAGATCTTGACATAAATTTTGATGATATGAATTGTCAATTGTTACAAACATCAATATAAAATTGAGTTGCATGAAATTGGCGTTGAAGGAAGAGAAGTTTGAAAACGACTGAAATGGAATAAATAGGAGGAAGAGGAAGAGGAAAAGAAAGGTGAATTGAAGAGAGGGACAGATAAAATACTTCCAATTCATCACTTCCTCCAACACTCGCACACTTCAAACCAAATCATTTATTTTATTCCAATTCTATCACTTTGTTCAGACCAAACAACAATTCCACCCTATTGTTATGCAGAAATTGACGGCTGATGATGATGAAATGATAGGAACAGGTATATCAACAACTTATCTACTAACTAACTACCTAATAAATCGAGATTGATAGAGGGATTTGTTTTCCAAACAGAGAGTGAAATAAAAAAAGTAAAAAAGAAGAGAGATTGAATGATTTATGACAGAAATGAAATGATGATAGAATATTTTGAAAAAAGAAACTGAATCAATTTGAATATTGGTGTTTGTTTTTTCTTGTTTTGTTTCTTTTTTGTCAGTATGGATATTTTTTTGATTTAACAAATTAGTTGGCTTATTTTGATCGGATTATATCGATTTGCAGAAGAGTACTTCAATTAATTCATCCAAAATAGTACTTCAGGATTGCTCAAATTTGATATTGTCCGCAGATACATGCAAATATCTATACATTTAACACACTTTATTTTATTTTTTAAAAATTTTTTTTGAAAAAAAATCTGATATTTTTAAATAACAAAAAATTGGGCCAAAGTTGTTTTTTCTTTTTTTCGTAAAGCAAATAAGTGTTATTTGATTTATTTCATCGATTATTTCAAAAAATTAAACTAAAGTTTTTAAATTTAAAAGTTAAAATAAACCAATTGGATATTAGATGGTTAAATGCTTCCTCTTACGTTAGAGCTTTATATTTTATGTATGTAACAGCTAGGTTTTTGATACACTTTGTTTAGAGAAAAAAAAATTGTAGCTAAGGAGCTAAAAAAATTTTTTATTACGGTAAAATTTAAAGCAATTTTATTAGACATATTTCGAAAAGAAAAAAGCCTAACCAATAATAGCGGATATCAAAATGTTCATCCAAGTTATTCCCATAGTTGCTTACTTTTTTTTTCAACAAAAATTAGAAAAAATGATATTTAAAAAAAAAATGTCCAATTTTAAGAATGAATATGGGATGCGCATGATGGAATTGAAAATATTTCGAAATTACCGTAGGAATTCTCTTTTATTTTAATGTCATTTTTCACTCTGATAATTGTACATCGAAATTTATTATAATGAATATCGAATCATAATTGAATAATAGTTTATAAAAAATTAAAAAATATGATTTTATTTAAAATATTATTATCATATTATCAGAAGAAAGTAAAATAAAAGACGTAATGTTAACTTAAATAAAATATTAATGTTATGCAAAGACAACGCAAGATAAAGATAAGATAAAAGTATGATATGATTAATTTGAAGAGACTAATTTGCAGTTGAAACAAAAAATAGAAAAATTTGAGTTGTATAATTTATTATGGATTAGTATGATTAATTTAAGGAGAATAATTTATAAAAATTAAGGAAAATTTTGAAATGTATAATTTAATATGATGCATGTATTGGTATTAATGTTCTGTTGAAAATTTGATATTGCGAAAAGCATTATTGATTTCATTCATTGAAATATTTTATTTAGTAATGTGAAAAAAAAAAAAACTTGAGAATGTTTGAAAATTTTATTCTATCCTTCTTGCTGTCCCAAAATTACAAAAGCAAAAGTATAAATAAAGATTGAATACACAAAAAGGAGGCAAATAGTTACAATTGTAGGTTAATACCGGATCGTATAAACTTTGTACACTGAACTGCTGCTACTACTACTATAGCACGACATTGAATTGAGATCATGATAATGATGATGATGATGATGATGATGATGATGATGATGATGATGATGATGATGATGATGATGAATGTGAAAGATGGAAGAAAAGAAGAAAAGGAGGAGAGGAAAAGGTTGATAAATTGACTTTATAAACTTAGTGGAACATTTTTTACAAACCAATGCTTTCGATCAACATTTACATTTTGGATTGATCTGGAACAATTTGGAAGTGTTGAAAAAAAAAAATTATATCTCTCAAGAAGAAGAAATCTCATATAAACTGAAATTGAGATTTTAAAGTCACAATTTAAGCTGGCTTATTTATTCAATTAAATCAATAAATTGATAATATTGATAAGTACAAATTATTGATAGTGTGGAAAGATTTCAATCGGATACTGCATTATTATTGTTCCAACTAATTTGTTCTGAAATTAATCTGAAATAAGAAAAAAATGATAATTGTTACTAGAAAAGTTGAATGACATTAACTTTTTAGACAAATAATACTAACATTATCTTTTCCCTAACAATTGCCTTGCAGAAAATAAAAACTAAAAAAAACAAAACAATTTTTATCAAAAGATTCTCAAAATCACAAAAAAAGAAAAAAAATCGATGAATGTGCGGTAATTCATTATCACATAGAATAATTTATCTGTATGCAAATGAAATATGTTTGCCCTTTGTTTGTTTCTCAATTGAGGAAGAAGTAATCGGTGTGTGGCCGACATTTTAATATAATTTCAAATTCAATTTATCTCAATTTTGCATTTAATTTTAAAACTGCTGCTACTGAATTTAGATCATTTTAATTTTGATTAATTTTATTTTGATGCATTAAATCATTATTTTAGTGCTAAATAAAATTTTAGCCTTAATTGAGGAGTAAAATTTGCATTATTGACTCATCAAAAATATAATAATATGAATGAATGAATGAAATGGATGACATGAATTCATGTCTAATCAGTGCTATTTTTATATCTATTACTTCTAGCCCTTTTTGAATTTGAATTTAAATTAAAACTAACTGATTACATCGTTAATTCCAGAAAAATTTGTATTGAGAAAATTAAAATTTTTTTTTGTACAATCAAAGTTTTCAATGGAAACTTTTGTACTCATTTTTAATTGATATACTAATATTTTTTCAATTTAATATTCTGTCGTAATGGCAAAGTTATTATTTCAATCGAATATATCCGATGTATACGATTATCTCTTTTCTCTTCCCTCTCTGTCTCTTTCCTTCCCTATTTCAAACCCTCCCTCCCCTTCTCTCCCCTCTCTATCTTTTATCATCTCTTTCATTTTGTTTATTCATTTTTAACCATTTAATTTTGAATTTTTTTCTTTTCTTATTTTTATCATAAATTTATATAATTCAAAAAATTTTTCAATTATAAATATTATTTATTCATTTTTCATTTCTTCCTACGTCTACATGAATAATTTTTCGAAATTTCAAGGAAAATACGTCAAAAGAAAAAAAAAAAAAAACCATTTTTAAATTTAAGAGAAATTTTTTACATAGTAATGAAAGAAATGGTGGAAGGTTTTTCGTTTTTGTTTATCATACAAATAAACGTAACAATTATAAGAAATTACCTAATTATCCTTATAGCTTGGAAAAAATCTTCAATTTAAAAGTACTGGGGCGAATTATTTGCAAATATTCGCATTTGACATAAAATGCATATGTTGGATTTTACTTACGTCAAATGCGTATATTTGCACTGTAAATTTGAAGCCCATAAGTATACAGCAGAAAAGTTAAAACACTGAATAATTTCGTCTTAATTTATAAGATGAGAAGTTAAAAGGAAGAATTGACCAAGTATTGAAAATGAAATACAACTAATTAGTATTGGTAATAATAATGGATAACTAATTACTAATAATCTTTGTCAACAATAATGATGATAATAATAGTAATAATGACATATTTTAATCAACAAATTAGTCTTGCTTGATTGATGGCCTTAAATTAGCTCATCATCTTTTACACATATTATTTGGCTGGAATTTAGAGAAGGAATATAAGGATGACTACCGTGTGAAATTTGCATATGGCAGCCTAGCTTATAGGCCATTAAGTCAATCTTTTCTTTTCTTTTTAATAGGCCTTCAAGCTCTTTCTTTCGATTGCTAGCTGGCCAAGGAGCCAAGGATATAAAGTGCCAGCCAAGGGATATGAAAAGATCGTAGTACGGTGTGAAGTGCTTTTTAGCATATTTTATTGCCCACAAACCTTTCGTAAAGAAGTAATTATTTGTGAACAAATCAATTATTTGCAATCATTAATTAGAAAAGAAGATATAATTACAATCAAAAAACATTTGTAAATATATTCCACATAATGGTTCATTTAAAGAGCAGCCAACAACAAAAAAAAAAAAAAAAAAAATAAAAAAATAAAAATTAAATCGAGTAAATGCCAAATAAAGTTTACCAATTTCTATTACTTTCAATCTCATCAAAAAGTATGGAAAAAAAGACAAAATAAATAAAAAGTAACGAAAGCTATTTAAGTCTAAAAGCAAACAAGCATGATAATATAGTTGTGATAGAAAAATTCGAATAATTTATTGATAAAACAAGCAAATATTTTGTGAAAATTTGTAAATTAAAATATTTTTTCCTTTTTTTTTCTTGACATTGATCAAGGATTAAATCTGATGACCATCTGGATAAGTTTTAGCTCTAATATAGCTTCAGCATTATGTAATTTTTGTTTGTTTAACTGATTTTCGTCTAATTTTTCTCCTACATTAGCATAATTGTTAATTAGTTACAGATGACGTTTTTGTACTAATTTAGGTCAAAAAAATCCGGTAACATTCTCGATAATGCTAGCTAAATCAATTAATTGTCATTTTTTAGACATGTCTTTTCATTCGTTTCGTATCTTTGATCTATTTCATTCCTATTAGTTTTGCCGACATTTTTTAACGGAAATCTTATAATTTTCACTGAAGATGATATAAATACATTTCGGAACCGTTTTCGATTGTTTTTCCTCTCATTTTTAAAATGATTTCAATTAAAATATTTGTATTAAATATCAATTTTCGTTGCTAATTTTTCCCACATTATTGAAATTGTAATGATAAAGATTTTTAGAGTTTGCTGAACGAGTAATTTACAGCTTAGACTTCTTATTCTATACAATGATTAAATTGTTACCATTAAAAGTTCAGCAAACTCTAAATGGCATTGAATGATAATAATTATCAATTTTCGTTGCTAATTTTTCCCAAACTATTGAAATTGTAATGGCAACAATTTTTAGAGCTTACTAGTGGAGTAACTTACAGATTAGACTTTTCATTCTGATCAATGATTATAGTATTGAAAGGTGATGAAAAGGTTAAAGGTACAATTTAGATGGATGCTTTTAAGAGCTACCTGAGAGGAAAAGTGGAAATAGACACGAGGCATAGAAAATGTTAACTAATACGTTAATTACGACCTGTGTGTGAAGATTATCCGTCATCTTCCAACGATGGAATAGTGAAAAAAAGTTCTTTAGGTGCCGGTAAAATATGCGACTAATGAAGTGTAACGAGATGGTTTGTACGACAAAAAAACATTCATTTATAATTATAGCTTTTTACCGAACCAAAGCATCCTGAAATTGATTAATTTGAAATTTCAGGATTCTCCCTCTTCTTCTTTTTTTTTTCTTTCTCTCTGAATTATTCATCTTGGTATTTTTCTTCAAATTCTGTCATCAATGATTCGAGGGAAATGTACTTATTGAAGGTATCCAGACGCAAAATTTGGTCTAAGCTAAATTGTTTTATTAATTAGACGGAATATTTTGAAGTGCTTTTTTTTCAAAGTATCGATATATCACTAAGATTGCTATCATTTCGTTATATTATCAGTTTCAAAGATATTTCACCGAGGAAGAAATAAATATAGGAAGCGAATTATCAACAGAATTAGTTGACTAATAATTTATTTGATAGGTAATTTAAATTTGATGTTAAATTATTAGTAAATAAATAAGTAAATAAATAGTAATACTGCTAATTAGTAATAAATTAACTGATCACTATTCACAAATTTTATTGTTAACAAATCAAATAAGATTTTTCCTCAGATTTCAAATTCATTTTAATTTTGCTTTCTTTGCAGTTGCCTTTAATGAACGAGGAATAAAATTATGATGACTTGTAAGTGATAATGATAACTTATAAATCCTTGAACTAATAAATTTCTGGAGATTAAATGTAACATTTGCATTGTAATGTAAATTGATATTACATCATTCAGTTTCGCACAATTGCATATCCAATTAAGAGACAAGAATGAGCCAAGAATATTTGTGGTCGCTATCTTACTGAAAAGTAACGGATTTGAAGTTTGGTCGCAAGGAGGATGACAAGAAATTACGTCACAGATTTGTCATTCATCAGTGACAAATAGCATATAATTTTGTAGGAATTTTAGGATGTACCGGTAAAAAGGTAAAGATATTCAATGAACCGAACAATTGATACCGTCTTGGGAAAGTTATCTCGATATGTATTAACTTTGTCATCCTTATCAAACTGAAAAGGGAATGTTGGAAAATGATGATCCCTAGTTTTACTTCAATACTTTATTGATAAAAAAAAGAAAATGGAAAGTTGAGTTTGATAAAATTCAATTTTAATGTGGAATAATATAAATAGGAATTAGAAATGATACAAATAGAAAGAAATAGTTATTCAGGAATGACAATGAGTAGAAATCGGGAATGATTACTAATTAGGAATGGCACAAATAGAAAGGTATAGCTAATCAGGAATGATATCATTAGAAATCAGAAATGATACTAATAGAAAGATACAGCTAACCAGAAATAATATAAGTGAAAAGATATATTAATTATGATGATTATAGTTGACCGGTTTTTCATTTTCAAATGGATAAAAAATTTTATACCAAATACGACGATTGATCGATTTTTTTTCCTGGCAAAGAAAACATCATTCAATGCCAGCTGTCGGATTAAATGTTTAAACTTGAATGTAAGTTCTAAACAAGAATAGAATTCGACAGGCGAGCAATCAACCATTTCTTCATCCAAACTATTTTACAATGACCATATTTTTAAATTTGAAAAAAAAGATTATAATAATTGGTTTGCAGAAAAACGAATTGAATGTTATAATTTCTGAAGTCAAATTTAACTACTTATAATTTTTTCACGTATTTATGACTGATTAAATTTGAAGATATTTGTTGTCAAAATCATTTCTCTTAATCATTTTGATAATGCTTGTTTGAACTTGAATACTTGAATAATGACCGTAAGTATTAAGTTATCAAATAACTTTAAAATTTTTATTATTCATTAAAAATAGCATATTTGTTTACAATAAGTAATATTGAAGCGCAAAAAATATTTCATGGAGTGATGGGGAGTTACAGTAATATGTTCAAAAGTTTCGTTGATTAATTCCTTTCACATAGTATTTTGTTTGTCATAAAACTATGCTGCATTGAGAAATAATTACGATAAATTGTTAAATAAAACGAAGAAAATAATAATTTTGAAAACAAATTATCAAATGCATATATAAACCAAATGATTTCAATAATTTTTTAATTCTTTTTTTATGATTTTCTTTTTCATTTTTTTTTTTTTTTTTTTGAAATTATTCAAAGGAAAATTTGACAAGACGCGACGAAATCTTAAATTATGTCACAGTAGTTTTAAAAAAAGAAAAATGTATCTGAACTTTCATAAAATTTCTAGTAACTTTATGCAGCTTAAATATTTTTCTATTTTTCAAACAAAGTATCTTTTCAATAGGAAAGAAAAAAAAAATAACTTGAAAAAATAACTGTGATTAATTGTGACAAATAAAATGCAAAATAAAAAAACCACATGAAATTTTCTCTTTTCTTAAAATAAAATTTGGATATTCGCTCTTTTTCAAAAATATTTGACAGTTTAGAAAGATTATCATTCATTTTCATCATCACTTTTTTATTTTGTCTTCATTTTAAATTAATGTTTTATAATATTTGAAATATTTATAGCGATGATACTAAGTCGATAACAGCTGGTATCATTAAATAAGAATGCTTAGCTTCTTAATATTAAAAAGAAAAATTCATTAATCTAATGGGTAGTATCATTATTAAGTATGATGCATTTCGATTTCTAATTTTCTAATATCACTTTAATAATGGCAAGATCAAGGAATAAAGAGGAAAATCAAAAAAAAAAAAAAAAAGAGCAGAAATCTTTGAATTAGGGCATTTCTTTTTCTTCAATTTATAATGGAAATTCTTATAAAATTAAGGCTTCAAAATATTATCAAATATTTCAGGCCATCATAGTAAAGGAAAGAAATTTTTATAAAATGTTTTAACTGATTAGTTTAAAATCTCAAAATGCGTCAAGAAAAGCTAGTCATTAAGAGTTAAATTTTGGAAAACAATGAGATTTTTCCAAATCCCAATGTACTTTTCATGGTTTTGTCGACGAGAAAATTCGTTAACATTTTAAATTTTCCAAGTTTTTTCTCATAATTTTCAAATTCAAATTTAATTTACTATAGAAGTAGGCTATTAGTTAACGATATTTGTTAATGGATTATGAGAAGAAGCATTATTCGCTTACAAATGAACATTTAGGTTTAGAGAATTTGCCATTCCAAGTAAACATTCGTCGAGGTCAAAGATTAAGTAAAGTTGACAATTGTCATTTGTTCATACGATGTGGAGGTCAAAAAAGACGATGAACTTAGGTGAGAAAGAATCTATTTATTCTATACTGTTTTCTTTCCAAATAAAAACGTCCTTCCTTATTCGAGCAAAACTATGTGATATCAAAACTGGATTAGTAAGATTCGAGCATCCAACTTCTTTCTCAACTTAACTCTTATTATTTATGCAAATTATAACATATGAAAGAGATTGAAGAGGGATACTTTAATATAATTGGAATGATCCACTTATATATCGCAATAACTATACACTTTCTAGGTTTACCTTAAACAGATCAACAGTAGTCGAATCTTTTTGGAGCATCGTATTATATTTATTTCTTACCGTAATTTCGAGACTTTATCTATTATGATGTTTTTTTTTTTTTTTTTTCTTTTTTTTTTGATTTATTAATTTAAAGTAACTTAATTTTAAATTCTTAGAATCAAAATTTATTATTCATATTCCATTGCTATATCTATTACTATGATTCTCTTTTTATGAACTTGTTAATTTTAAATTGATTTAATTTTAAGATTTCAGACTTAAAATTTATTATCTTCGTTCCGAGACTATATCTATAACGACCATTTTATTTTGAATTTCTTAATCTGAAATTCGCTCGATTTTAAGTTTTTGGAATTGAAAGAGTATAATTCAGCATCTATTTATTATTTTCGTTCCAATCTGTATCTATATGATGATTTTTTTCCTCTATTTAATTTTAAAATTTCAGAATTAAAGTAGTATAAATTGATACTTATTTATTCTCCTTTCTTTGATGCTTTATCTAAAACAATGATTTTTTCTGAATTTGTTAATTCAAATTGATTTAATTTTAAACTTTCAAGTTCAAAATATTATAAATTAACATTTTTAGATTATCGCTATTTCGATATTACATCTGGTACATGGTTTTTCAAATATTAATTTGAAATTGATCCAATTTTAATCTCCAAAATTAAAATAGCATAATTTTTATCGATTTTTTTAATTATTACAATTAGGTTTCAAATATTTGTTCGCAATATTTGATACATGTATAGATATATTTAAGAACAGTATGATAGAGCCATTGAAATTATCGTATATCATACAAACTTCCAATTTTAAAATTATCTTTGAATTGTAATAAATTCAATTAAAGCTACTTCTAGATTGTTTTAGAAATATTATATACAATAAATTCTCAGAGGTGAAATTTCATGGTCAATTAAAAGAAGTGTTTAGGCTTAATTAACAGTTACGATATCTATGATCTCGAACAAACGGCGACTTTTCGATATTCTTACGATACCATATAATTAGCCAAGAAATACAGCTGCCACATTAGCACTAGTTAATTTATGATCTTACTATGATCAGTAAATATGAAGCAAAACTGAATTAAATATAATTAAAAGTTTACGAATTATTCAAAAAAAATTATTTTTCCTTTTTTTGTCGAAAGTCTACAAATTACCCAAACTTGTTTTAATTTCAAAAAAAAAATTTCATTGCTTTTCAAATTTTATTTCAATCCTGCAAAATAAGTATTGTTGCAAATGAATACTACAGTGATGATGATCAAAAAACTGAGCCAAGTTTACCGATTGAACAGAGGAATTGAGCCAAATTTACGATCCTGGGCCGATTTTAGTTTTCAAATAAAATCTATATATTGGATTCAAGCTGATGGTACTACTTATTTATCGTTGATGAAGCAGAAAAATGGAATATTAGGAAAGGATACATAAGATTTGTTTCGTAATGCAAATCCGTTCCAGCTGTCTTCATGATTGTATATATTATTGTATTCCTTTTTTTTTCTTCCTTTTTTTAAGAGAAATTAAAAAAGAGGGAAAGAGAAAGAGAAAAAGAAAGAAATAAAGAAAGAAAGAAAGGAAAAAATGATGATTTAATTGTAATAAAATGTTTAAAATGTAAGAGACAAAATATTTCTTAGAAATAAAAAGCATTCTTAGTTGATCGTAAATGATCATAAAAAGATTGGCATCTTTGACAAATTCGATTCTTCTTGACAATTCTAAATAGCAATTCAAATTTATCCATTTCTTCACTGTTCAGATTATATACATTTAAAATTTGCAATCAAAATATTTTCAGTTGTTGATTTATTTTTTTTTATCATTTGAATTTTTTTTTTCTCAAACTTCCATTTTAATTAAGTTTAACAAATGATTTTTGAATTATTTGTTTGACAAACAATCCATAAATAAAATATAATTAATAAAATGGCAAAATGAATGAAAGAATAAAATGAATTGCCTCATACCCCCATTCAATTTATTTCTTATTGTATAGAAATTGACAAACTTATTAATTAATGGCAAAATAATTTGGAATATTTGAAATCATTTTTCTTCATATTTTGATAAATTACTCAGCTTATTGATCATTTTTACGACTGGCACGGATAATCAAACAATTTCTGGAGAGACTATCTTCAGAATCAATTCCTTTCATGTACTATAAAACAACTAATGAAAGAAAGGAATGAAATCAATTGTGATATTATCAGAAGATTAAAGGATAAGTGATTAGCATATTATGCATATATAAATACAGCAATAAAAATCAATTGTATTGTAAATAATTAAAGTAAGAGATGAATATTTACAGAAATCAGAATTTCTATATTAGAGAAACAATTCCAAGCAATTTGTTTCCGTTATTTTTAGCTCATTTTTTTGGGACAAATTTATCTTCATTGTTTTGACTTATTCTTTGCTTTTATATTCTGACTCGTTTTTGCTGGAGAAAAAAATTCGTAAACTTAAATTATTAAATTTAATTCTTTTCTCTTACTTCATTACTTTCAGTTATTACATCAAGTTGCTGAGATATTGATATTTGCATGGTAAGTAAACATCGTTAGTTGATATTTGTGATACAGTAATATCTCTTTGAATCGGAATATTTCTTCGACAAATCATTTTTGATAAGGTACCCACTTAATTAGCTTAAATATCAAGTCATATTACAATCACAGTTGTAAGATATTCCGACCACATTTTCATACTTCCTTGCAGAATTGTGAAAGAAATTGAAAAAATATTCAATTCCTAAAATTATTTTGATGAAATCTATATCTTAAATTTCATAGACTTAAAAAAAAAGATGAAAACATAGAAAAGAAAAAGATTTTCTCGAGATAACTCTCATCGTGTCAACAGACTACTATCTTAAAATCATTGATCAAATCTTTATTACGAGAGTACTATCCTGCAAAGATTTATGAATTTTGATGCACTCACGCGATACAGATAATCCTTTAAGCGTATGCATGCAAGTCAAATGATTGCACCAAAATTCTCGTTGTCGGCTCAGTTCGTCCTCGTTTTCATGCTTTGTTATTTGCTCAATCAGGCAAATACAATTTATTCTTCCAATCGTAAAAATACCAATCAAAATACTTTTACACAGAAAGTAAAGTGCACAGAATTACAATTAACTATCAAATGTTTATGAGTAAAAATTTAATACTTTCGAAGGGGAACAATTGGGAAATATATCATTATAACACCAATAATTTGGACGAGATACTCTGATAAGAACAGAAAGATAGGCATCAGATTTTTGAAATAAGAAGAAAGTTAGATTCACATTATTTTCTACTGCACCATCCTGATAATTTGTGCTTTATGAAAACAACAATTATTAAAAATATAATTGAAAAAGAAGCCGATTAAAAACCAGCTGGGATATCATTAGGAAATAAATGACATAGAAGACTCTTCAGAAAAATCATACTGTTTTCCGTTCAAATCAAGATATAATTAAAATTACAAGACAGCCCTGAAAATGCATCTTAATTTGAACGAAAAGAAGAACGAAATACTCATAATATATAATCGAATAACTCTAAACAAACCTAAACTTGTATTGGTTCTTTGAAATCAGGCATTGGGAACAATACTGACCTTTTTATTCAATGATACTTATTATTATGAATCTTATTATTATGAAAAGCAGCAAGCTATTTAAACGATTAATAATAATTATGCAAGATTATCATTAATGGTAAAATAAAAATGAAGTCACCCACAAATGATGAAATTATTCAAATTATCGCCTAATTTTTTTTTTTTTTTTCTATAATTACTTTAAGATAATGCCTGATCTGTTCTCATTGCATCGCTCCCGATTGATGTCAGTGAGATTAAACTACAGCAAGAAAAACAATTGCAGGTTAAGTTCCAAACATCGAGGACAAGACTGACTATATTTAATACACTAGGCCATCAAAACAGATTTTCAGGAGAATTTTCCTGCTCTCCTTTCTATGTTTAATCATTGCGTGATCTAGGCATAAAAAAGAAGACTCGACCAAAATCATTCATATCCCAGTTAATATGATATCATGTACTGTTTGAAAAAAGCAAAAAAATCATAAAATTTTCAATCTGATTCACATATCTATGTAGGACTTAGACGTTGTGGAGGTGCAGATATACGTTTTGTACTTCTCATTGATAGAACTTTTGCCTGAAATGAGAAGCATTGTTATTTTACACTGATGCCAGGAAGAATCTATTATTAATCAGCAAAATCTTTCAATAATTTTTCTTGCTGTACAAGATAATGCAAATGTGAAAAAAATATGGATTTAAAACCGTTACAGGTTCTATATTTGTAAAATTGAATAAAGACAATTAGTCAAAATTCTTTTTTTGTTATAAGGAATATAAAAGAAAGCAGCAATATCTTAGCAAGAGAAATGGATAGCAAATCATCAAGACAGATATAAGGCGCCGGAATTTTTACCTATTCCTTTTGTGAATATTATGCGTCATAATGAATCAATTTACCTTAGTAAGATAATTTTCCTATAGAATAAGCTCAAAGTAAACGATAACGTACTTGCAAAGGATTTTGTTGAATTTTTGATATTTTACCACTTCCAGCTTCTGCCATTGTTTTTGAATCACCTCGAGTCAGAAATACCGACTGATCCGAAACCTAAAACAGACCAATTATTTTAATAATTTTCATCATCAAATCACACGCAAATAAAAGGACAACTGTAAGGCGAAAATGGTTTCGAAAAAAAAAAAGCTCAAAAAATAACATAAAAAAAAACGACCTCGGGAGATGCACTTTGTCCATTTGAAGCAACATCGATGCTTTCATCGTCCACATCTAATCCTTCTAGTTCATGGGTATTTGAAATCATCAGATTATCTGAAACTATACTGATGTAAATACCAGGCTTGACAAAAGCATCAAGTATGGTGTCATCTAGAAGTAGTATTAACATCAAAAAACAAACGAAAGAGATGGAATAATAATTTTTAAAATAATATATTAAGAAATTCTTGTACAAATAATTCTGGCAGAAAAACTGCTGAAAATAATCAGATTGTCGAAAAAAATGAGCCGCTTAAACAACGAAAGAAATCGACCAACCTCCAATATTTCTATCGATTGGAGCCTTTATCAGTGAATTATATTTCAATTTTTTCATGCACAATTTATAGGGAAAGGACCTTTAGGATCTCACAAGAAAAAATCAAAATAATGTCGAAAACCGATCAATTATACTTCATATTCAAATGAAGCCCGACTTCGACAACAATTCAACGTCAAACTTTCCCATATTTTATCCGAAATTATCAAGATTGTAGGAAAATCCAAAATGATTCCCATGATATAAGTAAGATTCGCTTCAACTACTGCTATGCCAAGCTGATTTATTTATCATCAACCAGCTATTTTCAACATTTCTATTACGTACACATATCATCAATCAAACAATAAGTCTAAGAGAAATCGAAATTGAAAACCTTTCGGTTCATAGAGTTCCACTGCTTGGTATCCATATGAACGCTCAACGGGAAGTCTCTGGAAAACATGAGAAGATAAAAACGATCATCGAAACATAAATAAACAAAGCATTTATAATAAATACAAAAGGTTAAAAAATTTAGGAGATACAACCAACCGAAACCACTGGATTCCCATCGTAAACAAAATTTGAGTAGCAAGCATTACCATACTGAACCTACAAACGCATAATGAAATTCAAATTTTTTTAGAGTATGATGTGTTGTTTTAAAATTTTAAAGAATTTTAATATTTCAAGAAGCACAATCCCATTTCTGCAAATGTAAGTTAATAAGACAATACATTAAAATTAACCTGGATCCGTCTCTTTTTAGAAGAAAATGCTTCAACATCATAATCGAAGTGTACATTACTCTGCTGATCTTCTCGCCCTACTATTGAAGTTGTGTTCGATGAACTTGGAAAGAGTTCAATATAACGACCTCCTACAATATTCAAAATAAATTTTCAGACTGTGATGAATCTGCAAAAATACATGAAATATTCGACATATTTAAGACCGGACCTTGGAAAATCCAGCGAGAACTTGAATGGTCGACTTCAGATTTCATTCGTCTTGGTATCGTAAGCAACCTAAAAATTATAGCTAAATTAAACAAGAAATGAAACACAGTGCTTTAACAACATACAACAGCTTTTTTTGGAAGCATAACGAAGATGACTGATATTCTAGGAATCCATTTCACCAAAGTATCGCAATCAACAATTGTATGGTCCTTAAAGAATAAAATCGCGAAAAATAATAGAAAATTTGTACCTTCGTTCTCCGTTTGCTGCCAATTTAAGTACAGGTGCAGTTGAATTCTGGAAAAAAGTATAATTATTTTGAAATATTAAGGAAACATTGTTAATGATGCATGCCATTTAAAAGAAAAAGTCAATGATACAATCAACTACGTTTGGACAACCTTTGGACGTGACATCGATATTTCACGTGGCGGTACTTTTAATCGAGAATGATATGGACAATTCATTTTAAGCCGTTGGCAACAAGCTTGTGACAATTTATACGGACAATTTTGATTATAAACTAATTCGCAGAAATCATAACCGCACTTGCACTGAAATTCCAATTCTCGACGCCTTACTGCAAGTAATCCTTTGTTGGAAATTCCGTTTAGGTATAGACAAAAGTATAAGCTTGAATTTCTTTGACAAACTGATCAGAAACTTCGTCGTTATTTTGTATTATAATGAAAATGAAATTTCAATTTGCTAAAATGAATGCATTATAATAACAGAATTATAAACATACCGACATTCCTACGCCTTGCAAGATCTGCAGTAGAAGGAGCGATATCGTAGGGTGAAACCCAAGCAGATAAAGACCCTAAAACATTCAATCTGTTTGACAGGCAGTAGTTTAAAAGAAATAAAATCGGCAAAAAAATCTTTCAACAGATCAATGAAGATGGCCAGTTCAAGATGAAAATTTTTATTTAAAAAAGTGATTCATGAATCAAAAAAACTAACTTGCTTCATGCAGCAATCACCATAATTAGTAGCGTTTTTTCTTTTTTTTTTTCTCAGGCATAAAATCAAGAAAAAAATTACCTTCACCGGGCCATTGGTCCGGTGGAAGATGATCGACATCAATGATATCATCCCAGTAACACACTTTATACATAAAGTCTGGATTCTGATAATCTACTTCAATAATACTTGCCCGATAATAGCGTGATTCATTTTGACGTTTTTTTGGACGATCCGCGTACATTTCTTCTTGCACAGAGTTTCGAAGCTGCAATGAAATCAACAAGCATTTTTTCAAAGAAAGAGTGGAAAAGATTCGAAAGAAGTAGAATACAACTATGAAACTAACTAATGCTATATTATAGTTTGTAATGTCATGATACACAACAATCAAAAACTTACATATACACAATCACCAACTTCATATAGATAACCAGTACCCGGATCGATAACATGACCTGTATCATTGAACTTTGCTGGATAACGGCCAAGTACACAGGAAATTTTCGCACGATTACTAGATACTTCGCTTAAATAGACATTTGCTAATCTTTCTTCAACTTCAGGTCGTCGTGGAAGAGGAGTTGAACGTATCATACACATTTCCTGCATTTTACGACAATGAAGAATGTGGACATATATTGTTTTCTTACTTTTCTCTGATGTAATATTTTATTGGATTATATATATTAAGTCAAAGATCTTCTAAGTTTTAATTAAACGAAACAAAGCAAAACTAAATACAAAGTGAAATAATAAGCTTAGAATAACGGGACAATAACCTAAATTTATAATTACAAAGTTATCAGTTTAAAGAATAAAATAATCAGCTTACTGTTGCACCGCTTGTATTCCCCATATGATTTCCTTCAATATAACCTAAACTTAATCAAAATAAATTTAGGATAACTAAAAAATTCATATCTTCTCTATCCTATGCACTGAATATCAACTTTTTCAAGAAAGTTCATAAAGCCAAATGTTGAATCATTCCTTCAGCTTCATCTGCTAATTGATCCATCAGTCAAAAACCATAAAAATACAAGAAATATACAAATCACGGTAAACTTATCACAAACCTTCCACTTCATTTCCATTTTCGCCATACAAACCACTGCGTACCCACGGTGGAATACTATGATTTCGCCAAGGCCTTCGACCAAACATAATCTTAATAAATCTATCCAATTTTCTCCCATCCTCTTTTTCTCCTTTTCTTTTTTTTCCTCTTATAAATAGCTTTTCTTCGTTTTCTTTGCGAATTTAAGAATATTAAATGAAAGAAACTTTACCTCAAACGGTGAAATCCGAAGATCACCAAAACATTGCACCGGAGTCTGATTATAATCAATGACTGCAAATGGAAGCGCTTCAACCCAACGTTCACGACCACCAAGTTCTTCGGCTGCACGCTTGTACATACTGGCACATAGATTAGAATGATTCATCACCTGAAAAAATTAAGGATAACTTTCAATAATAACAGAAATAAAAATTCGAACATCACGAAATTATGGATGATCAAAAATATTACTGTAAAAGGATCGCATGACACAAGACAGACACTAGAAAAATTTATCTGGAATTGATATAATAATGGAATTTATCTATTAAATTTCCTAAAGAAGAAAAGGATATCATCGAAAAAAAGTCTTTTATAACTTGATGACAAAAGCGTGACATCATATAAACCATAATTACTTACACCGTGTCCAATGTTTTTAATTTCAATTTTGAATAATTTCTCGATATCTGACATAACCAAACCAATCACTTCATCATTTGTATAAGTTCGATAAGCTTCTAAAATTAAAATTCATTCTAACACAATAAATTTAATCATGTAATAAATGCATTACCATAATTGAAAAAGATTGGGAAACGAAAAAAGAGAAAATCCATTTCTCGAAAATATGTATACCTGGTGGAGCAAAAGCTCCAAAAATATCCATTAAATGTCGGACAAGTAATGAAGTGTCTGGAGCTTCGGCTAATGCTCTACCAAATACAAAATGCGAATAAAGATCGGTTACAATTAATGCCATGGTATAACAACGATCTCCATATTCCGAACATTCCATTTCAACCATATCAATCTTAAGCATTGAATAAGTAAAAATAAATCGTTTGAGATTTGAGATTTCAGTAAAGTGAGTTATTCTGAGGTAAATATACTAAAAAATGGATTGAAAATAAAAAAAGAGAATTGAACATGAACGAATCTGAAAATTATAAAAATAAAACAAACCTGAACATACTGCATAGGTTTGCTTCCAATACAGCGTGGTCTGCTAGGAAACTGTACTCGTGATCCTTTTAGTAAAATATCTTTCGTAGCTGCTCGTTGTTTTGTTTTCAAACTTATACCCACATATCTTTCCTCTAAATAAGTCAACATCTGCTTTTGTGTACAATCTGGCATTGTTTCATAACATCGTCGCCAAATCTGAAAAGTTGGTAAAAACAAGAAGAAAAAATTGAAGTGAAATAAGATATAGAAATTAATAACTATATAATCATTAAAATCTAGAAATAAAAAAAAAAAAAGGAAGGAATTACATCATCAATTTCACTGATTCGTGGAATAATTTTTCCGGAATCACGCAGTCGAATACGCCAACCAGGTGACAGAAATTCGTTCGGTTCTGACCAGTATTCGCCAACAAGCAGTCCTCCTTTCATTCGCGCCTATAAATTATATGATAAGGTTTATAATAGCATCTGACCGTTTATATCACAGCAAAATAACATGGAAAAGGAAAATTCGTTTAAAATTTTTTTTCTGGATTTTCTATTTTTTGCAGAAAAAAAAAAAAAAAAACAAAGATACCTTAATGGTTTCCCTTAAAACAACATTTTCAACATCATCGATTTTTACTTTCCTGGTTAAAATTTGGGCCAATATATCATATTCATTGTCCGGAATAGCAGTATGTAATAAATTTTGGGTCATACCTACAAAAAATTTGATAAAATACAATCGAACTTTGAAAGTTAATTTAAACCCTTACTTAGAGAAATACTAAGCTAAATCTATCTTGCACAATACTTCAAACGTATCTTTGCAAAGAATTTTCGTATCATTTGCCATTTAATAGTTGAATTAAATAAGATCAACAAAAGCGCATTCTAGTTACATCGCAGATGACTGCATAATAGTTTCAAATTTACTTCAGTTTATGGTTGGCTTATTAGAAATCTATAAGCAATCATAAACAAATATAAACTTTCATCAAATTATTTTTTCATACAAGAAAAGTAACCTTTCTTTCGGACAGCAAAATCTGAATCTGAAGTGGTCTCAGGTAATACAGAATCATTGGACATATCTTCACCAGTGAAACTCTGAGTACCAGCATCATCCAAACTTGATACGGCATAATCCACATCGTCCTCTCCTGCTGTCATCAAACGACTTAAACAGTCCATCAATGCATTACGTAGCTGAAATAGATTTCTATTATATTTAATTCAGTTATTAATCATAGATAGTACTATTATTATTCACCAATGCGGCGGAAAAAAATTACCGCCCTATGATGGCTTCTCAAATCTCACTTATCAGAGTATTTGAAAGAATCATATTTTCAAATCTTTTTTACACATATATTTCTTTTCCGTCAGGCAATCATGAAATTAAAAGATTGAGATAAGAAACTAAACAATTATTTTCATGACAATTGAATAATTAACCAACTCTGATGATTGAAGGGAATCCAATGTAATTTTTCTGTAATAATTGTAAACAGGCACCAATTGGATGTTTGTCATTTTTAAACCGTGCCATAGCAGATTCTATAACTTGTTCACGCTGTTCACTGGTTAGCAGAAGTCTTATAGAAGGCAGATGAACGATCACGTAATCGAGATGACCAAGGAATTCATCGTCTACATCACATGCTACCTAGAAATAATTCTTCGAACATCAATTTCTACTGCATCGATTATATTTCTATAAATCGCACTTTTCTGTAACATCAATACTAGGAAAGAATTTTAAATCAGAATATTTCTTGATCCATTTTGCAGACAGAAAACGATAATAATAATATTACAAATTAAACGAACAGTGTAATCATCTCCTTGCACCATTGCATCTAAAATTTGTCTATGTTCTTCAGCTGGTGGAATTACTTCCCCGCCAGTCATTAGGATAATAAAATCCGAATAAATCGAGTCAGTAATCTGATCTACCTGCAAAATATTTATTATCACTTACCTTTAAGTGATCTCCGGAAGTAAAAAAAAAAAAAAAAAAAAAGAACCAATCGTGATACCGGAAAGACATCAAAAATTTAAAAAAGCAATAGGAATATAAGTAATTTTTTCCCAACTAACAGAATGAACTAATCACTTACAGTGATTTTAGATGCACTGCCACATATGCTGGATGCTACTTCTGTAAAAAAAAAAATGCATATAAAAGTATATAAGATAAAATTTCGAATCTTGAAAAAGGCAAGGATGGAATCTGAACTAAGTTTTTCTCCTGTCATTCCTAAATTCAGGATATCCAAGAGATTGCTACCTTGCATCATCAATACATCGTTCATTGATTTCTTTTTTTTTTTTTTTTTCAACGAAAATTAAAATGAAAACTTAACGACATACTTGTTTTCGGAATAACCTGATACATGAAATGAGGTTGCGCAAAACGTAAAGAAGTAGATTCGTTTGGGAAATTTCTACTGTTATTTGTGCCGGAGGACGAATCCTAAAAATTGTAATCAAAAATGCAAAAGAAATGCTTCAATTATACAAATTCGTAAAGAAAGCAAAAAAATGAACAAATGAAATATTTTTTGTTGTGAGCAAAATTTTTGACGACTAAATAAAAGAACATTTCATTAAGAAACAACACGCCGTGGATGGATCAAGCAAATTGAAGCCATTTAACGAGATTTCGGATTCAATTAACTAATAATTTCATTAAACTCGAATTGTTTGATAAATTTAATGCCACTTGAAGCAAGTATTAAAAATACCCTTGCAATCTGATCATTTTTAATTGATGCAGCTTGATCGGTTGAACCATCTTGTTCATCGATGACAACACTAGCACCAACAGCCGGTATACATCCTGCATCCTGTATTTCCTCTTCTTCTTCCTCGTCCTCTTCCTCACCTAATGATATGGAAGCTGGATCAAGCAGCGCCATAAGAGCTGGAAAAAAAGGAAGAAACATTAAAAACTCATACAGACAATCATTTAGTACAATCATTTCTCTTCATGGCGAAAATGGATTTTTGTTAATTCTAATACACTTGCGTGAAATTAAGTTGATTCATAGAAAGTTCATGATCTGGCCTCATTCCATGGTCTTGATTCAGAGGAAGTTTATCTGATCTTAATTCATAGGAAATTTATTCGGTCTAGATTCATAAGAAATTTATCTAGGTTTTGATTTACGGGAAATTTTTCCAACCTTAATTTATTTAAGAAATTTACTCGGTTTTGATTCATAGCAAGTTTACCTAGTTTAAGCTCTCTTCTAGAAAGTTTGCGGAGCCGAAATTTACAAGCAGTTAAATAGATGGGATAGTATAAGAGTAACAAAATCTAGTCGTAGGATGAGGTCAATTCAACTAATGAAGTTTTTCAGGTCAACCTAGCTCATTTTCCATTTTATTTTCGCATATAAACTAACATCGACTTATGCAGGCTCATATTACCCATCATATCAAAGTCTTTCTACGAGTACATCAATGAATAAAACAGTGATTCTTTCAAAAGAAAACATTGAAAAATAAAAATGTGTACAAATCAAGAAGAAACTGTAATAACAATAAAATATTCTATTACGTGTTTATCTCGCCAATTTGGAACGAAAGTTTCAAGAAAAGTGCTAAGACTAATGAATTAAAGATGGGAAGTAGCACATTTACTGGTGAGATAACCAAACAAAACACATTTTAATGTTTGAAGTTAATAAAGTACACAAAATTAAAAGCAAGTGAGGAAGTACTCGACTCCAAGGCACAAAGAAGAAAAACGAGACTTATATGACATGACAAGAGAATATAATAAAGTGATAAGTAAAACAACAATCATATCAGTAACCCCAGATCGACCACCACCGCAGAGTATCTGTAAAAACTTTCTGTTTGGTTCGGGTTCGGGAGCATCTTGCTAAAAATTCCAAATTTGGATAAGTTTTTTGACTTAGTGTGGTTAAATTATTTAGGACTCACTCATTTTTGATGATGTTTTTTGACACGTTTTCCATAACTTTCATGTTATTGCCGATATTTATATATCATAACGGATCAATATTTACTTTTCGGCAACGGGTCTCTTCGCCTTCCAATCATAACGGATAACGGATTGATAGATTCTCTTACTTTAGAATGAACCGATTACAGATTTCCTTGCCTTCTAGTATAACGGATCAAGGATTCGGTTATTTTATAGTACAACGGGTCACGAGTTTTGCTACTTTTCAATTTAATGGATCACGGATTCCGTTACCATCCAGTAAAACAGATCACGGGTTCCCCTAATGTAATGGATCACGGGTTCTCTTCTATTTGAACGAATCATGGATTTCATTATAATGTAACAGATGACGGCTTCTTTACATTTCAGTGTAATGGATCACGAATTCTTTTATACTTCAGTGAAATGGGTCGCGAGTTTCTTTATCTTCCGTCATAGCGGATCACGGATTCTCCTATATTTTAGCGTAACAGATTACAGGCTCCCTTATCTTCCATTTAAGGATCACGGGTTCCCTTATCTTCTATTATAACGGATCAGGATTTTTTCACTTTCCAGTGTAACGGATTACTGGTTCCTTTACCTTTTTATTGCAAAAGATTTTCCTCTCTCCTAATATATTTTTGTTTTTTTGTGTTGTTTTTTGTGTTTTGTTTTTGTTGTTGTTTTTTTCATCAAAACACCATAATATATCGAATCACGGATTTCGTTATTTTTTAGTGTTCTCATCATCGCAGGTTCATTCACTCTTTGATGTAACAAATTGCGAATCTCCATATCATGCGAACTATTTAGCGCACAATAAAACGATGATGGCGTCATCATTTATTATTATCTAAAATTTATTGCAGAGGATAATACGGAATTGATAAGAAGTTGTTATTTGCTAAGTTCTTCAAATGTTATGCAAAATGAAATGTTAATCCAAATTATTAATAATTAACGATTCATCCCTTTCGCTGTTCCAAATGCGTGCTGTGATACAACGTGTCACAAAAGCTGGAGTTTTCATTGATGGTCAACTGGTCAGTATTGTTTAACTTTCAAAACTAAGATCAATAATTCTTGAATATTTCAGATTGATGTTTTTACAATATTATTTTCATCATTTCAGGAATCATCAATTGAACGGGGTATATGTGTTCTGTTGGCTATTGGTGTTGATGATACCTCTGATGATATAGAGTATATGGTACGGAAATTACTAGGTGTTCGAATGTTTCCAAATGTTGAGACAGGTAAACGATGGGATAAAAGTGTTAAAGATTTGGGACTTGAGATACTCTGTGTAAGCCAAGTAAGTATCATTCATCATGTGACGAGAAAAAAAAAATTGGAAATGTATTTTTGCAATTTGAATTCTTCTCTTAAAAATAGTTAAGATAATTAGGCTTGAATTAAAGTTTAGTCTGATTTAAATTTCTCTTGAAAATGGGTCATGATTATAAGGATTAAATTAAAGTTAACTTCACTTTGAATACTTCTTGGAAATATTTTAGATCATTAAGATTAAATTAAAGTTAAATCTAATTTAAATTCCCCCTGGAAATGGATGGAGATTATTAGACTTGAATTAAAGTTAAATTTAGGATTAAGCTTATTATGCTTTCCCTATTTATATGATTTAAAATTGTTTTTTCACTATAGTTCACTTTCCAGTTCACATTGTACAGTTTCTTAAAAGGCAATAAATTGGATTTTCATCGTTCGATGACTCCGACAGAATCACAACAATTTTATCAAAATTTTATGAGTGAACTGAGGAAGGCATATGCTCCTGAACGGATAAAGGTTATTTCTAGTTTCGCAAGTGTGTTTTATTTACTTACTTTTTTCCTGTGGTGTCAGACTGTGCTTGCATAAAAAGAAATGGACGAGTACTTTTTTGCATTAGTCTAAAAAAATTTTTATCCTACAAATATTCCGGAAAGAACGTACTGTTTAGAATTCATTAAAATTTATTTCATATTTCCCTAATATTTGGAACAAGAAGTAAGCAGCTAATAAAATAAATTTGCAGGATGGTCGTTTTGGTGCGATGATGAATGTTCAGATTGAAAACGATGGTCCTGTCACTCTTATTTTGGATAGTAAAAATAAGGAATAATGATTCTGCTCACAGTTATCCCGTTTAATAGTTGTAAAAGCTACTAAATAAATCTTGAAACTACTTACGAATTTCAAGATGCTGTGTCATCATAGATTAGTTGTTTTATTTGCATAATGACCATAATCTTTCCTCTTACTACCCAAGCAATATCAATTCATGTTATCATCACACTTCAGTGTTTTTTCTTTTCTTAATAAGACTGACTCAAATTTCAGTTCTCATCATTTTTCATATTATTTTTATATTTTTGTTATCTGTTTGTGAAACCTTTTATTTTTTTACATGAATTTTTTGGCACCACGGATACTAAAATTAAATTGTATCAGCAAATGAAATTTATAATCAGGCTTGAAAATGATTTTTGAGATCGTTTTTTGCAAAAGCGAAAAACTACGAGACATTTTACCCGAATTACAACCACTACAAAAACGAAATGAAAATAACCATTGTCGTCGAATGAACGGATGGTTGGAACAAGTGGTAATAATATTAATAGTGATAATAGTATAAAGAAATATAAAAGAGAACATTTATTAGTAGACAATGACGAAATTCTGTTTCCTCTTTCAAAAATATTCATGAAGCACTTTAAAATGATGACAAAAAAAAAAAAAAAAAAAAAAAAGGATTTTGGAAATTAATACAACCGAAGAAAAAGACCTGAAAAAAAAAATGGAACCAAATAAAATTATCGAAACAATGAACAAGATTTTAAGGGGGAAAAAAGAGCACTTCAAATAATATAGTTTAATAAGCGGATGGATTGTTTTGCACTATGTGGCATTTCATTTCGAGATCAACAATACATTTCAAAATAGAGTTCAAGAAAAAAAAAATAGAAAAATCATTGAAATTAACATATTTAACATGCAAGAAGAAATAAAAAAAGATATAGGAGGGAAATACAATTCCAGCGTTTTGTCCCGCTTTTTTCCGTCATATCTTGGATAATACATGTAAGAGTTTTTTTCGTTCTTATCGGAAATTCCTGAGTTCTTGACCAATCAATAACTTTGAGATGTCCTGGCCAATCAGTGACCTCGGGATATTTTGTTTCTTTTGCCTTGTTTTGTTATTTTGTTGCAGGGATTTACGAAGTACCATAAGCTATTGCCGAGGAGCAAGTTTTCCGGTTTACCATTTATGATATTGAACAGTTTTAGTATGATTTTAGTAAGTTTTTGAGCAATATAAATTGCAATCTAGCTGTTCAAGAATTTTATTGAAAATTTAATTTTCCCTCTCCCACCGATACTAATTAAGATTAACATGCTGAGGTACAGAAACAGGTGGGGCACCATTCTGACCGGTTGAAGAGGCAATATTCGTCGTAGCTGATGGTGATGAGTTTTGTTGCGATGTTGAATTCTGGTTTGATCCAGGCTGCAAATGAAAATGAGACTTCAATTTTAAAAGTATGATATTTGTAAAAATATGGCATTTGTAAGCAAAAAATCATATTTTTGATAAGATAAATTATGATAGATGAATGGAATAACTTGAGCTTACAAGCAGTAAGATAAGTACCTGTTAAGAAATTAAAACATAGAAAATAAATGTTAAATTACAAAATTTAATTAAATTCTTAATGAATTATCTGGTTATCATTGATTCCTCACATTTAGATTTCGCGTCAAAGCATAAAATTTAATCAACTTTTTAATAAAATAACCTGATTATTATTATTTTGTACGAGTGCTGAAGCGGTAGAATTATTTGCTTCTCGCTCCTTTTTAAATTGTTCAAAATCATCACCCAATATAGTTGCAATTTCACCCTGCATAAATGCCCATGGCATATGTGATCCAGCTAATGGGCATTTTTCACCCGATGGACAATATACTTCCTAAAATAAACAATTTCAAAAAGAAGAAAAAAAATTAGTAAACAATTTATGTCAAAAAACAAAAAAAAAACACCAAAAAAATAAACAAAATAAACAGAAAAAAATTCCCTAACTTATCTATTTGGGTTTTTGTACAAAAAAACAAACAAAAATAAAAAAGCATAATCCTTTAAGTAATGCATATTTTATTTTATCTTAATCTTTATTTTCCCATACTTTTTCATTTGATGTAAGATAAAATAAACAATTTATAACAAAAAAATTAATGAAGAGTTAAAAAAAAAAAAAAAAAGCAAGCAGTATAATTCAATTTCAATGATAATTTAATGATTGGTATTTTAATTTTTTAATAATAAGATCTTTATTAAGGCTTATTTCTGTGAGATAGGTTAATAAAGAATTGGGAAGAAATGAACAGAGCAAACCATTTTTAATGATAATTTAACGATTAATCTTTCAGTGATAAGACTTTTAAGAGCTTATTTAGAGTTATTTTTGTGAGATAAATAAATTTTACAAACCTGAGCATTTCCCTGTTTCTTGATGCTTTCACGTGAACATGGGAAGCAGAATTTATGTCCTGAGACTGAAGGGCATTGCACAAAATGAGTATCTTCAAGGCGTTCGTGACATAAAGTGCACTTCACTACTCGATCACTGCTATAAATAATTTTTTTAATTAATTTATGCAAAAAACATTCTTAATAAACATTCAAATACGAAAATAATCTAAATTATTAAATTATTCAATTAGTTTCAAAATAATATTTACCATTAAATTATTCAATTAACTTCAAAATAATATTTTCCATTTCGTCTCAGAAATTAATCTTTCTCTTTCCTGTTGGGAAAATCTCGAAGACAAGTTCACGAGTGATAAAGAAGAAGTTACTTTTGTGAATTGCTGAAACTTCGTCTATTACTGGAATTGTTATTTGGATGATCTGGACTATGTGTTGACGTTGGTGACGCTGAAGTTGTTTGCGCATCACCTGTAAACATCAATTAATGGATGTTTCGCATCAAAAAGATACCTTTCCCCCTCTATTCAAATATTTACCGAATTATTACTTTTGGCTTAACATTTTCGGGAAATCTTTTCAAATTTTATAAATTAATTGTCCGTAGAAATTTTTTAAATTCACAAAAACAATTTTGATAATTTACTAGTTTTATTACGCTATTTATGTGATTTCAATTGTAAAAATTTAGCAACAAACAGTTTCAATTATCTTCCTTAGAATCTTTCATGATAATCCATTAAAGGTTTTTTTTTTTTTTTTTGAAAATATAATCACTTCCCTGTGGAATTTTAATATAAATTTACAACTTAACTTCTTTTTTTTTGAAGAAAAATAAAAAATTATATATTGAAAAGAGGGGAGAGTTTAGATATTTGCTAATATGCATTTCTTTTTTGATGATTCTAACTGATAATAATTATCAACTATTCTTTGCATGAAATTCGTCTATCATTCTATGATAATATACTACTGAGGACAGATGCTTCTTTTCTTTTTATCATTCAGAAATATCTTAGTGGTGTATTATCAATATACCCCCGAATAAACGGGAACTATGAATAAGAATATAGATGTAATTGCGTATCATCTAGTCTTATATATCCCTAGGCTTATTGCTAATTTCATTCCTTGATATTCGATTCGATTCTTTACATAAGACACATTAGTCTTCTTTATTGCTAGGTTTATTTCTAATTTCATTCCTCAATGTTTAATTCGATTCCTAATATAGTTCAGAAATATTTCGCTATTATATGCCAATTTACCGCGAAGGGACTGGTGTATAAGGCTACAGACTGTAAATGTTTATCATTTAGCCTTGTATATCACTAGGCTCATTTTTAATTTTAATTTCTTAATATTCGATTTGGTCCCTATAATATAATACATATATGTATAAATTGTTCCATTTCATAAGATGGGTTCATCGGATGTCACCATGGAGAGGAAGAAAGAGAGAAAGATGATGATGATGAGGGATAATTGTGATGGAATGGATTGATGAAATTACGCAATTCTCTGAGATTATTTGGAAAAGTTCATTGGCCTAGTTGGCTGATGTAATATCTCTCGTAGATGAAACGAGAGGTGACAGGAAGGGACAGGTGAGATACCTGTATGAACTTCTCATCTTCCAATATAAACATCCTCACTCACCCAGGGAAATATTTCAAAACTAGAGCAAAGAGGAAAAAACTGGTTTTCCTCCTCACCCGCTTTTCTCGGGTATCTTCCCCCGCCCTTTGGGAACGAAGTTCGTTGATCTATTTGTTTCTATTCGTAAATAACCTCTTTGATTGGAATTTTAAGAAAGAAGATGATCGAGTTGTTCATCTCGTCATCTGAATTTTGAAAAGGTCACTGAACGAAGTTTTAGATCTTAAACACTAATAAATAAGAAAAGAGGGAGAGGGAGAGAGAAAGAGAGACAGAGGGAGAAGGGAAGAAAGAAGGAAGGATGATACGGGAAGAATTTTGGATATTTTGAGGACAGATGACGATTATTTCTCGAATTCCGATTACCAAATGGTACAGTAACTTTTCGACCTCTCTATTCTTCTTCCTGCCAATCTTTTACATACTAACACAAACACAAATGCATACACATGTGACACGTTTTCTACTTATTTTGAATTCTAATTTCAAAGATTTTTACAAATGAAATACGCAAAAGAAGACCTACTGAACGGAATCATTGCGATGACCTCAGGCAAAAAGATGATTGAAAAACCAGTTTGGAAAATGGATGGCACCAACAGTTACGACACTATTTAACTGTTCATCTAATTCTCGTCTTTTGTCTTCTATTTCCAATATATTTCATGCAAATTTATAAAAAACTATAATAAAAAAAACGTGCATAAGTTGCAAGAATGCTAATCTAATTAATCGGCCTAATTATTTCGTGTCTCAATTTGCATTTTCAATCTATTTCATATACTTCATTTCTCAATATATTTCATGCAATTCATTTTCAGTATATTTCATAAATTTCTAGTATACTTCACATATTTCATTTCTAATCCTATATTTCATTCCCAGTATATTTCATTTTCTATATATCTCGTGGAAATTCACGAAAAATTTGCATAAGTTATCACAATGCATGTCAATTAATTTATCTAATTGTTTTGTCGTAAGCTATATTTGCAAGATATTTCATGAAGTTTCATAAAAATTTGGATAAAAATATACGGTATTTACCAAAATATTTACAGTTAATTTATAATTAATCAGTCACATAATTTTTGAAAAAATAAAAAACGAAAAATTATCAATCAATAAATACCGTACAGGATACAATTTAATGTCATATGTTTGGAAAGAAAAATAACACACACACAAACAGCTATGACAAATACATGACAAACACATGATTTCTTTACACATGAACGATGAAAAAAACAATCCTTACGGTAAAAAAAAAAAAAAAAAAAAAATTTCAATGAAATTGAAAATCTTTGAACTTTAAAAAATTTCTTTATTAGCAAATTTAAAATTATATCTGTTTCTGTAATTTTAAATTTATACAAAAGCAAAGTTTCCAAAACTATCTTAAGATTAAATAACTATTTTTGTAACAATTTGATGAAAAATTCCATTCCTTATCCCAGATTTCCCATTTGATCTTCCTTTTTTTCTCTCTCTTTTTCTTGATGAGGTTATTTTAAGCTGTTCGAGAGCCGAGTAATAATAATAGAATGCTGAATTTCCTTTCACCTACTGTTCGCGACCTCTTTAATCAAATATTTGGTGTTCCCGTAGCAAACATTACAATCACCGGGATTGTACCATCAGGTCACATGGTACCAAAAACCGGTTCCTTGTCTGTCCGTTTGTTCATCCGTACAATAAAATGAAATAAATATCCTTCCAATAATTCATACTTTTCTTCTCTATTTTATGAATTCGAAATATATACATGTAAATCCTTCCTTTTTCCCTTTTCTTTCTTCCTTTTAATGATTACAGTTTTGGATGATTTTGAAGAGGAGTGATCAAGAGTTAACAAAAACTTTTTCACAACTAGTACCTATTACCTCTCTTGATTAAAGAAAGAGAAAAAGAGAAAGAAAGAAAAACATGAGTGCAAAATACAAATAAAACACCGGTTCATATATACTTTTCGTCAACTTCAACTGTGCCCACATTTTTTTTAACATTTCATCCTCTCTCCAGTCAACATACCATTATTTTTTTGCAAATTTTTTTTTTTTTTTTTAAAGAAAACTTGAAGTTTTGCAACTCATACATGTTATCATCACTAATACAGATAAGTTGAAACTTTTGAACTATTTTTAAAAAAATAGATGAGATAAATTGAAAAAAAAATTGGGGAAATTGAGCAGAGAAGGAAAAAAAAGATCTCAAAAACCGGTTTTCAAATCAAAGCATCGGGTCATTTCTAATCTTGTATGGTGTGTGTAAATTATATTGGGGTTAATAACCTGTCATCAACCATTATCATCTATCACAAAACAGATGACACCAAACTGTAACAACCTATTAGCTATGAATATCTTTGCAATATTGTTATTATTTTGGTAAGGAAAAATTTGATAAAAAGAAATCGGAAGATCCAGTTTCAATGATAAAAATGATTTCTGATTGATCATACAACAATTAATGCAATCAATGATCGATAGAGGTTATGAAAAAGACAAGATTTACCGGATAAGAGATAAAATATCTGCAAAAGTTTATTACATTCCCGTTCCTATAATTCCCGGTTCTTCTCAAATTTCCCCCTTTCTCTTTCTCTCTCTCACCTAATCTTTCCTCTAAATCTGATATTTTGATATATCATTCATGTTAAGAGCGCAACTGATAATATCAATTGTGCATTATGTAATCTCTTTCAATAGCAAAATTTAATTATATGTTTATTTAATTATTCAAATCCCTCCACTTCACTCCATTATTCTGTTCTGATTTCATATAGAATGATAGTGATGCTGTGAGTTCCTTAATTTTTGCATAAATTAGTAAAATTTTAAATTAATTGCTTTGACAAAAATTGTTAATTGTAATACGAAAGAAAAAGAAAAAAAGACTACTAGCTAAAATATAGTAATTAAAGATATAAAATGTAGTATTAAAAAAATGATAGAATGAAACACACTAACTGTTAAAACTTATAAAACTTACCGCGTTGAACTTTTCCGTACATGTCAGGCTTAATATCGTCCGATGAATCATGATCACGTTTTCGAGATGCTGCAGCGGCAGCGGCAAGTGATGCATTTGGAGGTAACAAACTTGCTACGGTATTTGTTACCAAATTTGGAAATACACCTAAAATTAAAAATTACGGAACAAGTTGATTTGATAGTATTAGTAGATAAATGAATCAAAATTTCGTTTTTTCAATCATCTACTTTTTAATTCGGATTTTTAATCAAAAATCGAGTTGGAATTTTTAATTGGAATACTTTTTCCTTTTTTTCTTTTTTTTTTTTTTTAAAGAAAAATCGATGAGCAAAAAAAATAAATAAAACTAACTCATTGGAAGGCCATGCTGCATAAGAGAATTTTGAAGATGAATTGGTCGCTGCAGTTGTTGCAAAGCATGCAAATCTTCGGCCGTAAATTGGCCAGGTTGCCTACCGGTCAACGAAATGAATCGTTGTTGTTGGACCAAAGCCTAAAATAGAGACTTTGATCCAAAGGTATGAATTTACGGAAATTAATTTTGAACATAGCCCAAGGATTAATCGATCAAATTCAAACCGGAAATTCTCTCGAACGCACTCCCGATGTTTCTTATAGAAATTCAAGAAAAAAAAAAAAGGAACCTCGGTTAATTGATTTAACGGTAGTTGCGGCATTTGAGCTTGTGCAGCAGCGGCAACCGCTGCTGCAGCAGCAGCTTGCTGTTGTTGTTGCTGATGTTGCACGACCGATGTTGGTGGTGCTACTGTAGTGGTATTGATACCGCGGTTTACAGCAGGGGAAAATCGACCGGCACCAGCTTGCATTAAACATTCTTTCTGAATAAACAAGAGAAAAACGAAAATGAAATATATGAAAGAACACTTTATTTTCTCAAATCCATTGTAAATAGCAACTAAAATTTGCAATTGAAATTTTGTTCGAGAAAAAATCCATGAAATTTCGAAAAAAAAAACCCAACGAAACAAGGAAAATTCATGTAAAATTTGAATGAAAAAATGCAAAAATTTACCTGCGCTAAATTTCTGCTAGCAATAGATGTTGGAGTTTCACCTACTGGAAATCCATGAACACGTTTCAACTGACGTGCATTCTCAATTACATTTTCTATCCTGTAATATTGCATGAAAATTTCCGACGGAAAATTTATTTTCAAAGGAAAAAAAAAGTTTTGCATAACTTTTAATATTATAGTGGAAGTGGTCAAGACTATATTTTTCAGAAATCTTTAATTCATCAAATCATTTTTCATTCTGCATAGCTAACTTCGATGTTAGTAACGAAGAAATTAATGAATAATTTTCATTGCTTTTATTAAAAATAATTCAAAATTCTTGACAAGTTAAGTACTAAGACTGAATGTCAATTATCTGAAAGAAAAAAAATTATTGCCTGTTGAAAAGTTCAAAGAAACATTGCTAATCTGTTCTTTTTGAATATATTAAATGGAATAATCCAGAAGAGTAAACAGAATTTTCGATTGATTTTCAGATTTTTAATTATTTCCCAAATACTATTCACAAGCTAAATTATAGTAAATTATGTCGATAATGTATTCATTGAATAGTGATAAGAAGGAAGATTACATTATGATAAAATTATTAGCCTTTTAATTCCAAAATTTGAAACAAAACAATTAAAAGCGAACCGATCAGCTCCCTCGTAGTTGACACAACCGCGACAAACAGGTTCCATGTAATCATTGCACATAGCCCATGGCCAACGAGGTAGGTCACATAGGAAGCAGTGCTGTCGTCCGGCAATCTTTGCTACGCCTGTCCCGCCACATATTCCGGTTCCGGCACCATTACTGGTCACCGTACCATTTGGTCCGTTTCCGCTTCCACTATGAGCTGCTGCAGCGGCAGCGGCTGCCGCAGCTGCTGCTGCACCGTTCATTGTTGCAAGCATACCGTTTGGATTCATTCAAATACAGATCGATAATAATATGAAGCGGAAATTTCCGGAAGAAGTAAAATGAAGTCAGCCAGTTGCTGATTGAATTTCAATTCGATTCGGACAGTAGATAATCTGAAAATTCGAACAAATGCTAATTTTTCAAATGCACTAATGCGTATGATTTGAAAATGTAAGCAAATAAAATGGATGAAATTTCCGCTTACCTAAAATTCTTAGAATTATTATTCATAGAACTTATTTACATTATCCTTAAATACGCAATAAATCAGAATTTCAAATTGCTTTCACGACGATTTCTAAGACAAAGTGCGTGTTTAGAGTGATAACATTGATTTACACTTATTGGAGGAATAAATTATGCAAATTGACACTGATACTATGGAAATTTCTGTTAAAAAATGTTGAAAATGTATGAAACATAGTTGGGATGAAAGTTTGAATTATAAGAAACTGAAACGATTAGTTCTGTTCAATATTTGGTTATATCGAGATTGAAAGGATAAGTGTGATAACACTAAAAGATATCATTTTCTAATTTTCATCATCTTTCAATATTCTAATTCGTTGTAACGAGAAAATTAAAGAAGATGAAATAAAATGATAGAGAATGACAGCGAGAAGATCTAAAACTTCTAATGGTATCAATTTTAAATATTGGCTATTAAATGTAATCAAAAAATAGCAAAATTTAATAATGGTAATAAAAAGGAATATTAGTATAATCATATTATCTCGGATATCATCATTTTTATCATCATCATGCTAATTACGTACAACCATTAGATTTACAAATCAGCTTACAGCGAACAATTTTTGCATAATAATAAATTTAAGCTCAAACTTTTACATTTCACATTTTATCATTTTTCATACATCGTGAACTGATATCAATTTTTCACTTTATTTGTTCGAAAGAGCTTAACTTTATATGCTTTTTTTGTCATAAGTTTACGCTAATCTATATTTGGGTTAAAAATTTATGCTAATCCAAAGTGAATAAATAATGATAAAATGAAAAGAATTGAAAAAATTTGGAGTGAAATCTTTTTAGCATTATAATAAAAATTTTTTAAAAAGCGAAATTTTCGCTTATTAACTACAATATAAAAATATAAAATTTATCATAAATTACTCCTGAAAAAATTAATAATAATGCCAATAATGAATATTTTAAGATTAGCCTAAAAAAGAAAAAATTATGCAATAATGCATGAAATTGAAAAATAATAAGCCAAAAATGAATGAACTGGAATCATTTGATGATGTTTTAACAGCTGTTTGGAGGGAAAAAAAAATTTTTTTTAAAGAAGACAAATAGATAGATTAAATAGATAATAAATATACATATATTTGTATAGCTGGTCAATTCATACATGATTTCCCGAATTAGGATGATTATCGAGAGTTTGCAAAGAGAATGTCGAGAATATTTGTAAATCACTTTTTTTTTTTCTTTTTCATCCTTTTTGCAAGTGGAAAAAATTTTTTAATTAAATTTTGAAAGATATTTTGTATTATGTTCAGCAAAAATTTTTTAAAAATACTAGTGTACCGTGGGAAAATTTCGACAGTTTTTAAAAATTATATAAAATATAAAGCATATTTCTGCAAAATTTCAAAATTATTTACTTTAAAAATTTCTACTGCATATCTGCTTTACTTTGTAATATAGATTTCTTAAAATAATACATGAGTAAATTTTCTATTTCAAATTTTTGGAATCTTAAAAAGTAAATCATTTCGTGCAATCAATAAGTGAAAAATTATTAGAACAATTCGATTATTATCATTTTTCTTTTCTAATAATTTGGATTTCAAATGCTTCAAATCCCGGAAATAGAATGAAAAATAAAATTTCTCTATAAAAATAACGTACGACACACCCATCATCTAATTCCAAAATAATAATGAAATATTAATAGATGTGTAAATTTTTTAAACATTTGCTAAAATTAGCATCAGTGGATATAGAATGTGCATTATTTCAGTATAAACAAAATTTAATCATCAGTAAATTTTTTACTCAATATTTTGTAAGAAGTTTGCAAAAAATTTTTGCAACTTTTTTTCCAAAAACACGACTTCATTTCATTATTTTACAATAATCAAAAAATAAAATATTCGCAGTAAGTTGCGTAAGAAATATAAAATTACGAAAATTACAATCGATCATATTTAAATTGTTATTGTAATGCGTAAGCTAACATTTATTTATCAATATATTTCAATAATTTGATTTGATATTTTCTGAATTTTATGACATGTAATCGACATACTTCTACTTAATGTGATATTTGCACCGACGCATTTTTTTTTTTTTTTCCCAATTTTTTGTAAATAAAACATGCTTCCTGGAAGTGAAGATATAGCAGCAAAAAAAAAAAAAGATAAAAGAAAATTTAACGCATATAACTGATCATTTAATCGATATTTACGCCAGCGCTTTCATTTTAAATTGAAAATTTCATTTTGTTTTGAATAGAAAATTTGTAAAATTTTATAAAATTTTACGCGACATTTGCGCTAGTGCTTTTATTGCAAATTAAAAAAAAAAAAAAAAAAACTGCTATCTAAAAGATATTATCAACACAATTCAATAATGATTTCTGGAAGAGAAGATGCAGCAACAATAATAAATTAAAAGTTAAAGCAAAAAAAAAAAAAAAAAAGGAAAAAATGAAGAAAGGAAAAATGTAAGACAGAGAAATGAGGGGTAAATTCCGGTTAGAAATTAAATTTTTCTGTTTACAAGGAATAAGATTGAAAGAGTAAACTGGTGAAATGAAAGGTTACAAGCGGAATAGGAAGGAGGAAAAAAAAAAACGAAAACTTTTTCAACTCTTCTCTTTTCCTAACTTCTTCAATCGGCTGCTGGTTTTTTAATCAGCCAGAAATTTGCGTGCTTTGATCTTCTTTGTCTAGACTTGATTCCAAAAGCAAAATTTCAATAAAACTAACATTAAAAAAAAAAAGTCAGGAAATTCATTTTAAACAAAATAAACTTTAATACAATCAATGCTTATTTCTATGAGTTATAATATCAATTATTATTAATATTTGTCGATTCTATTTGTACTTACATTTTTTTAAATTATATCATACGATCAAATTTTTGGTATTACATATTTGATCTTGATCGGACAAAGAGATGAAGCTGAAATTATAGTATAATAGATCAAATACATGATAACTGAATGATTAAGATGGTGAATTTTATAAATTAGATACTTTGATATTATTATGATGATAATAACGATAGTAATGAATGACAATTTTTCTTCTTTATTAATAAAAAGATAAGTATAACATCAGAATTTAATTTGTTCGGTAATTCTTAAAAGAACAAAATATTAGAATCACATACATATTTCAAAATTTTAGAACAATTTCTTGTACTATTTTAATTAGTTTCTTTATATGACAACAAAATTTCTCCTACAATAAAGCAAATCTTTAAAAAATATATATTTGATGTGATAATAAAAATTACTCGTACAATAATTAGATGAAGTATTATCATTTAATTACTCATTTATTTGTCGATACATTATGTCTAATTAATAAATTAACGAAAGTAATATATCTACGCTGTACCGTATGAGCTATCTGTTAAGCAATGTTGACAATTACATCCTGAAATTAATGATAAGATTTATTATCAGCGATAAAATGATATTTACGCTTATCACTATAACTAATAGATGTTTCGAATAATTATTAATTAATACATTTT
Source organism: Onchocerca volvulus (assembly GCA_000499405.2). Classification (NCBI taxonomy): domain Eukaryota; kingdom Metazoa; phylum Nematoda; class Chromadorea; order Rhabditida; family Onchocercidae; genus Onchocerca; species Onchocerca volvulus. The sequence goes on along the minus strand of HG738138.1, from coordinate 16,749,467 downwards.
CGTCATTTTTAACATTTTGAAGAATATATTATGAAATAATTTTGCTAAAAACCGTAGACTAATCACTACTTCCAATAAAATTTGATTCCCTTAGATTTATCACTGATCAAATTTTTCCCGAATCACTTGAAAATTTTGTAATCCTTTTAACTTGAATCACTCCTAATTCTAATTCTTACTAAATATAAAACTCTAACAAATTTAATTTTTATCAAAATTCAACCTTTACTAAAAAAAAACAAAAACAAAAACAAAAATTATCCTATTAAAAGGAAAAAATTTTTAAAAAGTAAGTAAAAAAATTCTTTAACAATAAAAAACAATTTAATTTATATTTCCAGTTATAATCGAACAGAGTAAAAAAAGAAAAAAATTCCAACAGAATGATTATAAATTTGATGATGATGACTGATTGATCGACTGAATCAATCGCTTATGTAAATGTAAATATCTATTTTGATATTGCTAATATATTTGTGATATTTGAAATGATAATGGTGTGTGCTTCATCATCAACAATACAAAATCTATCTGTCAATTTCTCATGAATTATTTATCGTTTAATTTCAGCCACAAGAAACTGCACAACTGAAACAGAAAACAATTTTTTTTTCCTACTTGAATATATGAAATGCAAAAATGAAATAGCAAATTTGACTAATGTAATTGTAAACCGAAGGAAAAAGTGAGCAAAAGAATTTTTTCAATTTAAAAATTTAAATGAATTTTTTGAAAAGGGAAAACTTCATTATCTATACTTGCATATTATTATAATGGTTTTTTTTTTTTTTTTTTTTAATGGAAAAAATGCTTCTTCAATTTTCTTTTTTTCTATCAAAGTAACATGAAAAAAGTGTTCTCATAATGATATAGAAATCGTTAAGTTAGTTGAAAATGATCCATTAATTATTTTAATATAAATAAGCATTGAAAAATAAGATTGAAATTGAAAAATTTTTTTTAAATACGCAAAGGGAAAAGAAATCAATAGTCTTATTTTTAATTGCTATACGAAAGCAAAATAAAAAATAAAAAGATCAATAAATTCATTTTCAATTTTCATATAAGTAAAAAGAAAAAGAAAAATGCAATTTTTTTTTTTAAATTATATTTTGAGATATCATATTAGAATAAATCTTTCGCCCAATCGAAGAAAAAGAAAAAAAGAAGGAAAGAATAAAGTAAGGAAGATAAATATATTTATTAAATTTCTATTAAACTGAATCCTATGGAATGAATTTTCCGTTGAATTGAATTGAGAAAAAAAAGAAAAGAAGGAAAGAAAATAGATAGATATTCGTTGGATTTCTACTGGACTGATTCTGTCAAACGAATCTACCTTCCAAACAAATAAGAAGGAATGAAATGGAAGGAAGGAAAGAATGAAAAAAGGAAAGGAATTGAATTTCTATTCATCCTGATCTTATGGGATGAATTTTTCAATCGAATGAGATGGAAAAGCAAGGAAGAAAGATAAATTTACTGGTGAATACTGACATTGCTATACCTGATATTAATATATCAAATATATTTATTAAAATTTAATGAGCTAATTATGCCTAAAAGTGATGATAAAAGTAATCCTTATCAATACGTCCACTGAACTGATTGATCCGAAAGAATCATAGAATGAATTTCCTTGCAATCGAATGAAAGGGAAGGAAGGAATTGAACTTCCACTCGATTGATCTTAGAACGAATCTTCCTTCTGTACGAGAAAAAGAAAGGAATGAAATGAATTTTCCAGACTGATCCTAAATCAGCAAAGGACACACTGATCGTCATCACATATAAGAATGTATGAATTTTAGACAGAAATATTTGCCTCGCAAAATCATTCATTATCAATTGGCAAAAGCAAAGCAAAGAGATGATTCAATTCATCAAAACGATAATTTTCACTTTCACCAAAAAGTCGAATTTCTCTTACTGCAAACATTTTTTCACAACAAAACAACAACAATAAATTTATAACAAAAAATTTTCATTTTCAATTACTAAGAAAATTTTAAAATTTTCCAAAAAAAAAAAAAAAAAAAGGAAAACGAATATTTTAAGAAACAAAAGAAGAAAAAAAAAAAAATTACTGAAAAAAAGTTCGCAAAAATTTTTGCAAATTTTTTCATTAAATTGTATAACATTTTAACAAATAATGATTGTGATTCGTTCGCTTGTTTTTCCAAGTTTTTCCAATTAGCTTTTCTTGTTAATTAAATTCGTTTTGTTCCCTTTTTCGATTGAATTAAACTATTTTCTAATTTAGGCTTAATTTTCAAGCAGTTGGAAAAGAAACGGAAATAATCTTAAATATATATATGTATATCTGTATATTAGGATCGAATAAATGAACTGAAATGTCAGTAATTAATTCTACGCTTTTTTTTTTCTATTTGAGAAATCATCATATATTATCCATTTCTAATTTTCGTTATTTTTATCTATCTTTACTACACAATATTATGTTAAAAAATTTATTAAAAGGATAAAAAAAATAAAGAGATGTGTTAATAATATTAACTATGAAATTAAAAATTACAGGAAAGGATCAATGATCGATACGGATGTTTGCGGTTTTCTAGGTTTTTTTTTCTCTTTTTTTTTTTAAGTAGAAATTAGCATTTCTGAAACCTGTCATATTGACAAAACTGCACACTTTTCCAATTGACTAGAAATCCGACGACTTTTTTTTTCTGTTATTTTTTTCACTTTTTTTTGTATTTGATTTATTGGGTATTCTTTATTATTCACTTATCATTTTTCGAAAAATTTTTTTATTTTGCCTGAAACAATCAATCAACCAATCAACTTCGATCTATCCGGTTTATCTACTTTTTCTACAAAGTGATCGATTTCTCGATTTGCTAATATAAACTTTATGTAAATAATATTTCATTTCACTAAAAATGTTATCAATTGTTAAAATAATGCAACAAAAGCTAGTTATTAAGCTAAATAGTCGTAGACATTTCATAAAATATACTTTGTTGAAAGAAATAATTCTAGTTGGTATGAATGATGTAAAATAAGTGATAAGAAAATGATAAAATACAAAACTATATGATGAGGAGAAGTGGAAAAGAACTTCAATACACCTTATCAGTACATATCATAGGCAAATAAATGGAATTTCCTGCGTAAAAATGGGTAAAACATGAACCATATGTATATTATGTGTATGCATTTAAATATATGTATATCTATCTTGCTCTTCAACAACTATCACAAATGTGATGAGCAACTGATAACAGCTTCTACAGCTGATAACGGTTATTACAACTAAGCCAATGAAAACAAGGAATGAAAAAGAACAACATCTAAAGATCATCATTTTTTTCAAATTTATATTTAAAATAGTAACAACAACAATAATAGTAATAATAACTTCTTTTAATGATTCATTGCTCTTGAACATTTTAATATATCATTACTCTTGAGTATTTTGAAATCATTATAATCCTTGAATCATTTTTATTTAATCAATTATAGAAATATAAATAGATAATTCCTTAACATGAATCATTTTGCTCTTTATATCTAATCTTAACTTTTATCATTTGTCGTCTTTCAAAATGAACTTTCTTGTTACTTATTCTAAAATTAAAAATTCAAGAATTATACATTTCAAACATAATTTCTCATTATCTTTTTAAGCTTTATATATATCTGATCAATGACAAATGGATGGAAAGATTTAGAAATAATAATATATTAGCCTATGCTACTAATAATAAAGCATTTTAAGGAGGAAATATTTTATCATTTCGTAGCAACCATTGGAAACTTCGAATTAGAGATATACCAGCTGAAGATGAGTGATGCATATAAAATTATAAGTAGTATTAAGTAATAATAAGTAAAGTAATAGTAAATAATAATAATAATAATAATAATAATAATAATAATAATAATAAATGAAATGTATGATTCTATTTGAAAAGTACCATCATTGCTAAATGGAATGAAGATTGTTGGATGATGGTAATGATGATGCTGTGTTTCTTTATGGAGATAAAAGGGAACGATGAAAATGTAGGATGGATTGAATGATAGATGAAGTCAATGACCTTGTTTTAACCCCATCTAAAAATTGGGTCAAGTTGAGTTCATTATTGAATAATACTCAGACAAGATGAGCATGTCAAATAATTCACTGGAAGTTATTTGTAATTACGTCATTAAGACTTTGACATAATTTGTTGATTGCTTCAACAAATTTGTTTATACTATGTATTAGAATCAGTTAATTCAATTGCATACACAAAGTTGTGATGATATGATTCTGTAAATAAATATAGATATATACATGTTTATTGCTATAGCAGGATAAAATGACATAAACTATAAATTTTTCAATAAAATTATAAATAATGGGTATTTAAATAATTCAATCAAAATATTTTAAAAAATTTGAATAAATTAAAATTTTATTTTATATTTCTATACGCCACAAAATACATGTATAATTTTAAACTTTCTTGCTATAAATAAATAAAAAAATAAATAAGTGAATATATATATATATATATATATATATATATATATGACATATAAAATATAAATTTCAATGAAACTGTAAGTAATAAAAACCTATAATATTTAAACAATTTTATCAAAATGTTTCAAAAAAAAAATTTTAAATAAATCAAAATTTTCTTCATATCTTAATATGCCATAAAATATATCTATATAATTAAAACTTTTTTTCTGCATGATTCTTAAATCTTTTCCTATTATTAACTGATTTCATAAAAAGTTTCTGACAGATTTAGAAATGATATTTTGTATATGCATGCTTTTCCACAAAAAATGATGTTTACTTTTTTTTAAAGAATTAGAAAAAAAGAAAAAAAAAGATCATTATCAATTTAAGAAATTTGCGGAAAAAAAAAATTATACATTTCTCCTTTGGCATTATTTCCATCTTTTTTGGTTTGATAAAAAATAAATAGATAAATCTAGATTTCTTATAACTAACTTCAATTCCAATCTCAATTCTCAAGTGACCTCTCTCTTTCTTTCTTTCTTTTAATTTCTTTTGCTGCTTTAACTACTCCAATCATTAAGATAATATTTACAATTTCATATCCACATTAGCTAAGATGTTTATATTTGAGAGCATACTTACGTTAATCTATCGGAACTGAAGGATACGAAAAATCGATTATATCAAATTGTTAAATTTTAAAATTGTAAAAATCAATTTAAAATATTTATATTATATGTATACATAATCGTCTCAGTGATCGAAAGAAATTCATCTGAAATAATATATCTGAAAACTATATTATGTATTTAAAAATTTTTCCACGTTAAGATTTTTGATATGATATATGATATATTTTATTTTGGAAATAATTATACAATAAATTACAAATTATACACTGAGCAAATATTCCGAAATTAAATAAGTTTAAATATTGTGAAGTTAGAATTTAAAAAGTAAAAAATTTGCTTTTATAATTTTTGCTCCCTTACATAAATATTAATCCATGTAAAGTAGTGGTCATAAACTATGAAATAAAATAGGAATTTGATGATAACGATGATAAATATTTGAAATAAAAAAAATTTAAAAACTTGTAAGGGAATTAAAATCCAGCAAGTATGAAGCTGTTTTATAATATTTTGCTCTTTTATATACATAATCATTCTATATACAATATTGTGTTAATAAAATGAGAAATCAAATAGGAATTTGACAATAACATTGTTGAAATTTAAGACAAAAAATTAATTATAAATAATAACTTAATTAGATAACGAAACTTAGCAATATTTACAGCTATATTATTCGCCATTTTATCCTTTATTCTTCCTTCAATTTCCTTTTTCCTTTGATCACAAAAAACTTGTTTCTGATCAAAACAAGCTTGGACAAGTGATAATGGACAAGAAGAGATGAAAGGCGATTTTTTCTTGAATTTTTTTAGCGAAAAAGAACAAGAAAATCTCGTTTAAGCTGTCTTCCTGTTTCCTTTTTCAGATCTTCATTTTAAATTTATTTATTCATTTTTTTCTTTTTTTTTTTTCTTTTTTTTTTTTTTTAAAGAAGGTAAGAGAGAGAAAGAGAAAGAAAAAACAGCAAAAGTATCACTTTTTCATTAAAAAATTAGCAAAAAAAAATTTCTACTTTTTTATTTTGAATCAAAGATTTATAAATTGTATTCACTTGCCTATTTCCCTATTTTCCTCTGTTTCCCACGGGAAATCAATATATTCAATTCTTTTAGTTCTAGTTTAAAGCTAACTAAAGACAACGGGGTAAAAAAAAGAATGGATGAAACTGGTTTGTTAATTTGAAACAGCCTTGTGACATGTATCGTTTAACTCAATCTTTTCTCATGAACAATAAAAGGTGATAATTTATAACAAAAATGATAACGATGACGATGAATAACACTTGTACTAGTACTAATTATTATCCTGATAGAAGCAATGATAATTTATATAGCTATAATAATATAATAAAATTATATTTTATGAATGATTTATAATCAATCACAAATTTGTTAAGTTCTTAGAAGTAAAACGTTTTGGCTGTACACGTATATTTGCAGGATAATTTACATAGATAATTCTATAATCTTCTCCTAACAACATCTCTATATTTTTAAAGGACATTGGGACAAGAACACAGTTAATTTATCTATATTTTTTTATTTGCAGTTTGATAGGTCCAAAATTACTGATAACAATATGCATTAAATAAAAACAGTTTAAAAATTGACTATGAATATTATCATTTATCACATTGCTAGAACAATATTTGTAATTACACATGTCGAAATTATAAAATTATCAAAGCTAAAATGTTGGGCAATTCGAAAAAATGATTCAAAACAAAATATATGATACCGAAGAATACTTACTATATTATCAAAATTATCAGTTGTTATGTGTATAATTCCAAGCATAATTAATAATTTTTCTAAAAAATTGTTGATTTGAACAAATGATTAATACGACAGATTAAAAAAAAATAAGTAAAAATAGATGAGAAAGATAAAGAAGCAAAAATGAAAGAATATTTTATGATAAGATAGTAATATGATAAGATGATTATGCCATTATTTTATTTTATTTTATTTTTTCATTTTTCGGTATCCTTCGTTGCATACAAACAAAATTCCAATTTTCAATTTTCTTATCAAAATGCAAACAAATGCTCTGCAACACATGGAATGATAAGATCAACTTAATACTTGACTAAATAAGTGTCTCATATTGCTTTATACTGTAGGGATGATAAATTCGAAGGGTGATTATCACCAGTATATCATTTATTTGGTGAATAAAAATAAAAGATGGAAAATGATGGGAAATTAATATATTTAATCAAAGGAATGTAAACAGATTGATCCTTCAATATTTTATCAGATTATCAATGTCCATTTTAAGATTCTATTTGTTATTAATATTAAAGAAGTTGAAATTTTGAAAGAAATGATAAATTTTAACCAATTTTTTAAAATTATATTTCTTGCCTGATCTGTTATTAGATGAAAATTAAAAAATAATTAAGGTATTAATATGAACATTAATGATACAAAATATTTAAAAGATCATTAGGAAAAGAAATTTCATTTATAAAAAAAAAAAAAGGAAAGAAAAGTATATAAGAAATTTGAAAAGAATGGTATTATAAGGAATTAAGGATTTATCAGATAAAAAAGATATTTCACACTTAACAGGTCAAACAAGGAAATTTCAATGAAAAAAAAAAAAAAAGAAAAAAAAAAAACTTGAGTAAATTGTGTGAATCAGGCAAGAAAAAAATCTGTTTTTTTTTTTTGAAATAACAGGAATAGCAACAAATGGTATGCCGGTTGATAATGATGATGATAAACTTGCTCCCCGAAGCGGTACCAGTCGGCGGAACTGACCTCTCGTCCTGGTTGGTTCGGTACCGTACCGCCCATCCCGTTATTCCCGAGTTCCGTTGTGTATACATAGGAATTGAATATTATTTACACAACAAAATTCAAACAAAAATTTTGTCTCAACTTGTACAGATCATTTTTTTTTTTTTTTTTTTTTTTGGCATGAAAAATTCAATGCGGGAAATAATGAACGGATAAAGTTAATAATAGGGAAATTTAAATTTTCGTAATTTATTAATTATTATTTTATTAGTGATTGCATGATTTCTTTTTGGCATGAATAATTCAGTACGGAAAACAATGAACGGATAAATCAGTACAGAAAAACTTAAGTTTTCGTGAATTTATTAATTATTCATTTCTTAGCAATTGCGTGTTTAATTTGCATAATTAATAATTGATATAATTAGCAATCGTAAAATGTATATTTCTACTATGCTTAAAAGAATCCATGAATTGCATAACATTAAAAACATTTCATACTAATTAAATGCGCAATATATTAAACAAATTTTGAGGAGCATTGAAAATCATTTTCAATTGAATGATATAAAATTCATTCTGCATATCCACAAAATGCTCCCAATTTTGTAAAATAATTAGGTCTCTTTTAAATAAACTTATCAATTATGACTCTTTTAAAAATCTCTTTGCCAATTATCCGGAAAGGTTGTTTAAGTCCTTCCGGAATGATTGAAAAGGACAATTATTATGGAATATTACATTTTTATGAATAAAGATGATATGATAAAAATACGTAAATTGCTATGATACTGTTTTTGTTTACTTTTTATTCATTGAACAAAGCTTAGAAATGTCTGTTAATTATATTGTTATTTTTATTTGGAACATAAAAGGTATTGCATAAAATAAATTTAGAAACTGAGGTGGTTTTGAAAAAAAAATGAATATTTGAAAAATAAAAGAAGAATAATTATCTTTTAAAAATGAGTACAGAAAAGCAAGATCTGAATGAAAATTAAAAAAAAATATGTATATATATATATATACTTTTTTGCAAAAATTTAAATGTCGAAATGCTATAAACAAAAAAAAAAAAAATCTTAAATGAACGAAGATTAAGATTTGTCAAACATGCTTTATTTTAAAACTATGCAAATTAGTTTTTATAAAACTCGATGAAAAAAAAGGGTAAAAAATCAAAGAAAATAGAAAAAAAAAAAGATTTGTAATTCCGGTCATTTTTTTTTTTTTTTAACAGACAAAAAACAAAAAAAAATTACAATGATGTCGTTTCATATAAAAGTGTCAGTGATAAGAAGACCAGAAGAGATAAACTGGATCTCATTGATCATGTAATTTCTCCCCCCAGCTTTTTCATTGATTTAAGAATAGAATCTTTCAATCAGAATCTCGAAAAAAAAGTATGTGTACGTGTCATTCTCTTTTTTGGAAAAATGAGATTCTGAATAGATGAACGCCCGAAGACAATTATACCATCATAAAAGAGTGGAAAAAAGGCAACAAGAAAACAAATAAATATCCTATTGAAGAAAGAAAACTACCAGAATAGGAGAAGCGGGGAATGGAAGAGGAAGATTCAGGAAATTCGAAGCTGGAAGAAATGAAATTGATACCCAAATGCAAGTAGGAAGGAAGGAACAGTTGATGTTCGTGAGAAGAGGACGGGTGAGAAGGAAGAATGAAGAAGGAAGATTTGACCATCAGGTCATAGGTAAGACGGGATGGTACAATTTGGAGGATGGTGCATTCAGATTCAGCTTGCTTCAACAAGTTATTGAGGAAACACCGGAGAGCGAGGTGGGGAGGGAAATAGGCGGTTCTTGAAATAAGTTGCTGGTTGACAATCACAAATGAACTCTGTTGAACTGTTGTCACCAAAATGTCAACCCACAATATGCGTATTGGTTCTATGTATATGTGTGTTTCTATCTTATATGTTGATTTCCTGTACAAATAACCGGTCCATCAAGAGAGGTCGTCCAGGTGAGTAATCTCGAACAGGTGAAGGTGGAGAAGGTTGGAGGAAGAGGTGGAGAGGTGGAAAAAGAAGGCCAAACCAGTAGGCACCAGCCTGTGATCGGTACCAACAATCACCATCATCATCATCATCATCATCATCACAACCTTTGCTGACACCAATACCATTATCACCTGAGCAACCAACCAATCATCACTTTTGGTAAAATAGAAATAGTAAAGTTCTATCGTTCGCCGACAACCTCTGACCTTTTATCTCATCCGATTAAAATCAAAATAAAAATTACGTTCGAAACAATAGAGAGCAAAAATTCTTTTTTAAATTTTCAAAGATAATGAAACATATAATGGATAAATTATAGGGCGGCGGGAATGAAATGAAATAAACCAGCATACTATTTTATAAATAAAATTTCGGATTAATTGATAAAATACAAATTTATCTTTTCAAGTGCAAAAATTTGTCGTTTTTTTCTTTAAAAATTAACCATTAAAACCAGTACCTATATAAAAATACAAAATTACGTAATATTCTTTCCACAGTTCGATATCGGATGAATCTTTCGTGCATTATAAATTCTACTATCACAATATCAAAGAAGAATTAAAATTAGAATTAAATTCAGGAATTGCATATTAATATTTTCCTGTTTGTTATTAAATTTTTTGCATTCACTATTTATCATTTTATCAGATTAATTCTTGGAAAAGAAATGTTTAAAGCTGAAATGCTCACATATCACTTATGATAATAAAGATAAAATAAAAGTTCATCTTTTAACATATTAAATGACATAACATTCTTTTCTTATCAGATACTGGATGAGGCATAAGATGGAATATATGAAATACAGAAAGTGTATGTTTTGGTTTAATGCAATAAAATGGAAAATATATTGAAATAATTTTCTCTTGCTTCTAAATTTGCATTATCATTTATCATTATCAGGTGAATTTTCGGCGAAGAAATGCTCAGCATTGAAACACTCATGTATCAGTTATGATAATAAACTTTAGTTATTTGATGAAGAATAGGACTGGTGTTTTCATTGGTTTCATTTTATTTTACTTAATTTTCAAAATTGCTTGAAATCAATATATTAAATTGTATTATGTAATTTCAATTTTTGGAATATAATTATTGCTGTTTTCAGTGATTTTAGTTCTTACTTAATTCTCGAAATTGCTAGAAATTAATATAATGGGTTAAAATATGCAATTCCAAATTTAGCATATAATTGAAAATTTTGAACTGATTATGTAAGAAAGGAAAAAATCTCATCAAAAAAGAGTAATTATAATATTTCAGAGATTAAATGAAATATGTTCCACAATAATAGACCACTCAATTATAAATTATAAACTGATATTTATAAAAAGAAACTTTTCAATTAAAATTTAAAACATGAAATTTAAGAAAACAATTTCATGAATACTTCCAAAATAATTCATTCCTTGCAAAGGAAAAATAAAACAAGACAAAACATAATCGGAAAAAAAAAGAAAGAAGGATGAGAACTTTATTATTCATGAAGTTCTACTTCTTAATTTTCTTTCTTTTCGATAATGATGAAAAATATGGTCTTTTTTTTTAAATATTTTTATTAAAGGAAAATTTATTGAAAATAAACTTAGCGAGAAAAGCTGAAAGATCGAATGGATAGAAATAATGAAAAAATGGCGTGCAATTTACTAGATAATAGAGTAATAACCTTGATATTAACAATTTTTTAGTAATGATTCGTTTGAATAATGTGATAGGAAAATTCGGGGGTGGGAGTCAGCGGGGGTAAGAAGCGGAAGATGAGGTCAAATCATATTTGTGATATATGAATACGCAAATATAAATCCTATAAAAATATAAAGTTTACAATTCTAATTAATTATAATTAAATAATTTCTAAAAATGATTAAATGTATATATGTGCAAGGTAAATATAAAAACTGAAGTAATACTTCATGCATTGGTGACATACTAAAAAGAAATGATGACAGCCACCATGATTTGGTGACATAATAATTTCGAATTTCTTTTCCGAATTCGGAACAATGACAGATTAATGGGACAAGTTGAAAGTTGAAAATCATTGGAAATTCGTTAATATATAATATGAAAAAGATTATTAAATGATTGATTTGAGACGGAGCAATTTTTGATATTAAAGGATAAAATAACTTTTTCCTGAATCCGGAATGATGACAGATTTATGAGGCAAAAAAAAACTGAACAATCTCTAACACAAATTATTCTTAATTATTTTGTGAATATAATTTTAAATAAGCATTTTACTGATTACCGGATTTGAGAATATTGTACTGAACTACATTATGTGATAATATAGAGGTGTATCCGAGTTCGGAAGAGGAGTCATCGTTCATAAAGCTTAATATTGATAAAGTTATATATCTGAATTATATCAAATTTCTGGACTATTATGATAAGTTTGATATGATGAATACTTTATAATTGAAAAAAAAAAAATTATTAGAATAGCTGCCTGAAACTAAGTAGCGGAAAGATCGAAATGAATAATCTCTAATATACAATTATTGATAATATAATCTCTTTTCTTTTTTTTTTGAATATTTTAAATTTAAACTAGTTCAAAGTATTATATTTTTTCATTTGACTTATTTATTGCTTTTAAAAAGTTTTGACTTTAAGAACAATGACAAAGAAGTGTTATATTCATTCGATGTAAGAGGAACTGCATGAAAAGTATTTAAAGGTAGTTTGCAACATTTTCACTGATAACATATATGGAGTCAATTACTATTCTTATCACTATAGATAACAGGGAAGGAAAAATGAGAAATTTCATCATCTAATCATTTTTCTAAAAAAAATTATTTGTTAAATTTAGTAATTGCTATTGCCGGGTAAACTATTAAATTCAATTTAAATATGAATCTTAAACTATCAAAAATTTTTTGAAATACAATTAAAGATTCATATTTAAATACGATTTAATAATACACACAACAGTAATTGAAAAATTTATCAAAACAATTAATAATTGTTAGAGATTGTTATCATTTGTATTATTAAAAAAAATATATAAAGTGAGTTTCAAAATTCATATTATTTCGACAATTTAAAAAAATAGAAAATTTTCCACAAACATAAAATTTCATTTAATAATAAGAGGAAAAAGGAATAAATAAAACAAAAAAAGCAAATTATTATAAGGAAAATATCTGTGGGATAGATGGATGAATATAAATTACTAATAACATACAAAAGGAAGAAGTTTTAATTCTACTATCGCATGCTACTACTATTATATTTTCATATTCGTCTGAAGGTCATTTAAAAAAAGGTCATTCAAAAAAAAAAAAAAAAACCTTTCACTCTTTTTCTACGATATCAAATATAAAATAAAGCATTAAAAAAAAAGTTTATATATGTATGTATATTAGCCAGAATTTATGAAAAGTTCGATGACGCTGAAGAAGAATGGAAGAATGGCTTTTTTTTTTTTTTTTTGCTCCATTCGGGATTGAATTTCAAAACAACCACGATGTATCCTAATTTTCTGGCTCAATGGCACTAAAATGACCTTCAGGTCAAATTTTTGCAGCTTTTTTCATCATAATTCCTTTTTTTCTTTCTTAATGATTTTTCTATTTTCCTTCTTTCTTTTCATTTCTCATTATTCCCAAAAAATTGAAATATTTCAAAATCTATTCAAATTTAATTGCATCAAATAAGTTAGCATATCAAAATGTCTTGCTTGCTTGCATTGCATTACTTATAGTGCTGCAATTTGCAAGAATACAGTAACACACACAAAAAAAAGTGAAATACTATTTACGAGAAAAATTGAACATAATATAGCGAATATGTACTGTAACGTGTTCGTATTGAAATCATAATATCAGTGGTAACTAAAATTTAAATGATACAAAGCCTAATAAAAGTTAAAATTACGTCGTAATAATAGGCGCTAACCATTATGTCATCAAAGTATGGACGTCGGAACTACGCTATGAAAAATTTTTGTTAATCCTATCTTTCACTTAGTTTACGGATAATACGTCAATCCACTTTCACGTACTAATCATCCGAAGTCTTCCAACATCCTTTGTCCTATCCAGAACTTCCGGAATTATTTGAAGTAAGTGGCAATGATAAGTTTCATCGATTAACCTAATTTCATTACTATTATTTGAATAATTTTGTTACCAATTTCAACTCATCCGATATTTGATCTCTTTTCATATCATCGCAAAAATTTTTCCCCGAGCAATTATAAACTATGATAGAATTCGCAGATTTAAACATGAAAATTATTCAGACTGTTAACAATATTGATCTTTTATCATCATCATCATCATCATCAAGAAAATTTCTGTTGAATAATTATGAACTTTAATAAAATGCTGGCAAATTAAAATATAAAAAAATATTTAAAGTGCTAAATTAATAATTTTTTTTCGTCTTTTGCTCCATTTTGAATCAGTATCACTTTACTTTAAAAAATTAATAGATTAGGTATTACTTCAATAAAATTCATAAATATTCGTCAGAAATTTCGTTTTAAAAGATAAATATTACAATAGTTTTTGAAAATTATCATGATTGTAAAATGAATTATATGAATATTCGGGATAAAATTTTGCAAAAAAAATTTTTAGAAATGCGGAAAGGCGAGGATGGATAAAGGTGGAGCAGAATGATTGACCTATTCATATTTATTCATTCAAATGTATTTTGCAAAAATTTCACGAGCAAAAAAAGGAAAAAAAGAGTGGACAACAACCTGATGAAGGCGGGGTCAAACAAGAATGGAAAAGAAGATTATCCTATTCAGGTGTACTTTATATCACAGATATATATAGTTTTAAAAAAAAGAAAACATAAAGTGAAGTATTAAACTCATTAAAGGAAAAAAAAGTGAAATGAAATGAAGTAAAATGGATTTGACCGCTTAATGATATCAGAAAAAGTTCTAATAAATATTGAATACAAAATTGGAATAATAATAAATAATATTATCAATATTATCAAAATTTATATCGAAAACTGTCCCGCATTTCTGCGATATAATCATCTAGAGGATTTAATACTGATTCAAACACTAAAGTTAAAATAAAAAAAAGAACTTTGAAAATTGATTAACAGTTTCATCATCTTTTCATTTGTGACATTATCATTGCAGGCAAATTCACCGAGACATATCATCCGGAAGTAAAATCTAGCAGGATTGTTAGAAACTGTTCTTCATTTCACACTACATCAATTGATATCATCAGTATGATGATTGCGAATTAAGGAAAAATCAAAACCGGAAAAAAAGGATGAATCAATAAGATGTACTTCCCAAAACTTCGATTGATTCAGGATTAGGTCAACAACAATCATTGTAAATAGATCTCATCAAAATTTGCTCCAGTATTTATCGTCACTTCTATTACATAACATTCTGATCCTCGAATAGATGAACAGAAATTATTTACTATAAAATTAATACTTTCATTAATTCCATTAAATGTTTCGAATATTTATCAGTGTAATTTTATCTAATTTCAGTATTTCGGTAATAATTGTTAATATCATAATACGTCTATACCATAACTATAGTAGATAATCGAATTTTTTTTCACCATTAATTCTTGAGTTATAAATTATTTTTGAATGGTTTTATCCCAAATTCCGTATTTCTGCAATAAATATATCAATCAATATAACTATGTCAATTAATTTACTAATAATTTGAATAATTATTCTCGAGTTATATATTATTTCCAACCAGCATATTGTATAAATTATCTCGAGAATAAAATTCGAGAATGAAATTTTCGTTAGGAATGGAACACAATAGCTGATACGAAGGTTTATGATGGTAATGCTGATGTAAGAACAGGTTTTACTTTTTTTTTTTTTTTTTCTTTTTTTGTATTGAAATTTGTATATATGTGTATCTGAAAGAATGTCGCGACATGATTGCAGTTTGCAATCCTGCGATCTGCAAGATTCAAACAGTCGGAGAGATTATTCAACAAAAAGGAGAACAGATGAAAGAGTACATATCGAGATTCAATTATTACTGTCATCATCATTCGACCTGCTTTCCGGGTTCAGAAAACGGTAAATCTCATCCTTTTTCTCGTCAGCTCAACAGGTTAATAAGTACACCTTGACACTCCACACATATATATATCTATGTATGTACTGTTAATTGGCGTTTATTTAAATAAAATGATTTTAATTGGAAATAAATTGAAATGAAAGAATGGATGTTACAAATGTTTATATTAAATAAAATGAAAGAATTTGACATAAATTTAAAATATAATAAAATGAAATAAATTTGAAATATAATGAAATAAAAGAATATAAAATAAAATGAAGTGAATGAATAGATATTACAAATACTAATGTAAAATAAAATGGATGAAAGAATTTAAGGCAAATTTGAAATAAAATGAAATAAAAAATGAGTGTTTTAAATATTAAATTTAAAATAGAATAAAATGTAAGATTTGAAATAAATTTGAAACAGGATGAAATAAAAAAATGGATTGATGACATATATACATTAATGATATCCGTATATACATTGTTGTGGTCACTCTATTTTAAATTGAAAAAAATTGTTTTAAAAAACGAAAGAAAAGTTTGCACCATTTAAAGAATCAAAGATATAGGATCTTAAATATATACATAAGCGATTTTCTCTTATTTTAAGTTTCAAAAAAAAAAAAATTATTTGAAAAATGAGAAAAGTTAACAATTCTTAGAATATATTTCCAAAATTATTAGCATAAAACTCAGATTTAATAACTAGGAGCAAAAGTAGAACATTATTCATTCAGTTTTAAGATTTCCAAATTCTTGTACGAAAAATTGTCGACAAAAATATTGCAACATATCATTAATAATTACTAGTTTGAAGGAAATAATAACAAGAATGATACTAGGCTCGGATAAAATAAGATTGTAATGACTCATCGAGTCATTCCTTTTCGAATCCATCTCCGATGAGAATTTGGTTGCAAAAATAATCATGAAGTTACATGATAAGATATGATAATTCAAGATGGTACAGCAAATAATAAAGATAACGAGAATAAAAATTTACCTTTTACATAAACAATATTCTGTAAATTAAAAAAAAGAAAGATATGTTTGCTTATAAAATTCAATCATAATCTAAACGTAATGTGTGACCAATCATTAAATGATCAGTAAAATATATCCACCAAAAAGAGAAATCATCACTTATACTAATTGGATAAGCAATGGTAACGAATTTCCCAAATATTCTTTATTAATTATTCCCTTAAATAAATTATACATGCTTGAAAAAAAAGAATAAAAAAAATTTGCATTTTATTTTGCTTATCTGATAAGAAAGCATGTTTATAATAAGTTAACGTGAAGAATTCAAACATATTTTATTCCTTCTACTTTTTTCGTTTTGTTGTTTCATTTACTCAACAATGAATTTCGATTTCATGATTAACTGAAGGAAGCGAAAAAAGAATGTGTTGAAAATTTGAATAATCTATCAATGGATAAAGCAAAACAAAGTATATCACAATGATGAGAACAAAAATGAAAATTTGACAAAAGTTTTTGTTTCAAAAAAAAAAAAAAGAAGGAAACAATATTTGGTAAAAAAAGAAAAAGAGGAGGAAGAGGAAGAAGGAAACAATGGAACTAGTTGAATTTTAGGAAATTAAAACTGCTTCGCAATTATAGTAACATGAATTCATAATGTAGTTTTATCAAATGCAGTACTATTGACTGTGAAAATTTCAAGAAAGAGAAAGAAAGAACGGAGAGATATTAAAGGCTAAAATATTTCAGTACAATTAGCTAACCAACAAAAAATTTTCATCAGAATTTGAAAATCTAATAAGAAAAAATAGATTGATTTATTTAAAGAAAAAAAGAAGTTTTGAAATGTTAAATAATTAATAATTTGGAATTATTTAAGTGATTATTTGAGTGATTAGAAAAGACTATTTTCATTAAATTTTGATTTCATGCAAATGACTTCATTAAAATTCTGGTCTAAATATCAAATTCAATCTTTCTTGTTCACATTTTCGTAAATTTTGAATTCAAATAATGAAGTTTGGAAATGCCAACTTGAACTTTACAATAGATCGATCATTACTTTCGGCGATAATGAATGATCAAAAAAAAAAAAGCTTATGAGATTTCACAAGCTCTAGCATATTCAAAATTAGTTTTCGAGCAGTGAAACTTCAAAACTGTAATTTCAAATCTTTGATTTAAGCTTTCTGGTGTTAGTGATAAATAACAGGAATTGAAAGACTCATATTTTCTGAAAATTACAGCAGTACTATTCACAGCATTTCAAGATAATTAAACTAATTGGTAATAAATATTATTGTCGTCAGGTTAAAATATCGACAGAAAGGACAATGAACTGAACTAATGCAACCTTGCTAACATTGCTGGCATCAGAATTAGAATCTCGACAAGATAAATGTCCAGAATTCGATCAAGCAAATGTTCGATGATAATCTTTTCGATCATCATCGAATCTCGAGGAACTAAAAGTTCACATAACTTTAATATTCTTTTTTTACGAACAAAAATTTAAATTTAGTTAAAAAAAAAAAGAAGAGAAAAAAATTGGTGAAATCTAAAAAATTCAAAAGAAATGATTGGATGAGAGAGAGAGAGAGAGAAAGGGAGAGAATGAGAAATGGATGGTTGGAAAGCTTTGAATATGCTAATCATTTATGTATAACAACAAAGCTAACAACCAATGACATTCTTCTTTTCGTCATCAAAGAAAGCCTTATCAGATATTTTGGATCAGTTGGAAAAGATGACAAAAAACGGGTGAGCAGGAGAGATGCGGAAGAAAAGCTAAATGATAAGTATAAAGAAAGAGAGAGAGAGAGAGAGAGATGAAATCAATAGCTCATTTAAATTTAATTTTTTTTGCTGTTTTTTTTTTCTCGGAATAATTCTTATTTCTTTACGGATTGAACTGCTTCTCTTTCTTGCTGCTTTTTAAAAATTTAACTACCATCAATAGAAACGGTCGAACATTTAGACTTAGCAATTAGGCCAATCATTCATTAAGATGAGATCAGAAAAAGGAAGAAATCTTATCAGATATTGTGGATAAGTTGGAAAAAAAAAATAGTGTAAAAACCAATTTCTAACTTACCTATTACTTTCTTCCCAATTTCTAACTAATTTTCCTACTACCTTTCAACCAATTTCTAACTTTTCCGTTTTCCTTTTTTTCCAATTCCCAACTACCTCATTTCCAAACTATCCGGATTGAGAGAAAAAAGAAAGAAAAAACCGGGCTAATTTTATTGGAGTAGAAGAGAGCGAAGAGAAATGTACTAGTTAACTCGTCATGCTATCACCATCACCATCATCATCATCATCATCATCTGTTTGTTCGTGTTATTTGCTCATCAAATATGCAAGAAATTACCATAAATATACATACACATATAAATGTGTTCTTTCCAATCCTTTTTAAGCTTATTTATATATGCAAAGAATAGTATCTGTTGAAAAGAGAAGAGAGGGAATGACAGATGGAATGAAAAAAATGATTAAGCAAAAAAAGATGAACGAATTATTTATTATTATTGTTATCATTGTTATTATTACTATTATTATTATTACTTATTTATTTATTTATTATTTATTATTATTATTATTATTTACTATTATTATTATCATTATTATTATTAATATTGGTCATTAATAGTATAATGTTATTATTGTTAGTTGAAAAATGATATGCATCTATGATAATTACGAATAAATTAAATATGAAGGAAAAGAAAGAAGAAAAAAGAAGCATATAGGAACTGTCATTTACATATTTGAATTTGACAACGACAACTCATAGCGATAATATCATATCTGAAGGAGACAGAAATTACAATATCGCTGATCAATAATAAGCCTTAATGTATTATAAGGCTAAATGATAGCGTGAAAATAACGGGCCTGAATATACCATAAGGTTACAACAGCTTCGAAGATAACAATCCTAAATGTATCATAAGACTAAGAAACGTGAAAATAACGAGCCCTAATTGTGTTGCAGGGCTACAACAGTTTTGAAACAACAGACCTCAATGTATCATAAGATTACAACTACATGGAAATATGGGTTCGCAAGGACTGCTACAGTTTTGAAAATAACAGACCTGAATGTATTTTATGGCTATAACAAAAACCCAATGGATCGTAATTGTTATAATGGTGTTAAAAATAGTCCGAATATATTATAAGATTGCAACAGGCGTGAATGCATCACAAGACTCTTATCAAATAATGATGCAACGCCCGCAAGGGCCATCTGTCTCCTCTGTTTTAATTAGACAGTCGGATTCCCCGAGTCCGTGCCAGTTCTAAGTTGACTGTTTAACGCCGGCCGAAGTATCAATAAACATTTACTTTTGGTTAAAAAAATAAATGTGATACGCAGCTATAACGGTCCATAAGACAGTTCGAACACTAGCCGAGTTTCATCAATGTTTTAAAGCATTAATGTTACACTGCATGGATTAAACCGTACTCACTTCACATTACAGCCCGACCGGCCCAGTCCTTAGAGCCAATCCTTATCCCGAAGTTACGGATCTAATTTGCCGACTTCCCTTACCTACATTATTCTATCGACTAGAGGCTGTTCACCTTGGAGACCTGCTGTACAATCTGGCACAAAATTCAAACAATCTTCCTCGGATTTTCATGGTCCCTTTTTTCTTTCCTTTCTTTTTGTTTTTTTTTTTATCAATTTCTGTCAAGAAATGTTTGTCTTAGTTACGCTTCGTATACTTATTAATGTTCTTAAAACTATACCATACGTAAAATTAGGGAACGTAGAAGTATGAGAAATGACTTAAACGTAAACGTGTACGTTATATGTTTAATTTAGCCAATATTATCTTTGAATGCTATAATTATCGATATGATTGGTTTATGATATTTAATCAGCATATGGAAAAAAGCATAGATATAATTTTAAAAACGTGATATTTTCACTTTAATTATTATTTTTCAACAACTCAAAATTTTAACTAAATATTAGTAATTGTTATTTGCATGCAGAAAACTATTGACGAATATATGTAATGTTTTCAAAAGAATAATCGTCAAAAAAAATCAATTAGTTAATTGCCAAAATGATTAATTTATCACAAACTCAAGAAATTTATCATTCTTTATAGAACAGAAAATCTATTAATGGAAATAGGAAAGTAATCTCTTTTAAATACAGTAACCGTAACTTAACGACAGTAAAAGCGAATGAAAAAAGAAGAAATGAATCAAAAATCAAAGGTAACAATTACAATATTATATGCCAAATGTACTTGTTGAAACCTGTTCATTTTTGCAAGCTTTTGAAAATTTTTGTCATCACCTGTTGTACTGTTTTTAAAAATTGAAAACAAAATTGAACGAATTGAAATGTTCTCTAGCAAGTTTTTCCTCTTTTTTTTCTTTTTCCATACTGTTAAATAAGGTAAAAAATGTTGACAGCACTATGCTCATTATTAAAAAAAAAGGGGTACAATTTGCCGCTAATTAAAAGGGTACAATTTGCCGAAATTTCATCGAAAATCATAATATTTAAACTTCAAGAGAATTATTAATGATTATCCGATCATTAAGCTGCATACTGAATTCATCCTAAATAGAAATTAATTAGAGAAAACAACGAAATAATTAATATCACTATCGATAGTAATGATAGATATAATCATCTATCCGAAATTAGAATAAATATCGAGAATTTCAATATATTCATCTCATCCAAGATTAATTTAGAGATTTTCTAACTTCAGAATTCAATCTAAAGATAATAAATGTTTGAATTATTGTGAAATAAATGAAGAATATGCAAATGCGGAATAATGAATTGCGAAAGAGATAAAAAACAAGAAGGAAATGCAAGACATTATTAACATATTATGCTAATATTTATAACTATACCAATACTATGCCGATCGCTATAATTATATCGATATCGTGCTGATAATTATAACTATAGAGCAATTCTACACTGATAATTAACTGCACCAATACTATTTTTGATAATTATAATTATACCGATATCATCGATGTCATAGGAATAATTACAATTATACCAATACTACATTGATAATATTGATAATTGTACTACAGCAATACTGTATTGACAATCATACCGATACTATACTGATAATTATAACTACGCGAATACCATGTTGATAGCTTTACCAACACTATATTAGTAATTGTAATCATGCTAATATTATGCTGATAATTATAATTATTATGATATATTAAGCTTCAAAATTATACTATTTTAAAATAGATAATTGATCATCCA
This sequence comes from Onchocerca volvulus, assembly GCA_000499405.2. Classification (NCBI taxonomy): domain Eukaryota; kingdom Metazoa; phylum Nematoda; class Chromadorea; order Rhabditida; family Onchocercidae; genus Onchocerca; species Onchocerca volvulus. The sequence continues at coordinate 16,727,284 of HG738138.1, read as the reverse complement.
ATAAAACAATAACATCATTTCGACAATTTGAAAATGCAAAATATCGTCTTTTTGTTTTCATTTCATAAAAGGGAAAAAAGTAAGGGGATATGATATGAAGAAAGAATTGAAAGAATGTTGAATGATAGATATACCGAAACAAATGGTATATAATTTCGACTATAGTTGACAAGAAATTCGAAATAAAAAAAAAAAATCGGAACTGCCATCGGGCTAATGAGGAGAATCCGGTTATCAGTTAATGCTCGAATGTCTATACAAAGAGTTGGTCTCACTACACTTAATCAACTAATCTTTTCCAACAATCTTTCTCCATTTACAAATCAGGCTTTCAAATAATTTTCAATTAACCGGTCTTACAAGTCGGCCAAACTTGAAACTTTCAACAAGATGCTGTCTATATTTTTCGAATGGAATATCCCTGTTGGCAATAAATCATAATCGCTTCAATTCATTTTATATTTCTCGGCGAAATTTAAGTTCTCTCTAAATTTGAATCAAATTGAAAAGTTAATTGATACTATTTCTAACACTTCAAAATAAGCCTATTGGAATCAAATGATTAGATTTATGCTCTAACAGTAAATAAAACCGCTTTCTAATTTTTTTTTTCTAAATAATAGTTGTACACTTTGTTGGATAATATATATAACATCATCCAGTAAATTTCTCCAAAAATAAAAAAAAAAAAAAGAAAAAAGAAAAGAAAACAATAATTAAAATAGTTTCTGCAGAAGAAAATTAATACGTATATAAAATATAATATATCAAAATATCTTGATTAAATTAATATTTAATGCATATAGCATAATACATAATATTTTCTGGAATCAAATTAAGCCTATAAAAAAGGAAATTAATATGCGGATAAAACAAAAATTAAAATGTATATGAGATGAATTTTAAACTTGATAACTTATTTAAATTAATACTTAATGATAATTGTAAACATACGTTAAATATGAGAAATATTAACCATATTTGCTAAATTCGAACCAAAGAGTTCTTGCAAGAGTTAAATTAACGAGTTATGAAATTGAATTTTACAACTGACAACTTATTTAAAAAATATCTAATATACATAGCTTAGCCCACAGTATTATTCATTATCATAGTCATGTTAAACTTGGCAGATATTAATCATACTTGTTAGATTGGAATTTAAATAACTTCTGTGAAAGGAAAATTAATAAGAATATAAAACATTAAAATTCCAAATTGATAACTTCATTAATTTGAAACTTGATACTGTTCATTGTGTGATCATATATTTAGTTTCAGAAATATTAATCATGCTTGATAAATTGGAAAGCTTGTAATAAAAGAAACAAAAAAAAAACAAAATACAAGAAATATTCAAAAATTTATGAATAACACTAAATTAAGAATACAAGAAATTTCAAAAAAAAAAAAAAAAGGAATGAAATGTATCATTGTTAACAATACAAATAGTTTAAAATTTAAAAAGAAATATAAAAACAATAAGTTAAATGGAGGAAAAGATAATAAATAATGGCGAAATTTATATTCTTTGACAAAGATTTTTTTTTCTTTTTTTTATGTCTATACTTTCATTGAAAGGCAAAGTAAGAAAATGACAGGTATGGAGGGCAAAAGACAGGATATTACCTTTATATGAGAAGTTAATAATGACATGGTGAGATAAACTGCCTGTTTTCTGATGTGTGTTTGTTAGGAAAAAGAAAAGTGAAAGTGAAAAATGATACAAATGAATTTAACAAAAACAGGTTTTTTTTTTGTTTTTTTTTTCCTCTTCTTCTACCTCAATTTTTACCCCATCTTTACTTGTTTTCCTTTTTTTACCCTAGCCTCCAGTATAATTCATCATTTTTAACTTTTTGCCCAATCTGAACATTGTATCCAGTAAGAGTTCCAAATTTAACAAGTTAAAAATGAAAAATTAATTTTAACGAATAGATCAGGAAAAAAAAAGAAAAAAGAAACAATTTAACATTTGAAAATGAAAAATCAATTTTTTTTTAACGATTGATAATAAAGAATTGGTTTGAGAAAGTGAAATAATCGAAAAGGACAATGAAAAAAGAAGAGGAAAGTAATGAATTATTTATAGATTGGGCTTTCTTTTTTTTTTTCTTTTTTTTTTTGTTTTTGTTTAAAATATTTAAACAGTTTATCAAATTTTCATTAATCTATAATTTCATTTCTTTTTTTCAGTTATTTCATCCTTCTTTCTTAAATATATTACAGATTATTTATTTATTCCATTTTTCTCAAAATTGAATCTTTCATTTCCTGAAATGAATCACATCCATTGTTATTCATTTTATCTTCAACTTTACATGAGTCAAAAATTTCAAACTTGCCAAATTTCCTGCTGCTGCTACTGCTGCTACTGTTGTTGTTTAGAGAGATCGCGAAGAGGAGAGAGAGGAAAAGGATGAAAAATCAGGTTTTTGTTAAATGATATATTGCTGATAAGGATGATAACTGGTTGGTTGATTACTTTGCTCAATTCCCTCTTTCCTCGATCTTTGTTTCAAACTTTCCCTCTCTTCTAAAATAACTATTTCTTTCAGTGGAACAAGTTTTCTTTTTTTCCTCTCCCCCGCCCCCCGTACTTCCTGTCCTTCTCGAATAACCAACTTAAATAATACACATCAACATTCAAATGTGCATGTATGTACCAGTCATTTATGTGAAATGATGATGATAAAACCGGTAATAATCATGGTACCGGTTATTACTGGTTATTATTATTGTTATTATCATTGTTATCAGTGTTATCTACAACATGACGTTTGACATTCATTTTTATCACTGTCAAGGAATGAAGTTTGCAAATTTTGAAAAGTGGATTAGATAATAATATTTTTCCGGTTTTAAACTGAAGATGCAAAATTTTGAAATCTGTTTCATCAAACAATATCTTTGCGCAAAACAAATCAGTTGTATGATAATAATAATGATAATGATAACCATATCTAATTAGAACAACATCAGCAAGCATTATCACGGTAGCATAATTTGATCAAATTTTTTATTTCAAATGATTGTTTTCTTCCAATATATTAAGGATAAAATGATCCTCATTTCATATATCATTTGGTAATTAAAAAAAGGATGTAAATAAACGAGAAATATATGAATACCTTTTAGAAAATAAAATTCTTAATGAATATTTCAATTTCTCAAAAAAATTTTTCGTCTAAAAATAGAATTTGAAACTAAATAGGAAAAAAATTCTAAAAATAGAACAAAAGTGTCGAGTATTATGAAAGCAAAAATCTAAAAAAAAAAAAAAAAAAACCATTAAATTTACAGTAAAAAGACAAATTTTGCTTTATACCTCAAAAAAAAACAAAAAAAATTAATTTATGATGAGTAATTTAATTAAATCGTTCAAAAATAATGGTGAGATGATTTGTTGCAATATGGTGAGAATGAAAAAATTTAGATTTTATTTAAGTGTAAATATTTTGATAATCTCTTTGAGCTTCGTCTTATCAATTCCATTTTAAAATGATATTACGCAATATCTTTTTAATTTCTCTCAACATTTTTGCAACATCTTTTAAAATGATTTACAACTACAGCAACATATAAAAATAATTATTTATCTACAAATAAATGCTTATAAGAATGAATACGTATCGAAAAAAACTTTTTTCAAAAAAAGAGAAATGAAAAATTAATTAGCTGTATGTTTTCGATCACCTTAAATATCCGAATCTCGAAACCTATTTACCATCTGAAGGTCATTTTAAAGATTCTGAATATCAATGAATCATGTTACATCGTTGCATACAAATAATACTAATACTATAGCATGTTAACAACCGGTTTCTGATAACACATCATATATGGTATGGCGTATAGAATTGATTCGATGAAAGCTTGTTCTTCTCTCACTTTTCTTCATTAATAATAATTTTAAAAAAGAAATTAAAATAAAATAAAATGCAAAAAAAAGGTGATAATATGATGAGTTTTTTTTTTGTAGAAAAAGCACAGTGAAAAGAATAAGATAAAAAAAGAGAAAAAGAGAAGGAAAAATAATCAAAAAAAGTGATAATTTACAATTATTATTGTATCACTAAAACTCGTTTTAAACTTCAAATCAATCGAAAGTAATTTGTAAAGAATTAAAAACTATCATGTTGCAAAACTTTATCCTTCTCTCATGCAGCAGCATTTGTGAACATCTAGAATGACAGATGATAAGACAAAAACCTGTTAAAGTTGATTTGATAATAAATGGTAAATGGATGAAAAAATCACATGCAATGAAAAGTAAAGGTCATTATGGTAAGACATTGCATGCCGTGCATGCAATATGATACAAAGGTTGATAACATTCGAAAATGATGGGAGAAAGAAAAAAGTATGAAACTAAAAACTGGTTTTTCAAATACTTCCCTAATTTAATTTCGTCTTTTTTTTTTCGACAATTTGAATTTTTTGGAACGTCGTTGAACTTTCATAATGAGTTGATTGGTGATGTAGCAGAGGTAAAGAAAGAGAGAGGAAAGAAAGAGAAGAGAAGGAAAGATGGAAGTTATGAGAAGTAATAAGTAAATATCGTAGAAACAGGATGAGAATGATTATTGAAGAAAAAAAAAGGGAAACATTTTCACAAATTTTATCTCTCAATTTCCGTTTTGTAACGGGCTGGATAAGGAATGGAAATTTTCCGTACCGGATAAGATATGAAGCGGAAATTTTTCGTGCCAGATAAAAACGGAAATTCAACTGAACTGATTTTTTTTCCTGCGAATTTTTACTTACTGAATTGCTTTATCATTTTCCTCTCTTCGATCTTAGTGAGGAAGATAGAAGAGGATTTTTAAAATTTTTTGTTTTCAAGAAAATATTAAACTCTTTTCCTCTTTTTATCTTAGTAAAGAAGACGGAAGAAAATTTGCTGAATTTTTTCTCTTTTGGGAAATACTGAATTTCACTTTCTTTTTTCATCCTGATGAGAAAGATGAAAAAGATTTTTCGAACTTTTCTTTTCAAGAAAATATTAAATTCTACTTCTTTTCATCTGAAAGAGGAAGCAGAATTTGATATTTTAGGAAGATTTTTGAACTTTTCAGGAAAACATCAAACTTTTCTTCCCTCTTTTATTAGCAAAAAATATTGTAGAGAGATTTCCCTTTTTTTTCCTTTCCAGGAAAGTGCTAAAAATAAATTACCATATAGAGCGAATGAAAAAACCTGTTTATAATCATATGCTTGTTTATTTTTATTCCATTCCTATTTTACCTACTCTATCTGTTCTATTTTATCATCATCTTGCGTTCTTTTTATTTTCTTTTATCTTATCACTTTATCTTTTTTTCTCTCTCTCTCTCTCTCGTTATGCACAAAGTAAGTTTTTTTCCCCTTCTTTTCTATGAAAATAATGAAATTGAAATTGGGATTGCAATAAAAATTTCAAATGGAACAAGTTCCATTTTATTATTTTTTCCTCGGGGTCATCATTATAATTGTCGTAATTCTACCGAAAACTAGCAAGCAGCCTTCAAGGTCACTATCATCGCTATCATCATCATTATTATCATCACTATTATCATCACCATCATTATTATTTTATCATGTATATCATAACTGCCTAATAGTGAATAAACAAGCAGAATAAAAGGAGAAAAATTTTTTCAAAAATTTTGAACATCCTTTTTTCCAATTTTAAGAATATTAACATTATAATCATAAATGTCACAGCTCTACTACCAATAAATGAAAGGAGAAAAATTTTTTAAAACTTCACCATTTTTTCTTTTTAATATTAAAAATTTCAGGATTTTTACATCAATATTGTAGAGGAAAATATATAATTAAACATTTTTTCATAATCTTGATTGCAAAACTTTTCCTGCACAGAAATTTATTTAACTTCTTATCAGAGCTATATTACAATTTACGGACTGCACATTGATTGAGATAAATTTGTCGTGCTTGTGTGTATGCATGTTTTTGAGAATTAATGAGGAATTTATATTAGAAAAAGCTCTTAACTCATTCTTTTATTGCTTTAAAATTTTTCAATTTATTAAAATGAATATCTTGCTTTTTTAAATCAAAATAAATTGTCGAAATGAAATCGAAGATATAAACGATGTCGATAGATGAAACAAGATCGAAATTTTGGTAGAATGAAAATTTTAAAGTGATTTGTTACGCAATTTACGGACGGACGAATGGACAGGTAATCATTACCACCTGATTTTACCATATATACATGTATATATAATATATTTGGAGATAATATATGAGATATTCTTTATGACAGACGACAAATAAATAGAGTGATGGACGACGTCCGGACGGATCAGACGATTCGGACGGACGGACGGATGAATGGATCAGACAGATGATTACCAAATAAACAACGAATGTCCTTCAAATCATTTTCGAATTTATTGTTTGAAGAAGCCGATTAAACGTAAAAATTTTAATTGTAAAATGAATATTTTTGAAGGACAATTTGAAAAATATTCATTCAATTTTCTTCATTTAAATTTTTACCGAAATCAAAAAAAATAATTTTTTTCTTGAATTTTCATAAATGGCTTAGCATGAGACTAAAATTGTTTATTATCGGAAATTTAATACCAATAATTCGAACTTTTGCTTTCACTTATAATTCATAGAGTTATTAATTATCAAACTATCATTAAAAATGTTATAAACAAAGGTTACACACTAAATTGACCATGTCCTTTTCTCTTAAAAAGTATTCTAACAAACAAACACTGTCATCATCATACCACACAAATTGAATTAATATCACATAAATAAATAAATATGAAACAAAAAATCCTTAAAATTTGCGAAATTTTCTTCCCAAAATTTCTGACTCCATAGGAAATTAGACACTTATTTCAATCTAATTTTAGCTCTGATCTAAAATAATCGTAGTTCTTAACTAATTTTATTGAAAACGATTCGAAATTAATATTGGAACAATTTTTTTTTGGAAATTTAAAAATCGAAATATCATTCTTTTACCAATAACTAATGCATTTTTAATATAATATTTTGCATTTTATGCATTGAAATGTAAAAATGTCAATCACATTTTAATTGCATTAACTGCAAATTGTAAACCTTTCCATTTTGACTTATAAAAAAAAGTAATCGATAAAACTTTCAATTTTTTTCAAAATTAAGTCCAGCAATCTTTGTTAAATATCCAAATAAAATAAGCCATAAACTATTCAGGTAAGTTAACAAATAGCAATAATCCATTATATTATCTGCAAATCTATCGAATAAGAAAGAAAATATTTCGATGAAACTTTCCCGAGAAAATAATTACCAAATAGTACCTATCACTTTTTATGGATAAATAAGCAATTTAAAGATTGACAAAAATCACTGAGGTATAAATTAATACTTAACGAATTATTAATGGGTGAAAAATTTTTCTACACAATCATTTGCATTATTGTTTATCACATCTCTAGTAAATGGGTTAAATATTTTTTCGAATTTTACTTCCGTCCTTTTATTTTTTTTATATCTAATCATCAATCAAATTTCATAAAACAAGTCTTGCTATTATCAGAAATAAACCTTATTTGAGTAGCTATTATATGATTTAATTTGGTTATTATAAAATTTTAATTAGTTTTCATTCTTATTCTAATTTACTTACCTGTACCATATCAACTAATGCGAAATAACGGGAGATTTATGCCCGATTATTTGGAACCAATAAAATTTTCTCATTCTTCGCCTATCTTGATTTATAAAAGCAAACATATATGAAAACAAGTCTCAAACGCTTTAGGGCATTTTTATGAAAATTCAGGAACAAGAATTAAAAGCAAAAGTGAAGAATTGAAATTATAAATGATGACAAAAAGAAAAAAAAAAAAAGGAAAAACAGGATCAGAAAATATTACAATTGTGCGATTTTTGAAAAGTTGAAATTTACAGTACAATGTAAAAGATAATTGACAAGCAATAGACCATTAGTCGAAATCTTAAAATAAATTATGAATTTTAAATCGAGATTTAAAATATTTTCATCATAATTTGATAGTTTAGAATTTAAAAACTGATTTGAACGATTTTGTACCATTCTTAAATGATGATCAAGAATTTGAATTATTGTTTATTGAAATATGCATGCATATTATCTAGCGTAAAAGTTTACCAAAATCATTTCCGGCTCTTCCAAAATCTTTCCTGATCTTCCCGGATTATTTTCATATTTTCCCGATTATTCTTGCAGTTTACAGTGTAATCATTATATTAATGCAAAAAAAAATTCTTGACCAATAAAAATTGCAATTGAAATATACATAATATACTAAAATTTTTAATAATCTAAATCAGGGAAATTGTAAAAAATGAAATCAAAAAATAAATGTGTTTCATATTTCGATCATGATCCTAATTAAAAGAAGTAAAAATTTAAATTGTAAATAAAAAATTTTAGTTTTATTTGAAAATTTAAATCAATAAAATTGTTTGGTTCAATTTTACTAAATTGATGCAACTTTATGTCATTTACAACTTGTTTCTTTTAAAAGTAACGCATGTGGCCATTTATCAAAACTAGGCTATTTATAATATAGTCTAGCAATAAGTCATACGATATGAAAATAATATTATCTCGACTTGTTTTCATACTATTCAACTATTATTTATCAAATATTGAATTTGAAATATACGGTTAAATTTTCTTATTCAAATTGTTGACTTCAAATATAAATTATGTAAATGCCACAATATCTAAAAATAAATTTATTCATTTCGTATTATTCATTAGTTATTTGCTTTACGAAATTTTTTTTTTCGTTTTTCATTCATATATTCACTAGTCTGCATTTTAAATTCGATTAAACATTCAATGCCAAGTTTATTATGCAAAAATGGAAAGATCACATCTTGTTTCCTCTGCCTTACATTCCTCCATCAATTGTACATACTAAATTAAATTTATTCATCCGTTTTTTTCCCTTCCTACTTTTTTTGCCATTTCCATATACTTTTTACAGTCACCAAAAAAATTTGCCAATATTTTCCGTTAATTTATTAAGTCTTCCTCATCTTTTAGTTATTGAATAAATAAGATTCTTTTGAAATTCAAACCAAATTTCAGTAAATTAAGATAGAATAGATGACGCACTATTTTCTTTTCAAGTTTTATTTTGTTTCGCAATGGCAAAATTTCAAAATTTCAAGAAAATTTCTAAAAGAAATTATACTGTTTAGTATTCACATTTAAATAGAATGTGTAATAAATCAGTAAAATTTCATAATAAACTTTGGCTTATTGAAATGTTTTCAGGAAATAATTTATCGATTTCATTGAAATCCATTAATCAAATAATTAATTTTTATTTATCGCTTTATATCATGAAATACAATGTATACTAAATCAATAAAACTTTTTTTATATCCTTTGCCTAATTGAAATGATTTCAGGGAATAATTTGCAGTTTTGCTGACATCTATTAATCAAATAATTCATTCCCATTTATCGTTTATGTTATGAATTTGGTTATTTAGCCCGTTTGAATCATAGTTCAAATAGCTACGAAATAGTTTTACTTTGTATTTTATTACCGTTTATTTTATTATCCTCATTTAGCATTTCGACATTTTATAGCAATTCTTAAGAGCATAATTAATGAAATGCAATAAATGACTGAGTAATTAATATTATACTTTTTGCAAAATATTAAAGCTTGGCCCATTACTTTAATGTTATCCTTATTATTCGTTGTAGAAAATATTAGATTGAATATTCCTTAAGACCAAATAATAGTATCATTAATTCAATATCTTTGTTGTAATTGATTTTTACTATAAATGATCCTTATTGTAATTGATTATATATTCATGCCATCAGGATTATTAACATCGTTTTTATTGTTAAGTATCTAATGCAACTACTGATAACAATGCATAACCCGTATCATATTCGCAGCAAGAAAGATAATTTGGATGAAAATGGCTCATATTATATTTATTATCAAATTATCATTTTAATTTTTTGAAGAAAGAAATCTAAAAATAAAGTTTTAGAAAAATATTTTCATTTCTTATTGTATAATAAATGAGATTTTCATTTTTTTTCTTTCGATATCGTCTTAAATTTCATCGATTTTTTTTTAACTTTTCAACTAATTTCTCGCTTTGTTTTATTTCATAGCAGCATTAAATAACATTGATGTAATGTATACTGTTACGATGAAAGAATCATTGCTAAAAATCAAATTTTCGTTTTCAAAATTGTAACGACCGGTTCGATCAACTTCTGATTCTTGTTCCATCTTTTGACAAATTAGATCTTTTTTTTTCAAACCAATTTTAGACAAAAAAAAGAGAGGAAAAAGAGTTGTAAAGTGAATGGAAAAGTTATTTCTTGAAATATGATCATTGATCATTCACATTAATTGGAAATTTGATAGAAAAAAAGTCTTTTTATTTTCTTTTTTTTTTTTCTTCAAGAAATAACATTTTTTTCAATTTTTTAAGCTTTTTTCTCAAAAAAATTTTTTCAAAGTTTTCAATTTCAAAATTCATTCCTAAGTTTTCGAGACAACCAAAAATTTATCAATTTTAGAACTTAAAAATAAATAAAAAATAACTTTTTTCCTTGCAAAATTTTCACCACATATATGCTCACTTATAAATAAATAATGATACATGCACATTCAGTCTTATGATTATAAGTTTTTTCAAAATTTGCGAAAAAATAACTAATTTTTCTGCAATTTTACAATTTATAGTTTTTAATAAAATATATATGCACTGGCTTGCTTTTAATACTGAACGGAAACGCATTGTTCACTTTGAAATCAAATTTTCAGAATGATCTATTCGAACACAAATTTTTTGGAATAATATTTTCTTGTAAGTTAATTGATAAAAACAAAAAAAAAAAAAAAGAAAAAAAGAAAATAAAAATGGGACAAGGAAGTTGTTTCATTTGACAAAAAATCATTTCTATCATGTCATTTTTGTTTACCTATCAACATCTCATATACAATTTAAAAAATTAAATTAAGTTCGCTGAGATAAATTTAGAATTGGATAAGAAGATAAATAGAAAAAAAATTCGTGAATAAATCAAAATTAATTTTCCAAAATAAGCCAAAAGTTGGTAAATAATGAACAAATAAATAAGCAAACAGCAAATTAATTAGCAATATATGCTTAATTATTGCAGAATACAAGTAGTTACACTGAATTGTAAAAACTATTTGAAATTATACATTTTTAGAAATTTACGAAGTTTAACAAATTTTAAATTTCTATTAGAAAAACATCAGCCAAATTCACCATGACATGTTTATGAATCATTTATTCCTCTATTGCAAAATATGAAGAATTGACTTCAACTCAAAAATTTAAAAAAAATAAATGTTAAAATGATATGTAAAAATACTATTGACTTCATTTTTCGACGATTTCTTTAAAAATATATTTTATGAATGAAGCAAGAAAATTCATTTTTATATCTAATATGTAAAATAAATGAATTTGGTACGCATGTCTACATGTGTGAATCAACGGATATATAAGTGCATAATCCGAGGATATACGTGTATACACGCTGATGCAAAATCACATATGCATATGTGTCAAATCTAAAGATACACGTTTATGCATGTGAATCTAAGGATACGCTTGTATGCGTGTGTATCGTATCAATTTCTGCAAAAATTTCATACGAGATTTAAAAATTCAGTTTTGTGTATGCATGTTAATCTAAAGGCACATGTACATAGGTATAAATCCAAGAATATGCCCGTGTATACATGAATATAAAGAAACACGTTCGTTCACGCATGTAAATTTAAGCTGCTAGTTGCACGTGAAATAACACGTTTTTATATATGAATCCATAGATAGATATACATGTATGTATATACCCTATTTATTCTTACATTTATAACACATCCGTACAATTTATACATATTTATACATAAATTATAATTTATGCATAATTAATACATAAACGGTTAGAATGTACAAAGTAATCTATTAATTTTTAAGTTTCATACTGTAACTAGAAGAATCTATTAATTTCTAAGTTTAACACTGAACCGAAAGAATCTATTAATTTTTAAGTTTCATACTAAAATTGGAAGAATCTATTAATTTTTAAAATTCATGCTAAATTACCAGCGAGAAGATATTTATATAACTTTTGTTTAGCTTTAATTTAGTATTTGCACATCTGCAAATGACATGATTATTTACTTTAAAATACTATAGTATTTTACCTGTTTATTTACAAAATATTTTGAAATATTCCACAATTTTACGAGAAAAAAATTGAGTTAATTTTTGGTATTTATCATTTTTAAATTTAATTTCTAGCATATTTTCCTGTTAGCATATAATAATTTTATTATAAAAGTAAAATTTGGATTACATGGAAAATTAAAATAAAACGAAACGCGCTAATTTTTATTGTTTCTCCTCCTTTATCTTTTTTTTTATTGAATGATTAAAAAAATTTTAATTTGAATTGAAAGCTTGCTCTTTGCTTTCTTTTTCCATCTTTCTGAAATGAAGTAATATGCATAGAAGGTACCACCTGTTATGTCTAATAAATAATGAATACAATGAAATTTTTATGATGTACACATCAGTTTTGTTATGATTAAAAATAATTTTTTTTTCAAAATCTTCTACATCATAAAGCAATTTGACAATTTTTTTAGTTTCTCTGAGTTGGAATTTACTTTGTCAATTATTACTTTTATTTTTTTCATTTCATCCAATGTTACTAACATTTGATGAAAATATCGAAATATTACGTTGGACGAATTTCCGGAATTACTTATAAGTGAAAATACACAACTTTTCAAAGACTTTTTTGTAGATAGCCGAATCCCAACAATATATTCTCTCATTTATGATATTGGGCGGTCACAATTCGATTTAGAGATATTTCGTTAGAAGGAACTCCGGAATTATTCCTAGGAGAAACTAATCAGTCATTAGACATAGCTATAGACTCTGGCCAGAGATACAGCCAAATTACAATAATTTTTTTTATCTATCTTTTTGGCAATCATAAGTTAATAGAAATTCATTCCGTTACAGGAATTCCGGAATTATTTCTAGGAGAATCTAATGATCAATTTCCTCTTATTTATCTTCTTGACAATTATAGTTTCATAGGAGATATTCCATTATTGAAACCCCGGAATTATCTTTCAGAGAAAATGATCAACCGCTTTCGTAAATATATTCAAACTCAACAATTTTTTTACTATCTATCATACTGGCATTGCTAATTTAATATAATGGTATTTCATTATAGAAATTCCGGAATTATTCCTAGAGAAACTCATCAATCTTTTTTTTCCGATTTTTCCTCACTTACCATATCGGCAATCATAATTTGATATGCAGATATTCCGTTATAGGGATTTCCGGAATTATTTCTTGGAGAAACTGATCAACTTGTTAAATTTGCCGTAGATATATTCAATTTCAAATTTCAGTGGTTTCCTCTTATCTGCTTTATTGACAATTATAGTTTGAAGATAAATTTATTTTATTTATTTTCGGCACAGTATTTGAAAATGAGAATAATATTATCCTTTAAACAGTGAATCAGTCATTTTTTTTTTTTTTTTTTTTATAATTAAAATTGTTTTCCATATAAATTCCACGAAATTTTAATTTCTTTTTTGAAAAATTTACGAATTTTTCGTTAGCTCCTAATAAGCAATTCAAATATGTTAGCCATTCCATTTTATTTGACTGATTCTATTCAATAATACATTTTTCTCATTTTCATTTTTTGATTGCAATTTTTCTTTTTCTCTTTCTTTTTCTTGAATAATTGAGAAAGACTTTTTATACAATAAAATGCTTCATCGAGTATAAAAATATCAACGATGGGGTTTAGTTTGTTAAATTCAGAAACTTCACGCAAAGCTAAGAAGACGAATGATATGTTTGAATCATTCAGGTAAGCTATTCGAAATCTTTAAAATTTTACCGATAAATGACTTGACGAGAATAGATTAGAATTTCAACGTAAATAACTTTTGCCACATTTCAAGTAATATTTTATTTCTCAACCAATGCTGGCTTAATTTTTGAGCTCTAAAAATAGTAGGAGGAAAGTTATCGAAAAAAAAAATGATACTAATGATTAAAGTATAAAAATATGCATGTTAAATATATTTCACAGAAAGCAATTCAATATTCGAATTTATTATTCCGTAAAAGATTGGAACTATTAATGAAATGATTCTTTATTAGTTAATTGCTTCATATGTTATCATATTGCCATAAAATACGTAAATCATTCTTCTTAGAGAAAAAAAGAAAAAGAGAGAGAGAGAAGGAGAGAGAAAGGAAGAAGAGGGAGAAACATATCAATCAAAAAAATTTAAAATAGCTCCAGCTCTTACCAAACGCTTATTAAATGAATAATTTTGCACATATATTTTATTTAGAAATTCAAAACTTCAACATTACATTATAATAATGATAGATTTAGAAAAAGGCAAAGTAATGTTGTCATAAAAATGCTTTTCAGATTTGGAAATCAGAGATAATTCGACGTGAAGCTTCGAAATTTTTATTCTTTATTTAAAAAGTTAGACTCTTGGATTTATTTAGCTGATGGAAATTCATTTATATTTATTAAGTAGTTTACGTGTAATAGTAAATGTTACGTGTAAGATAAATGTAATTATCCTGAAAATTACCCGTAATTATATTAAAAAAAAGATACAATTACCCACAAAATTACACATAACATGTGGTTTCGATGGAAAGATAAATTCATTCATTTAATGATTATTTCAATTTCATTAAGTCAACATTTTTCTTTTTTCGTCTAATTCATTAATTAACACAATCATTTATTTGTTCTTTTTCTCATTTCTCTCCATTCCTGTTGCAATGAATATGTTTAATTAAAAATCTGCTTAATTTAATTATGATCTTTATCATAACTCATTTCATTTTATGCTTGCTATTTGCAGTAAATAGGAAACAAGCATGTTTGATTACTTTGCATTGCAGTTCTGCATCCATAATAATCTACTGTTACAGCAATTCCTTTTTTTTTTTTTTTTGATCAATAGTTTGTCATATAATTTGCTATATTAGACGTTTAAGTATAAATGTAAAGGATTTTATTTTTTGTATTAAATCAATAATTTTATACGTATTTCATTTTATCAAGCATTTGTAAAAATATGTAATTGTTTGTTTTCGCTTAATTTTTAGATTGACATTTTAAGGTTCGTGTGATAAGACAATGATACAAAACATACGGAATACTTATTATAATATACGATATTTTAATCAATTCTTATTGAAATTTATTTAATTTTCGCTATTCACTTATTTACTAATTTTTTTTTTTAAATTATAAGATAAAACAAACTTCGAGAAAATTTGACTCATATTCAAACTTACGTTTAAAATTTACTTGTCGTTTGAAAAAAAAGAAATAAAATTTTATCATGAATATTTCAAATTCATTCAAAAACAAAAATCATAAGAGTAATTTCTCTATGATTATCTGTTTTGATTTTATATCTTAGCAGGTGGCACATATTGATTTCTTCGTAAGAATAATTTCCTTTTATATCACATCATTGCTTTACTTAAATGTTTTCAACTTGATTCATTTTGTTGATAGCTTTGCCATATCATTATGTCACTTGAGTGTTTTCAGTTTATGAATCATTTTACTGATAATTTTGTTTTATTGATAATAAGTGACTCGTTGTCGGTTTATTTTCTAATCAAACTTTTTTTTTTTAGTTTTTTTAATAATAGTATGAACATATTATATGCAAAAGTTACAGTATACCAAATGCCAACTATAGTAGTGCTACTGATGGTAACGATGATGGCAATATATAGTGGTGTGGAAGTAGTGGAAAGTTTACAAATGTATGAAAACGATCCAGAAATGAATGAGGGAGAAATTCGAACACTGTGCAGTCTTAATCCAACCTTGAGCTTCTGTTCTGGTATTCTTTTAACATTTTAATATGATAATTCTCGATTCCATTTCTCGAGAATGGCCTGTTTTTCTTTTTCTTACTAGAATTAATTCAAGACATAATAAATAAATAATAAATCCGAATAAAAAACAATAAATTTAATAATACAACTATGAAATTAATAATAAATTCAAATAAAACAGTAATAGATTTCACAGGATAAATAATAATGATGAACTAAAATAAAAAATAATAATAAAATTCCATAAAATAACAAATTTTATGAAATAAATAATGAATTTTAGAGCATGCTATGGAAAAACGGAAATCAAGCTATATGCGTTTTGGCAGATCGTATCCAGTCATTCTAGACATTGAACCGTATCCGTTCGAAAAACGGAAGAGCGCATATATGAGGTTACGAAACTGTTCCTATCACGATTTTTTTTCGTGGATTCCTCAAATCAATTGGAAAATCCGATTTTTTTTTCCTTCATGAATTCTAGAAATCAATCGAAAAATTCGGATTTTTCTATTTTTTATCAATTTTAGATTTGGAAAACGTTCTACAGATTCCAATGATTTCACAAAAAGAAAGTCAGCATATATGCGGTAAGTTTTGACAACCTTTGATGAGAAAAAAACTTAAAAGCTAAAGATTGATTAAAAAAGGACAAATCTACTTCTAGCTTTTTTTCAGACTTGTTCTCATATATTCCAGCTTGTGATACACTTATCAGTGATGAAAAATATTTATTACTTACCAACAAAATGAATCAGCTAATCTGCTAAATTCTTATAATGTCGTTTAAACCAGCTAAGAGACTGCGTGAAATTGTAATTAAAAAAAAATTATCATTTTGACCACATATTTTGGCCAGATAATAATCACTTTTTTCCATTCCACGCTCGGACAAAAGAAATTTCGCTAACCAAAACAAATCATTGAATTTACATCATTTTGATTAGTCTCATGTATTCTGACGTAAGTTAAGCATTTCAGATTTGGTCGCTGAAAGAAAAGATGAAGAAATATCACCCGGATTTTTCATGCATAATTTTTTACTTAACATTACATATTTATGTAATACTTTCCTCATGCCCAAATAGAAGAATCATACGCACTGTTCTTGTTCTTCGTCTTATATTGGTTGCATAATTAATAATTCCTAACGTTAGTTTGCGTAAAAACATCACAGACTTCATAGGTCAAGGGAAAAACGCGATTAGGTAAAAATCCTACTTTTCGTTCATATCTATGGCAAATATAGACATCACAATATTTTTATTTTGATGATGTAAATATTCAGCAAAAACTGCAAACAAACTTCATAAATGATGCAAATATTCATCAAAAACTGCAAACAAACTTCAACTGACCTAAAATATCAAACAGTTTTGTAAAAAAAAACAAATAAATATTCCACTTAAATCGATTGCTATCAAACAGACTTTCACAAATTCAAATATGTGAGGAATATTATTCATCTATATGGCTAGTATGCCGTGACTAATATGTACTAAGTGGACCCAAATTTTCTAAAGCAACGAAAATTTCAAGTGTAACCAAAATGGATGAAATGAACGAATTTTTCATCGACTCGGAAAAAATCGAGCATTAAAGAGATTCAAAAGTGAAATAAAAATAATGTAACCAAAATCAATTCTAAGAAAAATCTGTTATTCATTTATAACATATAGAATTTTCAAAAAAAAAAAAAAAAGCCATCGACTAATTCAACTGCTTAAAAAATTGTCTATAAATAATGGAAATTTCAAAACAATTCGAAGATTTCAAATTATTAATTAAAAATGAAATTTCTATTAAAAAACAGTTGAATAGTTCATAAAGATTGTTTAAGAGCTTCTTCTAGAGTATCTCCATCAGTTCTTGCACTGAGATCCGTCATCAATTGCATAACATTAACATAAAATCTGCAAGTTAGATTTGTATTCGTAAATTATACGAGACACTGGTAATCTAGTTCAAGATGTTATAAAAGGACATACTCTCTGTCTGCCTTCGCGATCTGTTGACGAACTTCTGGTATTTGCCATACTCGTATCCAATATTCCGTTGCTCGATTGTCTAAATCTTCTTGTTCATCGTCAGAGAATTCCTCATTCAAACTAATGTTGGGACTGTCTATAACAGAAATAAAATATATGCAACAAGCTTAATTATAGAAAGCTATACATGATTCATTTCAACTATAAAAAAAATATAGTTTAACATAATTCCTCTAAAGTCTGATAAAAGTTTCAAATCTTGTAGTATTTAACATTATTGTTCAAATAACATCAGTATATAATTATTGGTTTAGAATGACTACACTGATTAAATTCCTAGGCTTCGTTTCTTAGAATTTCTCATGAAAAAAGAAAAAAAGTATTTAGATGAATCTGTTTAAACTATTTCACTTTGTTAAACTGTTACACGAAACCTGTTCACAAAAATTTAGCTCGAAAATCTTCTTAGAATATGTTAAGCTTTCCTTCATTATTATTTTAAGTTGTTGTTCATAAATGTTCCATACTTGAAAAAAGTAAAATGGAATTCGGCCAATCAATTCAAACTTTCACACTCGAAATTTGCAATACCAAGAGATATAAACATCGTAAAAAGTTTGCAAAATAGAAAAACCTGATGTGTTGAGTCTATCTGTACCGTTGCTATGTAATGATGAATTGATTTGGAGAACATGAGGTTGTACGGCACCGAAAGCAGGCTCTATCAGCGGATCATATTCTTCTTCACGATTGCCAAATGTATTATCATTATAGGAAAAATCTAAAACACGGATTCGAAATTAATCGAATATAGGATTCCTGGTATCTGAGAATTCCTATTTTAATTTTTATGAAGAAATATCTCATTAGTCTTGTATAGTCGAGTAGTTTTTTTATACATTTAGTGGAAAACCAAGAAAAAAAGAAATGATAGATAATGGCTATCTTAAATTTCCATATCAAATCTCTGAACCACACTTTCCCTGTAGCTTTTTTTTTTTTACATTGTATCCAACACAATAATTATCTTTCAGGAACGAACAAAAATTTTTCTGCAAAAAAAGAAACCAACCTGAACAAAAGTTACAGTCAGCTTCCTGAAATGTAATCACTATTAAAAGAGTTACTAATGAGATACGGAATTTAAGGATTTCAGATTAAAAAAAAAACCTTCTTAATAAGCGAAAAATTAATTTACTTTCTGAGAAGGCCCCGGTAAATCGGAGGAAAGGTCTTCCTGCAGCTTATTTTCCTGAAATCAGCAACAAAATATGATGGAGTGCCTGGATAATTTAGCATATTACTATTATGCAGACAATAATGTTCTAGAAAATCCCATCTTAGTTGGGGAAATGATGGTTAGATATGGAAAGAGCATGAAAAAACATACATGACAGCAATCTTTGAAAAAGAAATAATGCTTGTGTTAACTAACAAAAACTAAACAATCTAAACCATCGATATGCCGATACAGAATGAACTGAATTAGTAATTACAGTACTATCAGTTTTTGCGCCAAACACTTCAGTGCCTGATCAAAAAGTTGAGATAATGTCATTATTATTTTCCAAATCAGTATCATGTTTTATAATTAAGTCGATTCCATAACACATTTCTAACGCTTTACTATTTGTCCAAGCTACAAACTGTAGGAGAAAACTTACATCAAAGGGATAATCATTTATTTCGATCTCTGCATTGCACTTATTCTTTTTCATAGAAACAAATTTTTTAGCAGGATTACCATTTGTATTTGGAAAATTTATACTCGAATTTGACTGTTGCATAAATTCTACACATCCCTAAAATTAATTCAGTAGAATGCATGTAAAAAATCTATTTGCATTATTGAAATATAATCCTAATCAATCCTTCAAAATGACAAAGTTCACTCCATCCTTCTTTCTAAATTACACTTCAAATGAACTTTTCCTCGTAGAAGTGTCTTTATTCGAAAAAAAAAAATGCAACATCTATTTTAAACTTCGAAAAACATTATAAAAAGCATCAACAAGTGTTGGACCATTTGTTTTAATTTTTCTCTATGCTTAAATTAAAAAACATTTTACAGAAATATTTCTGATCAGATCGCTTCAATGATGGAAATTCTTAGAAAAAAACATGGTCAAAATTTAATTTGCAAGCGAATCCCTGTCAGTCCAGCAATTTTTTTAGTTAAGTTCAATAAAAATAGAGCAGCCATAGCTAGGAAAAAAATGCAAAAAGTTCAAAATAAAAAAAACAGCAAACGGACCTCAATTACTACGCAAAAAACTTGCCAAACAGAACCAGTTTGCTTGGATGGTCGGTTCTTGCAAACGATCAGAGTTAGACACCTATTGTAGTAATTCTTTCGAAATCTACCCGATCCGAATTCCACGGCTCCAAGCATTTCAGTTTCAACAGTTACTTCGCCAGTTGGATAATATTTTAAATTATCAACCGTGATAGTCATCATAATTTCTACCTGTCAAAAATTCCAAACTTTTTAACTATTCAAATAGCGTCACAATATCTAGTCACCAAAAGACTGATCTTTTCTATTATCATTTTTATTATTAATAACATATTTGGCTTTATTAGATAAGATTTTCAGATTATTCTGGCATAATGATATATTAAATATAACCGCAATATTATTTTTTTTTGAAATAGGACTGTGATAGAGCAGTTAGACTATCCGGTTTAATTCATCCAAAACAAACAGTGATTGACAAACCAAATATTAAAAATTCTTTTAATAATCTTTATACCTTGCATAAAATTTATAATTTTCAAATCGAATTTAATCACCATAGTACACTTTTAAATCTAAATGAATTAGAAAAAAAAATCCATGTTCCTCATTTTTTGACAGAAAACTAACTTGAACTGTGTTATTGAAGGGTTTTGCTGGAAGCACTGGTTCAATTATTAAAAATTTTTTCCCATGCAAATAGCAGTTAAGATATGGACGTATAGATGGTCTGAAAAATGAAATATTCGTTTTGATTTCATTACAAACCTAAACAAATTAAACATTTATATACAAAAAAACAATCATCAAGTGAACAGAGTCCTTCCATTAAAGTGTAACTGCATGTCAACAAACAGTAGCAATCAAGCAAAACCTTTCGGAAGAGATTCAAGATTCGCTCATATCTTTTCTCAGATCTATGGATAATTCGAATCATTAAAGCATCCACCTATATTTTGGATTAATTCGCAGCTTCTAGAATACAGGTCTCACTCTTTTCAACACTGTTTAAACGTCGTCTAATCGAGTTTTGCGTAAGATGCAGCAGACCGAAATCGCAATCACTCATAAAAATATTACGATAACGAGATCAGAATTGAATCATAAATGCTTACGCGCAGTTGAACTGAACCCAATCACCAACTTTCATTCCATCACGAGCACCGAAAAGAAATACCACTTCACTATCTGGTATTGCCAATGACCATACTTTAGCGCTTGAATCATTTACTTCTGTCACTAAGCCTTGATAATTATCGATGTACTATAATTTATCCCTTTTCATCCTAGATTTAGTACTTAGAAGACTCGGAAACAACTTCACTGATTATTCAATTAATTCATATAGCAAACGGACGATGGTATATTCCTATATCCATCTAATGAAAGAGAGCATGACGGGAACTATTCGAAAGGCTTATTCAAATCATCTATTGATCAGATTGTAAAATACTACTACAAATATTTTTGAAACTTAAAAAATGAAACTTTTTTCAGTGATGTAGCAATAGCACGCCGGTTGTGAAAAGGTTTTTGCTGCATCCGGTGTGGACAACAAGGAATTGATCGGAAGTAATGACTGCTTTTTTTGTCGTTCCATGGCTAAATATACGATAATTCTTATTAAATTAGAATATTATAGAATCTTCTAATAAACATTTCGTAAAAAGCAAGCGACTAATGATTCTGGGATCAAAAATACAAGCTTTAATTAGGAAAATAATATCGATTTAAAATTTAAAAAAGAAAAGTGAAGTATGCTTTTTGTTCTTGATGTTGAGAAAATGAAATAAAAAAGTTTGTAATGGGTAATTTAAAACTATACTAATAACTAGCAGTAGCATAAACAAACATAGACTCACTGCTTTGCTAATAAGTTGTCTGTTTTGCTCATCACATTTATCAAAAACATCATCCACTATTTGCCAAGAAACCAAAATACCAGCAACTTTTTGGATCATTCGAGGAACTCTGTAATAAGCTGGACTATCCAAAATAAAAACAAGCCTTAATTCATAGTAATATAAATAATACAATTTTTGCTTTTTGTATGTCTCATGTGTTCTCTTTGTAGCTTTGGATAAAAGACTAAAATGATTGTCGTAATCTTGACCAAATAAAACTATCAATCGTAGATTTCATTTAGCCACTAGGAATTTCACAACAGACCGAAATAAGGTAATAATTACAGGTCAACTTCAACAGAAGAAATTAAATGTGGTTTTGTATAGTGATCTGAAATGCCCTATTCTATATCCTTTAGAAATATAAAATTACTCCGAAAAGGGAACAGCAACAAAGATATTCTTCATCTCTAGGCGATCATACCTTTCAATCCAAGCCATATATATTTGATTTCGGCAGAATCTCTTCACAACATCAGGAGAGCAGCCGACGAATGCAAAGTCTGGAGACCAAGCAAGTGTTTTATAATTAGAGACAACAGAGAATTCTTCTGGAGGAAACACCACTGAAACTTGCACCTAAAATATGGCCAAAAGAAATATTGTATCTTTTTATGGATTCCTGGCAAGTATATAATTAATTTTATAACAAGCATGAATGATTGACAACCAACATGATACGTAAATAAATGTCACATTTATTTATTAGTGATCGGAAAAAATAGATT
Source organism: Onchocerca volvulus (assembly GCA_000499405.2). Classification (NCBI taxonomy): domain Eukaryota; kingdom Metazoa; phylum Nematoda; class Chromadorea; order Rhabditida; family Onchocercidae; genus Onchocerca; species Onchocerca volvulus. Next base: position 16,704,465 of record HG738138.1, on the reverse strand, counting down.
TCAAACAGTTAAATAAATGGAAGTTTGCACTGTATAAGTAGAAATGATAACTTATACTTGCAAACGATTATTTAGGAAACGTGTTTCGAACAGTTTCTCCATTCGTTTTGGTGATGTGATAGAACCATTGACATCAATAAATGATATAAAATCGCCAACACGAAAACGTTGTTCATCAATCGATGTTTTCCGTTCATCAATCACCAAATCAGGATGTTTGCCTAGAAATAAACAAAAACGCAAACATTTTTTTAACAAACGTCTTTACCAGTAAATCTGAAATGAATTATCAAAGTAATAAGATCCTGGTGAAATTTGATTAGCCATGCAATAAATGTTTCCGTCATAAGCAAATCATTCCTTATCTTTATATTCTAAGTTACCAATGATTTCCCAATTATGCAAATGCGAAAATTAATACCGTAAAAAGAAAAATGAGAATGAATAAAAGAAAACCTGGTACAAATACGTATAACAATCCACTATCAGCTTGATGAGTTATCAATCCCGCACATTTTGACATTCTTAAATCCTAAAATTACTATAATTTTAAATGACAAACAATAAAAACATTTTTACAACAATTAAACGCATCGAAAACAACAAAGTCAGGTCGAATGATAATGACAAATAACTCTAACTGATTTTTTGAAAATATTTCGTTTCTGTATACATTCAACATATGCTCAATGCAAAATCTAAAAGGCTACATCAAATATTACGAAAAAACGTAGAAATCAATAAGAAATATCGTCGAAAACACTGTACATATATGATAACGTCATTTCACGTAATTTATTTCTTTATTTCTCAAATTTTTACTGCTCATTTTTTCTTGAAATTTTCGCTACGTCAAATATTACAGAAAAGCATGGAAAGCAAAATTTATTATTTTTTAGATTTCTGCTATTCATTTTTTTTCTTGAAATTCTTGCTGCATCAAATATTAAGGGAAAACATGATAATTATCGCATAATGCTTTCCAGCAATTATCACAATTATCAGATCATGCATATGATTATATAATTTTATAATAAATGTATTGCTACATCATGTAATCAAATATGTATGTCATTTCATTCTTTCCCCCCAAATTTCTGTTAAAAATACAACTTGTCACGAAGTTTAAAATTAGAAAACTAAAAGGTAAACTATCAAAGCGAGGAAAATTAATAACAAAATTGATGCAATAAATATAGAACATACTAGTTATGTGAAAAGAAGACAACAGAAAATAAATTTATTACTTCCTGGTATTTTGAGTCTCGGGCCAAACAATTTGTGAAAGAAAAGTGTCATATTTTGAATGCTATATCGTTTGTAATATGCAGTCAAATTTTACATATTCCTGGAAAAGCTCTCAATCAATCAAATAAATTATTTCCTTTAAATCATCAAAATATTTACGAATGACAACATTCGTTGGAGAAGTCTTTTTTTTTTTAAATGTGTTAATGTGACAGAAACGAATCCTTTTGTTAAAAGCTTATTTGATTGACAGAAGAGCGGTTCTTCTTGTACGGCACGAACAGTTATTTGAGAATATCCATACAAATTGATCACTTTGTCATTTGTAGAGAATAGAATTCCTTGACTGTCGATTTGCTGCTACTGCTGCTTCGATCTATGTCGTTGTAAAACTGCCGCTGGGTCGGTGTAGAGACTCCGAACTGAACTGTTTCTTGAACTTGGATTGTTGCTCCGAACTTGAACTGTTTCTGCTTCAAAATCCGAATCTTTTAAATCTTCCGGAGCTTCTCCTCCTTCCCAAATTATTGGAATGATGTAATGGTCAATTTTTGACCAATAATGAGCAGTAATTTCAGATTATTTAATTCGATGCAGGAAATGTTCACTGAATTTAAAATTAAATAGAACTAGATAGATGAGTGATGAATAATATCATAATTCGAAAAAAGAGAATTGAATTAAAGATGATATTGAAATTAAGACTGGTAAATAAACAGGTAATGATAAGAGCACAGATACCATCGGTATAATTACAACGAATAATTCGAGTAAAAATTCTACTTATACCAAGAAAATATGCCAATAACGATCTGTGTAAGATTCCGAGCAGCAAAAGTCTAAAATTTCAATTCAAAAGAACTAGTAAGCCTATACAAACGATATGTTAATTCTGCAACAACTATTAATCAGAAACAAATTATGAAACATTGCCTAGTGTCACATCATTCAATGAATAATCGTCCACTGACCACAAATCACAAATGACAAATTTGAAATATGCATATGTTTTGTTCTTTTAATATACGGTAAACAAAAGAATGAAAAAAGGCCAAATAAAAAACCGAATAAAAACCAAATAAAAAAAACAAATTTAGAATGGGGAAATTTTATTTTATTTCAGATTTGTTTCAAGTAAAATTATTATTAAGAAAATGATGCAAACAAAATATTATTCGACTGATAAGATTTTTAACATTATTGTTCCAGAATGATTAGTGCGGGAAGATTGGCAATCCCGCGATGATAAATGAATACATCGATCAATCATTCTAAATGTTCTGTGTTGACTTAATCTTTTTGAGATCAGAAAATACCGATCAATTCTGTATCTCCAGTCTTTTTCAAATTAAATAATCCAATGTTTTTCTTTTACTTATTTCAAATATTTCATTCACATTTTAATGCTAAAAACCATCGTGAATGAAAAGCATTTTCATTATCAATAATAACAAAATTCCTCGAACCGATCGATTCGAATTCTTTTCATGCGTCGTCCTTCCTTCTTCCTTCTTCCCATCCTTTCCTTCCTCTTCCTATTCGTTCTTCCTCTTCCAGTCTTTTCCTCCTCTTCCTCCTCCTCGTTCTTTTTCACTCTCCTCCCACTTTGTATGAATGAAAGGGGAATGAATCAAACAAAAATGAATAGTAACGGAAGGAAACGAGCAGCACCACCATCCAGCACTCCTCCTGATATTCAAAAACCACAACATCACTACTATTACTATTACCACTATTATTGTTACTGTTACTATTACTGCTCCTATTATTATTACTCTACTACCACTACTGATACTATCAGTACTACGATCACTGTTATTGTTACTATTATTAATACCACTACTGCTGCTATTACTATTACTGCTACCACTATTACCAACTATTATTACTATTATTATTATTATTGTTGCTACTACTACTACTGCTTTTACTGTGCTACAGCACTGTTACTATTACTGCACTTCCACTACTAATACTATTATTACTACTGCACCATTACTATTACTGCCATTATCAACTGTCATTTCCCACTGTCCCTACCGTATCCTCATTTTCTGTTCGATTTTAAATCTCTGATTTAGTTTTAAATATTTCCTTTTCCTCAGTTAAAATATTAGATTTGTCATTGCACTGATATCTCTGCAATTATAAATGATGCATCTCGAAATCATTGTTTCCCCCGTTGTGGTACTGTATGTAGTCATGGAACTTATTGTTGTCCTTCATACCATCCATCTGTAATCGCGAAATACATCATTCATCCGTGATGCTCGTTACTCCTTATATCCTTTGCTCTATTCGAAATTGAATACTGTCCATCTGCGATACCGTACATGACTGTGAAATTCACCATTTCCCTTGTACCATCCACCGTACTCTTTGTAACCGCAAAATTCATTAACGTCTCATATGCTATCCATCTGTGATATTAGATATGGCCGCAAAGTTGGTTATTCTTGTGCTATCCATCCGTAGTATTGTACATAGCATGCATTTCATTGTTGTCTCTTGTATCATCTATCCGTGATACTGTACAGATGTATTCACAGAATTTGTCGTTCCTTGCACTATTCATTAATGGATACTGTATGTAGTCAGCTTTCTGTAGTTGTTCTTTTGAATCTTTTCCGTTTCTTCAATATTTCATGAAATTTTGCGTGTAGGAAACTTCATTTACTTCATTTGATCAGTTGAAATTTGTTCATTCGAATTTCCATCTCCATTAGGACTATTGCGCTCTTATTAAGAAATACATGTAATGTGTTGTAATACATGCTATTGTATATTCAATTGGCCAAAAATTCTCTTACAAGTGTAAACAGAGGTGAATGTTTCGTGAGTCTGCATCAAACATCTGATATGAGATCAAAGATCGTTCGTAATAAATCAAAGACGGTGACTGGTTTATTTTTGAATTTTGAAAATTTTTTCAGGCACAAATGTTTCGTTGCGTCGTTTGTCCGTTGCAAGCGCCGACGTTTGAAACCGTAGAAGAACTGGAAATACATATTGCCGCGGATCATATCAGTCATATACCGTATGAATGTGAACGGTGTCGTTTTTCGAAATTTCCGACCGAATTTGCTCTAATTAGCCATTGTACTACGGATCATGGATTGAAAGAGTTTTATGTTCGTTATTTAATTTATTGCATAATTACTACACATATTTTTTGTTGCGTATAGTATCAACTATCAATACAATTTGGTGACAACTGACATAGTTTTAAAGTTGAGTAAAGTATCATTTTATATTTTGATGTATTGCGTGTTTTACGTTTGACTGTCAGCTAAATTACTTCTTTATATTCACAACGATGAGAATATTTAAAGAATATTCATATAAGGTGTTATGCTAGATTTGAAAGTACCATTCCCACGAGCTGGGTTTCTATTGATCCAAGAGTACCCTACCCGTAGGTTGGGCTTCTACTCGATCGGAAAGTACTTTTTCCGTGTGCTGCGCTTCTGTTGGATCCAAGAATACATATCCTAATGTAATCTATTTCAGCTATAACTTAGATGAATGAAGAAGCTATAAATAGTACTTTCTCATTCGATTATTCACTATTAAATCATAAGCCATTCACGTAACTTTCTCAAGACTATTTATTTAATTTTCCGCCAAATATTCCAACTTACAGTCTTTAAAATAATCTTGTTTATATTGCTAACAAATAGTTATACCGAAAAATACAACTTTGTTTTGTCTTTTTTAAGGTGAAGTATAAGATCACGCCAGACTTTCATCGTAAACGTGAAAAAATCAGGGAAATGTTGCATCATTCTATTACTGTATCGAAAATTCCGTTTGGAACTTACAAACGAAGAAAGTTTGTTTATTTGCTTGTTGGCTTTGTTTTCTTTTTTTTTAGTATCATTTCCGATCCAGAATTAAGCTTACCTTTACTATTTATTGGCTTTTAAATTTATAAATTTCAAAATTTGAAGAACAACCGACTATTCGTCATTACTTAGTTCCGGGGAACTATGTACTGCCTCAGTGGATTCCGATGAATTGACTCGTATGACTGAAACCGAAAAAGAAGCGAAAATCGAGAGTGCCAAAGTATTTTTTTCTATAAAGTGATATTTCAAGAGTATTTTTCTTGAAGTTAAATTTTTCTTGTAATTTTGATATGTTTCGATTATTTAAACTTAATTAGTATTAAAATTTTGGTTTTCGAAAATTTTTTAGGGTAGTGAAATGGAGCCAGAAGACAGCGCTTTGGAAAAGGAATCAGATTCACAGTCTGGTACTTTCCAATGTGCTGCTGTATTACAACATGATCCGGATCAAGTAAATATTGGTAAGTAGTCAACTTTTCTAAAACTTTAAAATGATTCAATTGTCAATTTTAATCGAATTGATTTCGACTTTCTTCTGGCAATATCTGCAATCACAATATTTTTTAGTGAGTATTTTGGGTGATTTATACCGAAATGAAGCTGGCAGTAGTGCCAATACCGCTGTAACAGGATGTGAGCCAACTGATATCGTTGATCCATCAAATGGTCTAGCAACGAATAGCGATTTGCTATGTCAGCAAACGAAGAAACGATCAAGGCCACCTCGAATTTGTAATATTTGCGGTCTTCAAGTTACTGGTCAACGTTCCTCACTTATCTACCATGCTAATTCCAAGTATGAATCAAATATACTGGTACTTTTTCCCACAATATCCTGCGAGTAGCCTTGTATATTTCAAAAAAGTACAATGCTACGGAATAAGACATTAATTATGAAACTTTAAAGTGTAATTTATCTTATTAAAGTCTTTCATAATAAAAGTTTTGCAACTGATAGGAATAAAATTTCGGCAATATAAACTAATTTTGGAAAAAATCCTGATCTGAGTGATTCGTGTGTCGTATGTAAGGTAAAATTAGGATTTATCACCCAAAAGATATATGATGTGTTCAGCAAATATTCGTTTTTTTTTTTTTTTTTTTGAAGGCATGTACGTCTGCCGATGTTTTTCTGTCGTGAATGTAAGAAAACATGGACAACAATTACCAAATCGGATGTAATTAAACATGTTAAAGCATGCCATGATGGTGATGAAAGTCTTATAGAGGATCACCGCATGCAATATGCCAGCGATTTGCATCATATTACGGACAAATGCTTCCCACGTAAAAATCGAGGTTGTTTTTCAAATTCTCGATTTAACTTTTAAATTTTAAACTTTTATAGACTCCAGTTAATATCAAATAAACAAATGGAATTAGTCGAAATTGATATTTTGGTTTTACTCATCGTACTATTACCGTATAATCACTGGTTAACATGAAGTAATACCACTGAGAAAAATAAGAGGAAGGAAAAAATTATTTTTGATTCATTTTCGAAAAAAATGATCTCGCATAAAATATTTTTTTTTTTTTATCTCTCCCTATCCTTACTTCAATTGTCATCTTTGGATAAGACAAGTGAAATCAGGACAGAGGTAGATAAAATGAATTAACTATGGATTGTCATCAGACAGAGATAGATAAACTGAGTTAATTGGATGTATTGTCATCAAAGACTTTTTGATCTTAGCTGTTCTTTCACTGATATGTAGTTTTAGGCAATTGTGCGGATGATGAAATGGAAAGTTTGATCAATTCAGAATTATGGGTCAAAAATGAGGAAAGAGGTAGTTTTGTTAGCATCTGACATTAATATTGTGATCGCTGTAAAATTATTGCTACTTCAAAACTTTATGTCCAAACTTTGTTTCAAACTTTTTTCCTTTGAATATGATGTAGTTGAATTAAAGAGTATTTTCCCGTAGAGCTCATTAAAATATTCAAACTCCAGTTGTGAAAAATGTTTAGCCCATTTGGTTCCTGGTATCCAATGATGGTTATGGGAGCTTGCCAATCGTACACCATTTGCTTGCGTTTTTGCATCATTTAATAGTGTAGCCAAGTAGAAGTAATTTTATGAATCATTCCGATCCAAACTTCATAGCACTAAAATATTGCATCAAAATTATTTGAGTATTAAGCCGGAAGTTTTAAATTTCTTTATTTGCATCATCAATGATTTTTACAATTCGCTTTTTTATAGAACAGAATATGTAAAAAGAAAATAATTAAAATTGAAGAGGAAATTTGGCGAATTGTACTGTAACATTTTTCAGACCTTCCATAAACAAGTGGCAGTTGTATCGGGAAATTTTTCCTTTTTTTTTTTGATAATATTTCAATTATATGTAACATTAAAACCTTAGGAAAGATTTTTGTTACATTCGCGCGCATAATACAATTTTAATCCTAGGTAAATATAAATTCTAGGAACTAATCTATAATTCGAAAATTTCTGATGGACAGTTTCGAAGAACATATTTAGCAGGGAATATAGATGTAAACAAAAAAAAAATAATAAAAAGCTAGCAAAAATCAGAATAATCATCTAAAGATGTTCAACAAACTGGATATTTAGAGGCGCAATTAATCCATTTGATGGGAACATAAAATCATCTTCAAAGGTCATCATTTCGTTCCTTTGAAAAAATAGAGAAAGCAAAAAATGAAAGGGGATAAAATGAAGAAGAGTACTTTCCTGAAGGAGAAATTGTTTGCAGTAATCAATTGATATTACCTACAAAATTGCAACATCTACAACTTGAAATAGCATTTATTAGGTAAATATCGATTTTTTTTTTGCATACCTGATCTCTTCCTACTGCTACTGAAAAATTGGGCTCATTCATTGGTACCATGCATACCGCATTGTCAATCCAAGATGATGTACAAAGCAAGAATGTTATCTTTATAAAGTTTAACATCTTCTGGTTTGATATTACGATGAACATAGCCAAAACAATGTAAATCAAAAATGGAGGTGATACATTATAGAAGTCGGGATTTTTTATCGGAATGAATGTGAAAGTTTCGAACTACTTCATCAGATCGATTAAATTGTAAAACTTATCTTCTTCACAATTTTTCTTTTACAGAATAATTTGTGTCTAACATTTCTTAAAAACAAAAATGGAGATGATACAATTTAATTCAATGTCAATTGCCATAATCACTGCAATATTAAATACATAAAATTTCTCGAAAAATCATTTTGGGTTTAAGGCCAAATTCGACAACCTTTAAAAAAAAATTTATAATCTTGCAATGTATCAGTTATTAACCGAAGTGTCCGATAAATATTCCATCACGATGTTGCTTATCTAGAAATAAGCATAATTAAAAACTTTAGTTTTTAGCATGACTTGAATTTTATTTAATTTACTATGATCAGTTTCAGAATTATAGGTTGGCATTGTCACGGGCTAATTATCATTGGTTAATTTATCATGGATTAATTTCTTTTCGTCCATCTATATTCTGCTATCTTATTATATAGGACCTAGTCTTGTATGTTCGATACAATTAATTCTGATTATCATCATAATTCAAGATTATACATGTCTTTTATCCTTACCAAATGTCACCAAATTTCCAATCTTAGTTATAACATGGCTGCAAATAATTGATTAAAATGAAATGAAATTTGTTAATATTTGAATTAAAATTTATTAACTAATCTGAATGAGAAAAGTGACCATTGAATGAAAGGAAAATGCTTGATTTCGGATGACAAAAAAAAAGAAAAAAAAAAAAAAAGAAAAAAGACGAAGGAAAATATTTTTTTGAATAGCTCTAGCGCATTTGATTTCCGATGGACGGAATCGGATGTCGCAGGTTTACTGCAGTTTTCATTATTGTCACTCATATGTTTTGATATGCTGAACAGGAACAATCATATTATTTCACATCTCTGAAAATACTCATCCATATTGCATTTCATATCTGTTATCGCTTATCTTCCATTCTTTCCGCTTCTTTTGAATCGGATGAATGCAAATATCATAATTGGTTATCAATATAGACTATTCGGATTTAATAAATTATTCGGTGAAAAATTCTTTCTTTATTGAAATCGAAATTAAATTTCTATTTCCAACTTGTTTTTCTATCTTCTATATAAAGGTCATTTTGATTTCAGCCTATACCTTTGATGTTCTGATTCGATCACTTTTCCCACTTTCAATCGTCAGTAATGGCAATTTGTTATAAGCAGCGAGATGACAAAGTTGTATGGATTTTTGGTCATAGTTTCATTTTCCATACATTTTCAAATTCTCATTTTTCAAATTAGGTTGTTTTGACAACAATAAATGGGATACATTAATTTTCTTAATGACGAATTGGCATACCAACCGAATAAAAGAAAACAGACAATTAATATATATATATATATATACGTGAACTCGTGAACTTAAATAATATTGCCATTAGAGAGATGTACTCTCGAAGATTTGATGATAAAATCAGGTGTTCATTTCTTGACCTAAATTTAAAGTATAAGCCGGATTCAAAAAATGTCAACTTCTGCTAACCGTTCATTCAACATCTTGTTTTTAACCGGTTCTGAAGTAATTGACGAAATGTATAAAGTTTATATTTCATTTTTTTAGCAGTCAAAACTTGTATTTTGCATTTCATAGCTTTTTGCTATGAAATGCAAAAAAAAAAAAGTAACATCTTGGATGTCTATTTACTTCTCGATATCATGCAATATTTAGTATTTGTCAAATTCATGTCAAGATGGACGAAATTTTCATCCAAATTTATTATGAATTTTTTTACAAATTAAATTGCTTTGAAATGCAAAAAGAACTGTGGTAAAATCTTAGATGTCTGTTGACTTCTCGATACATACAGTATTTAATATTTATCAAATTCATGCCAAGTTTGGTAGAATTTTTTTTTCAAATTTATTTAAATTACATTAGAAAAGGTATGTAAAAGTCATACTTTTGATCATCTAAAATCGAGTGATTGCAGCTCGATCAAATGATGAGCAGCAATATTGCAGTAATAAAGTAACCGCTGAAGGAAAAACAAATACTGCAACAGTAAAACTTATAACTGTTATTAACATAAGAAACACACTGATCTCATAGAATGCTTGTGTTGAAGCACCGATCAGAACAAATCCTGAACAAAATGATGAAACAGCTGCCAGAAGTACGGGAATACCAACAGCCGATGCTATCATACTAAAATGTTGGAAACAATCTAATTTTAATGATTAAGAAAATTTATTGGTAAAATTAAAATCAATAAACTAAAAAAAAAAAGTATCGTTGATTATTAATAAATGTCTCGCTAATTATAAATAAGCAAAATATATTCAATTATGAAAATAAATTATAATTAATTAGCGCAACTTCTAGTAAAAATTAAATATTTTCATCAATTATTACTATATAACTTCAATGATAAGAGATGAATGAAATATTCATTCATCATCATTATTTTCAATGAACATAAATTATTTGTAAAAAGACTTTGAAAAAGTTAAAAAATTGATAAAAATATTCAATTTTTACCAATAATTATGCTAATTAGGAATAATTTGCTTGCATTTATCGAATATTTACTGAAACGATACATGAAGATAAAAATCTCTGAGTGAAAAAATAAAATTACCTGTAATCACCAGTTTTATGAAGTCGAAAACCGACAGCAAAATGAAGACAATAATCGAAACTCATACCAATTGTTAAGACAATTATTGTTGCTTCGACGACATTAACTGTCCAACCTAAAATATATATATTTATAATCTTAAAAAATTCGAGTAAACAAACTTTCAAATTCGGAAAAAAAGAACATTTTTTTTAGTATTAAAATAAATCAACTCTTCGCTTTTAAAATATATACATGTTCATAATCATAAAAATTTGGACAGACAAATTTTCAAATCTTTGACAAAAAAAAGAATTTCCTTCTAAATATTAAAATAGTTAAAACTTACCAGCCCAAAATACGATAGCAATAGTTATAACAACAACGGCTGAAATGCAAATCATAGCCAAAAGTGAAAGCATCATATCAAAAGTGATAACAATTATCACTACCATACTAACCATCAATGAAATAAACACCGAAGTAGCAGTACCATTCAAAATACGTTCCAATAAATCATATAATTTTGTTATCTGACTGTTCGATAACATTATAGGTTGGTTAAATTCTGTAACGGAAAGTCGAAAATATTGAATAATATAAAAAATCCTTCCTTTATTATTCAGTAATATAATTCTAAGATATATTAGTTTTGAAAGACTGAAATTTTAAAATTCTAACTGATTCCATTTAACCATTTTGTTTAATTTATCTTAAGTCCATAAACAATTTCATATGAACGAAAAAAAAAAAGAAATATGATGGATAAAATAAAGTTTTTTATTCATTTTAAAGTAATAAATATATGTGAACCGATATAACTTACTCGAAAGTTCATTTCGTTCTACCGCATCTCTTACATCGGACATGAAATCGAAAAATGGTTTCATTTCTTTGAAAACCAATGAAAAATTATATCTGCTATAAGTTACTAAAAAATACGCCAAAAAGTCGCCATTTTTATCAAAAATTGGTCCATCGCTATCTTTTTGATCCCACTGATTAAATATCGGAAGTGACGTAGCATGGCCATATTGAAGAAGACAACGGGAAAGCTGATCGCCAGAAAATGATTTCGACTGAAAAAAAAAAAAAAGTTCTAGACTTCTATAATATTACCGAGAAATGCTAAGTTTTTAAAATTTCTATTTTGAATTTAAATTTAAATATGCGAAAAGTTAATTATATGTAATTTGAAATTTTGAACGTAAATTCTGATTTTAAATTTTAATTTTATAAATTTTGGTTTAGTTTTTATTCTTTTCAAATTTTTATTAAGCATAAATTTAAACACATAGTTAATTCTTTACATATTAAAAAAAATCATCCAAGAATGTAAATTATCATCGTGAAATCATGCCAAAAATGATCCAATAATGAAATCAATATCAACAAATGTATCTTTCATTATTGATAAAAAGTAGCTAATTTTAAATTTAAAAGAAAGAAAAAACTTTTGGTGAAAGAAAATTTTGAAGTAATTAAAGAACAGTTGATACTTCAAATTGTTTTCCACCAAATAGTTGGCAACCACGAGAAGTTGTATTCAAATTTGTCCATTCAATGAATCCATCTAACCATAAGTTCCCTTCCACACGTGGCTTCGATTCACGGCTGATATTTTTAAGCAATACCTAAAATTAGTGAATATTAATTGAAAATTTCAATGCACTCAATCTGAAAATATTCCAGTTTAAATTTCAAAACGGAATACATGAATTCGATTTTTTTGAAATAATTGGTTGGAAGATTTTGAGTTACATTTGTTTTCAAAATTTCTACGATTAAACTTGTTGAGATAAATTATAAACTGATGTTAGCTTGTGATTAACAACTAACCTGAAATTCCAGTAGATGATTAGCCAAAATATCAGCAAATTCAGTATCTATATTTAGCGATCCTTTATCATTTGGAATTAGAGAACTTCCCGTTCTAGAAAGTATTTCAATATATTTCTCATTTAAAAAATTCAACTTTTCAACTCCCAATATGAAAAAGCAATTTAAAATGTAATAATTTCTCACTAATTTGTTGGATTTTCAAATACATTAGTGAAATTCCCAAATAATTCACGAATTATCAAGATTCGAAATTAGTAATTATTAATGGTTTTCGGAAGTTCCTTTGAAACATTTTCAAACATTCCCAAAATATATAATTCTGAAAGATGGTTTTTACATATTATAGAGAATCATTCATATCTTCAAGATACTGCCTAAAATTCCAAAATTTATTCTGATTATATAATTCTTTTCGTTTTGAAAAGAATTTCAATTTACTAACGTAGTTGGTTTAATGCCCCAAATGGCAATAATATTCATTTTTGGAGGTTGACCGACCGAAAAATCGAATAATGTTGCAGCATTTTCATCGAACCATTCATATGGATGATTTGAACGCAAAAACTAAAAATAGTAAAATAATTTTCTTGGTTTTATTAAAATTGATTTACTAGTCAAGATAACTGCTAATTATTTATTTAGATTGCTAATTATTGTCACTTATTAATATTAACCTTTTTTTTTTTTTAATATTATTCTTCCATACATATTATCATTTAATTGTTTTCTAACTCGAAATTTTAAAAAAAAAAAGAGTTATGAATAAGGTAACAAGATTAATTGATTTGTCAGGACTAATTACTAACTACTTCTTTAGATTGCTAATTACTATCATTTATAATACTAATCTTCCATCACAAACATATTATCACTTAACTGTTTTCTAAATTAAAATTAAAAAGAAATAAATCATGAACTAAATAACCTGAATTGAATTCTTTTCCGGCAATCGAATTCCAGGTGTTTTAACAATTGCATACACTGATGCAGTAAATGCAACAAGTGTTAGTAATATCAATGGTATTCGAATAATATATACAATTTGTGGAATTAATCTGCTGAATATTACATCAAAACTATCAGCAGCACTTTGCCAAAACTGACTAATTCGAGATTTTAGTCTCGAAATAGAGAATTTCGGAATGGTAAATGATTTAGAACTTGCATCACTAACAATTACTGCAGCAGGCAGTATTATTATCACTAGTACGTAATTGATTATCATTAATGTTCCAGCATATATACCAAAACACCTAAAACAGAAAGCACAAAAGATTAATATTTCACTTCAATAATAAATATTTCACTTCCACCTGAAACAGGAAAACCAAGGAACTTAAAATAGGAAAATATTGAAACAGAAAGATCGCACGTATTAACAATTTGATTTCTCTTTTTTTTTTTTGCTCTGCAAAATTTTGCTACTGACAATTTATTGATTTGGAATTTCTTAACTTTAAATTTAAATCATTTTTTTTAACTAACTTCTTTTCAAATTTCAATCTTGGACTTAAATATTTTTTGACTGGGAACGATAACTTATAAATATTTTACCAACCTAAGGACCATAATTTCTGAAGCAAGATTAGCGAAAAATGCAACAGCAGTGGTTGCTGATGTAACCCACATTGAAATTGCAGCATGTGATAAGGCATCACTCAAACCTGATATCACCTGTCTACGATGATGTTCCATTAACTAAAACTTCTATCATCAAATTAACAAATGAAAATTCAATTGTAAGTTTGCTCCAATAGAATACTTCATGGAATATTGTTTCAGTGATAAATAACAAAAGTAACAGGTATTATAAAATAAAAGATGACACTCGAATGATTATCCTTATCATTATCGTGATTACTGTTATTATCACTATATTATCAACATTATCACCATCATTATCACCAGAATATATCATGATAGAAGGAGAAATTATGTGGCAGCCATAGCGAAATGCATTAATCCATTTATCAATAAATCACTGAAAGATTACCTCTTCCTTATCAGAAATTTCCTCCTTTATATTGTTCATATCATAATTCAGTAATATTGGTGACCATTTTTTGCCAGCATCCTAAAACGCAATTTAATAAAAGTGTAACATTTATTCAGTGATTTGATCACCGAAAAAATCTTACTGCTTATGGGAAAGCTGCAAAATGTAGTCCGGAAAAACAATGTATTACACTCAATTTAGTCTATAGAATATAGTTAATAAATTAATTACATAAAGTGTATTTTCGGTTGTTCACAAAAAAAAAAAAAAAAAAAGACAAAAAATGAGAAAATTATCAAAATTGTTAACCTCTTTATGCTTCCGATATTGATGCATAAAAAGGAAGGCATCATCGGCACCCACAGCAACAACAAGTATCATTGCAAGTAAATTTAAAAATGGAAAAAATTTAATTCCAAGAATTACCTGAAATTTTTTCAAGAAAATCAATACTTTATACGTTTTAATAAATCTTATATACCAATTTGATAGCAAAATCTATTTTCAAGATATTTCGAATTTTTTGAAATAGTTAAAAAATTTTTCGAAATCCTACGTCTTCCAGTGAAATATCGTGTAAATTTCGGGTGAAAGTATAAGTTAACTAATCAAAAATGATATTTATGTTTAAAATAAGAGATTTTAGCAAGAAAAGAATTCTATTTCGAAGAAAATAATAGCTTACAAAGTCTAATGTATGAAAATCACTGTATAAGAAAGCAAGAATTGGAAAAAAATAGCGCTAAGAAGGGAAAAAAACAGCACGCCAAAATAACAGCGTCCAACTATTATTGATTCATTTGTCGTTTTATAGGTAACGAGGGGGTAATTTAAAAGTATTCATCAGGTAAGTCTTTCTTCTTTTCTGGATGGGTATTTTGCAGTTTATTACTTTCATTTAATGGCTACATAATTGTTATTCGCCGAAACAAATGACCTTTTAAGGTCATACAATTATTGAACTTTTCCAGATTAAACAAGCGCCGCTGATGCAGGATGGTAGGGAATGGAGGAATGACCATTTGGTATTTATTTCTTTTCATGCAACTAAAAATAGTTATGAAAGAATATTTTCAATCGATCAAACGATCTCTTTTGTTGATCCACTTGTTTGTAAATTTTCCTTTAGACATTTCCCATCATATAAATGAACTTCGTTTAATGAATTTCAAAAATTCGTTTTCATAAATATTTTCTATACTAATGGCAAAGTCATTCAAACACATACATCGAGAAAAAGATAAAAAAAGAAAAAAAAGAAAAGAAACGAATTAGGTTTACTTATTCGAACAAAAATTGAATGAAATGAAAAAATAATTAGGCTTATTTATTTTCTTTTTGAAACTTCTTTTCACAACTTTATCAAATTGTTTTCTAAATTTTCGAAATTATCGTCCATCTCACCAAATTATATTTGTATTCATCAGATAATGCTAAGAATGTAATACTGTAGAAAATTTTCGAACTAATCGGAGAAAGTTCAAGCCTATAATGGATGCCAAAAAGTTTTCCATTAATGATAAATTATCTATTATCGTTTTGGTGACAGACTGCATAAATTTGAAGTAAGTGATAAAATGAACCATTTATTCAGTAAATTAAAAGATAGCTTCAATTTTTTTTGCTTTTATTCTCTACCATAATGATGTATGAAATATTTAGTAATAATTACAAATAAATGGAACATTTAGTAATAGTTACAGTTATCAGTAAATGAAACGTTTGTTGTTATTTATCAGTTAAAAGAAAGAATTATGAAATGATTAAAAAACGAAAGAAACAAACCGTATAAACGAAGAAAGCAACACCGATGGATAATATTATGCTAAAAGTGATGCAAAATGTATAGAAAATACTGTCAGTATATATCAGTATGATAAGTACTACAAGAACGACAGCAAATACGCCAAGTTGTACATCACCTCGAAGTTTATACACAAATAAGCCTTCTTTAACTCCAAATGTTGCTCCCATTAATTCCAACTCATCGCCCTTATAATCCTCTTGCAGTTTTCGAAGCAAATTTGAATAAAATTGAAGATTTGATTTGCCATCATCCGATCGCGAAATCTATAAATCACCGGAAGCTTCAAATCGAAATTTAAACCGAAATCTATAAAAATAAATAAATCAGCTATCAAAGAAATCATCCATGTGTATGTGGAAATTATAAGGAAGCAAGCTTATTCGACGAATGCTTTGAAGTTTTAAATTCCTCGTAATTTTTAGAAATTCCTAGAAATTTTAAGCAGTATAGCAATAAAGAAGAATGAATATATATTATTTCTAAGTTGTTTGCATCTCGTTTATGGCATCAAAATTGATAAGATTAATTTGTACAAATTATTCAAGATAAGTAAATACCGGTAAAACTACAGAGAAATAAAACGGTTGATCAACATCTATAGGTCCATCATTTTTTTGAAATATTATATTGGAGAGTTGCTTGGCAATAGGTAGTTGACATTGAATTGGTGAGTCGTCAGACTGACATGATAAGATAAGCGATTTGAACATATCAATGCTGAAATTATCACATAAACAGGATCGATTGCTCTCAATGATGAGGACATTTCTGAAGCAAAATAAACTAAAACATACACGCAAGAATTAGTGATTTTCAAAATGATTCAAATTTAAAATTTAGCAAAACTTATTTGCAACCATTTTCTACAGGCATTAGAACTTATCATAATAGATTCAACACAATTTCTATAAAATAGAATCTGAAACATTCTCTAGAAAATAGATCCCGATACATTCCTTGCAGCATTGAATTCCAAGGTTCTCTCTTATCTATGCATATATTATCGTTATCTCGAATTCTCTCTTTGATAAACTGAAAGTTTAAGATTTAAAAATAAACTTACTAATCAGAATTAAGTGCAGAGCATGAATCCATATTTGATGAAATATCCATATTTAAACACATTGTGTAGTAAGGAAGATTAAAGGAAAACGGTAAACGTTTTATTTTCGTTCCATTCAAACTATTCAAACTAATTTCACTATCGATAATTGAATCGATGGCACATAATCGTCGCATTATATGCATACTGAATAACTGCAAAGAATAAAGGAAGTAATTAAGGAATTTAAAAAATCGCAAGAATGTTCCGAATGCAAAGTTTTTTAATTTATGCAATAATCTGGTTTAAATATCCTTTATTATGATGCAAGCAATTGATGGTACTTGATTGAGAAGTGCCAGCGATTTACAGTAAGAAAATATATTGTGGATTATGTATGAGTAATTCAAAACAAGATATGTCAATGCCTAAGCAATGATCAAATCTAATCGATCTTATTGACTGGATCGATGTATCGATTCGATGAGTGCCTTTTTTTTTTTTTTTTTTTTTTGAAAATATATTTTAAAATATAGTACATACATTATTGAACGATGATACTCTGAAAATTAATTTCGACAATACTAAGGTAATTTCATACGGAATCATGGTACCAAGGACGAAATACTGTTCACATGCATTATGTGGCATTTTCGGTTGTATTTCGCTTTTCCTAATACTTTTGAGGTCGAGAAATCGGTCATTCCTGTAAACTTTATGAGTGAAATTGAGAAGTTTACAATGTTAAATTGTTAAATTGAAATTTACAATGTTAAATTGAAAAATGTTCGTGAAATTTTCATGAATTTTGAGAAAAAAGTGAAGATATTTTGAAAGATATGATAATCATTCTTGATTCGAACCAATTAAATTAAATTTGCTAACTTTCGTTGTATGTCACTATGGGTTATATCACGTTTACGTACTGATTTGATATGCTTTTCTCCGGCAGCTATATCGATCAAACTTTCCAATGCTAATCGTTGGTTCGATAAAAAAGTAGTACGAGTTTCAAATCCCTCAGATATAAAGAGCTCATTAGCGTAAAATTCCAAAACATAATTTCGTTGAAGTTAAAACAAAGATTTTTTCATGTAATTTTATAAATTGAAATATGAAATTGGAGAGAGTAAAAAATATTGTGTTTAAATTTCCTGACTTAACATTTAAAATTAAAAATAAAAATTTGAATCAAATGACTGATTTTTCTCAACATCCTTAGTAAAGCACTCCTTTTTTAACAAATATATTCAGAAATTTATCCTTAAATTAATTTGCAAATTAAAAAATAAAATGGATTACACTTACAACTGATGGATTGAATACGAAAGTATCATAATAAAATAATACTGGATAAACTGACAAACATAACGAAATTAATATTGTTAAAATAATAACATGCAGGGAATAGTGTAATAAAAAGTTCACATAGCTGAAAGAAAATTAAAACAATTCATTTGATTGAACGAATGCATAAAGTGGAAATTTAAAATTAATGAATTGGTTGTCTTTTAATTGCATAATAATAAAGCAATATTTTTGATTTAAATTCTATCCTGGAATAAATAGTTTTCAATGACAGCAAGATGGTAAGATATTTTCAAGAGAAGTGTCGGAAAAACCGGAATATTTTTTTTTGTTTTTTTTGGAATATAGATATAAAGGAATAATTGAAGAATTTTTTTGTGATATAGAAATGTCTTCGTATAACCAAGCTTTTGACCTTTTACGCAATAATCAACATTTTGTTGTAAATTGTGCTGTGCCACAGTGACATGAATTAAATAAACTCTCTCGTTGCGCTATGTTGACATGTTGTAAATTGTGTTATGGTTGACATATAGTAAGCAAACTTCCATTATACGAAGAATTAGGACCAACCAGAAGAGAGTACGAACGAAAATAAAGCTCAAACAGATCGAAAGAATGCTCAAAGAAACTTTCAAAAAAGAAAACTTAGCGATTGATTTCGCTAGTAATATTTCGGATAATTGTTTATATAAGAAGGATGAATCCTCTGCCAATCAATTTAATTTTTATCACATCTATTCGTCTATGCCAAGTATTTGGAAACTTTCACGACAAAGCGTATGTATTAGCTAATAAATCTAATAATTTTCAATTGCCTAGTAATTCTAATCAAAGACAAAAGTAAATTAAAATGAAATGATTCACCTCTGGCATATTATGCATTTCTTCACAAATATCCATGGGCAATTTTAAGTTTAAGTAAAAAATAACACCAGATTTCCATGTATCTATATTCCGTAGCTTATGAAATATGAGTTTAAAAATTGATATGAATAAAAATTTTTACCTATCTCGTACATTTATAGTAATTGTTTCCAATTTTTCGGAAAATCTTCGCCATTTCATCATCCAGTCGATTTTGCCTTTAATTTCTTCTATCAAATAATAAGTAAATTATATCTGAAAGTTTCTAATGAAATATTGGCAAGAAATGTATGAAATATTGAAAATTATACGATTGAATTTTAAAATTTAGAAAATTTCGAATAGAAAAAATATATAAATTAGAATAATCTTAATAATTTCATAGTAATTCTCACATCATACTAACTCATTGGGAATTATCAAAATTTAAGTATGACAAAAATATAGATCAGGTGAAGCATTTGCCACTGCTTAGTGATAATATATGAGAGGACAAAAGCATAATATACCTAGCAGGTGACACATTTGTCACACGTTATTGATTTGCAGGAGTGACAAAAACAGATATATATATATAAATATATATATATATATATATATATATATATATAGTTAACTAGGTGAATTATTACTATTAGTAATTCTTAAATTTAATAATTGTTTAAAATAAACAAATTTCATTGCCTACACGTCACATATAATGGAAGAAGTTAGCAACCAATACAACAACTATTCAAATGACAAATTCAAATTTGACAACCATTTTTATGGATGCCTATGATTCCAATCATTATTCCAACATTCTTTTCCCTTTTTCCTTCCTTTCTACTTCATCCATTTTCTCTTTCATCTTTATTATATGTGACTGATAGCTTTCTTTTCATCAACATTTTATCGCTATAATTTTCATTTATTTCTTTTTTAATTTCTGCAAATGTTATGTTATCTTTGAATGAGGTATTTTAATTTTCAACAATTACATTTTCTACACATATTATTAATAGTTTATTTATTATATTTTAATTTCAATAATTACATTGTTTATAAATATTACTGGTAGTTATTTATTATAATTTGATTCCAGTAATTAATGTTTTCTGCAAATATTATTGATGGTTATTTATTATGATAACTTAACTGGCGAAATATCATTAATTTCCGATAATTATTGATAGCAATTATGTTTTTAATTATATAATTATAATTGCTAATGATAAGATTAAAGTTGCGATTAATCGTAATATTTGTTTATATTAGTAGTATAACCATCATGAGTCGTTTGCTTGAAATAATAATTTATGGTAATCAATGATAAGATAGCAACTGCTCTAATAATGATAATTCCATGAAGAACTTATAAGGAAGAGTGAGATAAAGAGAAAGATGATGACAATAGATTTCCATAATTCACAATCATATATTTAAAAAAAATTATTTTTGAAATTGAAATGATCAAAAGTTAAAAACGACACGTGAGGCTTAGCTCAGTGGTAGAGCGCTCGCTTTGCATGCGAGAGGCGGGGGTTCGATCCCTCCAACCTCCAGACAATATAATTTCTGGTGACAGACCAGAATTTCATTCTTAACAGAAGTAATAAACAATGCGAATTTCTCTCTCATCTTCCCCATCTCTTATTCATCCACTTTTCTAATGCAATTTCCAGTTGCGTGTTTCATTCTTAACTGAAACATTTCTTATCGATTTCTCGGTTCCGATTTCAAAAGATACTGATTCATCCGTTTTGATCAAATCTGAAGTGATAATTCTCCTCAACACTATTTGATCTTTAAAAACTTTTTTTCTATCAAAATAAAATGACAAAATTGATATGAAACGATGCAATATTCTTATTTCCAATGATCTAACTATATTAGCATATTTGTGATGGAAAAGTAAGAGCTATGAAAATATGGATATTATTGATGAAGCTATAACTATTGCTGGCCGTAAAAATAGAGAATAATTTATCAAATTGATGAAACAATCTAAAAAAATTCAAATTAAAAAAAGAAAAAAAGTCGTGCATTTTGAAAATTAAATATTGTGATAAGTTGGATTCTGTTTGAACTTGACCAATATTTTAATAGCTTAAATTGATTTCTGAAACAAATACTTTGGTCATCAAACTTTCAAAGTATTCATGATTCTATGATTCATATGTTCTTTGATTTCACGGTGAAGAATCGAAACATATAGCAAAGACAGGAATTAAGAAGAAATGGCAAGAATCTGCAAAAATAGGAATCGAGAAGAGACGATCGGAAACAACAAAGATGGGAATCAAGAAAAAACAATCAAGTCTATAAGACTTTTATAAACTTTATTAGTTATACCCATAAGGAGTGATTCGAATTTGACCAGAGAAATTGAACAGATTTTAATATATTATTAAACATACTTCAGTTAGACAACGATTTTAACAACTGATCAAATTTCATCCACAACTCTTATTGATTGGATGATCCCTTTTAGTTCCATTTTGACACTTCGAAACTATTGAATTCTGTAAATGAATTTCAAAATGTTTTTCACTGGTAATAATCAGAATAATAACTTAAAACGGTCGATCAATAAGATGGCATACTCATAGTTTACACAAATTATCGAATTATTTCAAAAAGTTGGAAAAATTTTAAAAATAAGTAAAAAAGGTGAAATGATTGCTATAAATGTATAGCATTTATAAAAATTTTAGACTTAAATTTATAGTAAAGCAAACACAATATTCGAACGAATAATGGAAAACGAAAGCATGTGCAAGTATAAAACGGAAAAACAGACAATTAATAAAATTGTTATCAAAAAGGCAAAAATTTGTCCTTTTTTGGAAAAATTTAAAAAAATTATAATCTTCAATTATAATGCATGGAATGAAAACGAATAAGTTTAAATTTAAATTTTATCAAAAAAGATAACTATTATTTTTTAAGAAATTATTTGTAGATTATTCATATTTTTCCAAAAAAAAAATTACTTTATTTTAGAGTACTTCATTCTTATTTTTTTCGACCTCTTCATTTCTTAATCATATAATCACTTATCTCTCAATTTTGTTATCTTTCAGTAATTAGTGAATGAAAGGAAAAAAATGTAGCAAATAAGATATAACATGTGTAGATAAACAAAATGACTAAGAAGCAAGTAAACAAAGAAATATTAAAATATTATAGTGTCATTTTTCTTTTTTATGCAAGAAAAAAACTGGTAGTATTTTTGCATCCTTCAATTATTGGTTCGAATTTAAGTAAAATCCCAAAATTAAGCTTAAATTTAAAATTGCACCAGTATTCAACCATTATTTCAAGAAATTATATTGTAATACACATCAAAAAACTGAATATCAAAAATATTATTTTTGATATTCATTTCTGATATACGAACTAATTTGTTGAATATTACTTTTAGAGAATCCTTGCATCCAATTTCAATTGAAAATAAATAAAAGTAAATAATAACAAATATGAGGGATGAATCAAAATGGATAATCAAGGTCATGGCCTCCCTCGGAACTTGTTCGGCATGCTTGCTGAAAACGTGAAAATAATAAAATGTTAATCATGAGATTGAGGGTATGACAGACACATGCATTCATCAATATGAGTGTATATGTGTGTGTGGGCTTTCTGCAGGATACTCTTATCCTGGTGTAATGGTCACTCAATCGCAGATGGTCACTCGGATTATTCTTTTCACTTCGCATATCAATACAAATAAATAAGCATTGTTAGTATTGGCAAATAAGAATGAGAAGAAGCACACAATCTTGACCTTCGATCTTTGATCGCAAAAATTATATTAATGAACAAAATTATACCAGTCAACTAATAAGCGAGTTTTTTCAATGAGATTTTGTTATTTTATGCGACTAATAAATGAGTTTTTTCTTTTTTAATGGGGTTTATTATTCTGTATAAATGGTAAAGATTTTTTTTTTTTTTTTTTTTTTTTTTTGAGGGAATCTTATTATTCAATAGTATTTATTAGTGGAAATGGAAAATATTCAAGATTAATGCAAAAATTATCGAAACTTCTTAATAGTCTTGAATAGTGTATTTCTATTGAATTGCGTAATTTCTTTTTGAATTGCTTAAGCATTCAAAATTGTTCAATTCAGGATGCAATGCCGAAACTATCTGATCATTCTATATAGTATCTGTAATTAAAATAAATAAGAGTTATAATTCTTTAATAAAAAACTCGAAAAAAATTCAAGCGTAATATAACAATATTTATTCATTTAATTACTTATTTCGAGTAACTATGATGAAAATAGATGACACTGACATGGATTCAGCAAGATGATTGAATAAATTCCTCAATTTTCAGTAAGTAAAGTTTCAAAAAGAAAAAAGTTTTCCTTTTTTTCTTTCGAAATCAAATTTTTATTGCCTAATCCATGCAATAAAAATTCGATTTATATTTGGGCCAAATAATTATTCAAATCGAAATGAACGGTGGATGAATATTTAATCATAAGAGAATCGAATTTTTATTTTGTTTTTTGTAAAATTTAATTTTATATAATGATTTAACTTGAATTTAATTATGATATAACAATATCTAGTATCAAAAAAGATGCAATGCCTGTCGGAATAACCGGAATACTTTTATAGAATATAATATGGTGAAATAATTAAAGAATCTTTGTATTATAGAAATATCTTGATATAACTAAGCTTTTGACCTTTGAGCTATGTTGCTATGTTAACATGCAAATTTTGCTAGGATTGACATGTAATAAACAAACAAGCGTCCACTATAAGAAGTTAGGATCAATCAGAAAGGTCACTGTAAATAGAACGATCGGAATGATTAGTACAACTTCAATTCGGAAAACAAAGCGATTGCAGGGATCAGTCCATCACTCAAAGAAATGAAAAAATAACTTTGAGTAAACTTTTTCTTCTCGAATAAATGAATATGATTATGCAGGGATTAATCAGAAATTCGTCAAATTATCGAACTGCCACTCTTTATCAGTATAACTACTACTATTATCAATAGAAACGGTCGAACTTGCAGACTTGACAATTGCACCAATCATTCATTAAGGTGAAAAAGATTCCAGAAGCAATTCTTCGAATGAACAATGAAGAGCAACATATTGATCGATTCTATTAATAACATTCTTTGATAATTCTTCTTGTAATCTGAATCTCCGTCAAGAAATAAACCTTTATATAACTATTCGTTTTGCCAAGCACTATTGAGAAACTTTCACGATAATATATAAATTTGAATTTAATTGTGACATAACAATGCTTAGTATGAAAAAGATGCAATATAAAAATAGAAAGAAAAAGTGGGAAGGCATTGAAAGAAGGAATTTCCTGTAAAGTGCTTTCAGTAAAATTTTCACTTGAAAAGAAAGTTTCATAAATCACTCCGATGGTTGCATCTTGTTTTTCTCCCTTTCACTTGTATGTACTAATTTTCATCACTGGTTGATTGATATTTTCTTGTTCACAGTACTTTTACGGTAATTTAAAAAAAGAAATTTTTTCATTTCAATAAAGAGGATATTTCAGAAGAAAGTGGAGATAAAATGTGCTGAATGTTCGTTCCAATGAAATAATTAAGAGAATGAAGATATTCTTTGCTTGACATTAAAATCTTGTCATTAACTGAAATCAAAAATAGTCAAAAGCGGCAGCTAAATCGATTTTCCGATATAATTTTAAACATATTATTTATAAATTAAAACCGAAAGTTAAAAATCAGCAATGATTAAATTGATTATATTCAATATGAATCTAAAAATATATTATGTATAAGTGATACCAAAATTCAGACAAAAATTTAAGGAAAAAAATTCAAGAAAGTAGAAATTTGAAATATAATTATAAAAATACAACTTCGAAAAAAGTGCATATTAGAATAAAGAATTATGCTAAATTTCAGCGACCAAATTTATCCATTAAATGTCAATTAATATTAACTAACTGAGAATTGCATTCCAATCATTTAATATTTAATTGATTTGTAATTTGTAATCTTACTTATTGTACTTTGAGAGAAATAACAAAAGCATAGAGACAAATGATGTAATGCAAACTATTGCGTAAATCCGAAAAATTAAATTTCGTCAATATTAAAACTCAAATATTTCATGCAATGATAATATAAAATAGTGGACAAGACAAGGTATTATCAATGGACAATTAATGCCATAGGCGACATTATTAGTTGTCACAACAGCAATATTTACAAACAAGCATTTGCAAGAGAAACGAGAATTTTGTTTATTCCTTTTCTACAAATCGCTCCACCTATCCGATAGCGATAACTTC
The DNA here is from genome assembly GCA_000499405.2 of Onchocerca volvulus. NCBI lineage: Eukaryota > Metazoa > Nematoda > Chromadorea > Rhabditida > Onchocercidae > Onchocerca > Onchocerca volvulus. Next base: position 16,678,603 of record HG738138.1, on the reverse strand, counting down.
CTATCCATTCCATTTCATTATATTTGGCTTTCCATATTCATTAAAAGATAATTCAATTCGAAATTCGCTATTTTACGACTTTCGGCAAGATTTATGTGCATACTATAATTCCGAAAGTTTTGCCGTTATTTAGCCAATATTAAGAAATCTAAATTTTTAATAACTTCATTAAGAAGTTAATCAAGCTGTTAATGGTACTGTAGATTGTTCCTTCTGATAGATTTATTGACGCAGCAACTAACATAGCATTCGGAAGAGTGTTCTATGAAATACATTTATGAAAAGAAAAATTAGTTTCAAGAATTTTACATATGCTGCAATCATGAGAATTTATACTGTACTTTCTGTATAGATTCAAACAATCGATGCTTATAAAACATACCCATTCAGATTATTTGAGCAGTCATTCAACTTGTTCCCCATTTGAAGTTTAACCTTGTAATAGCACTTTTATGATTTCAGCCTCCACAACAAAACTTTCTCCGGTCTTTCGAATTAATCAGTATTGAAATAACCATTTATATATTTAATTTGAAATCCACTGTTCAATAAATACTATGATATCGAGTAGAGATTTAACAAGAAATAATTAATACATCTGAATTCTCTATTGCCCGAACCACTAACGATAAAATGCAAGAGCATCTTTTCTTTTAATACTACAATTTGTATTCTAATATTGTTTTGCAATAATTTACACTTGAGAAACATTCTTTATTTCAGACCATAGATATGTTTAGCATTTTCTGTGGTAATATCGGCTACTTTTATCGGATCTTCATCCATATAAGCAGCGACCAACTCACAAATCGCCGCTAAAGCACATGGTTCATTCCTGTTAAACGATGTAAATTTATGAAAATTCCTTGCTTCATCCGTAATTCGATTACGAATTTCAACTGGAATCTTCTTGTCATCAATTTTGCAATACATGAATGGTGCATCGGTTTCCAAAACAAGCCTTTCTAGTGGTATTGTGCAGTTACGCAAAGCGTACTTTATACCGTCATCGCCCCGATCCTTCCATAAAAAACCTGTAACAAAAACCAGTTTTAGGAAACATACGCTGGTAATGCTGACAAATTCCATTCGGCCATTTTAAGAGACATCTGACTTTATCATTTGAAATACATCACTGACAATGACACGATGACAATGAAAATTTTATAACAAAGAAAAATGAAATCATGAAATCAAAATGTAAACGAAAACCTGTTTATTTTCAAAATGGAACTACTGCAGTAGAATAAAGTTCGAGTGAACAATGAATAATAGTAAGTGATTTTATTCCCAATTTTGGCAAATCATGAATATTATACCGATAAGAAAGACACAAAAAAACATGCAAGATTTCAATACAACCATTTCAATCTCTCCTTGCCTTTCTATTTTCCTTTCTTCAACAAGCTTTCGATGGAACAATCGCTTTCTTTATCATTTCATAACAACTGGCTAATGCTAACCAGTTAATCCAATGTAGCAGCCCATCTTGATATACGCTTCAGCTTCTGCGGCTTTACCTGTGAAACAATGTATGACCACTGGTGGTAAATGTTCTTTATACCTGAAAAAATAATTTTTTAATACAGATATGGCTTTCTGTTTTTATACATTGCATAAAACTATGGAAATGGAAATTATAGGCGTCTTTTAGAGAAATGGAAATGGAAATAAAGTACAGAATATAATCATTGTCAATGACATCATGCATCAAATCACCTGGCCAGAGCAGCAATCATATCTTGATGTGCATCTCTTTCGTGAATAAATAGTGGTTTCTTCAATTCACATGCTAATCGAAGCTGTAATAAGTACGATGAAGAAATTACTGCATTAAAAATTTTAATCTCCTAGCTTGCACTTTCAAAAAACAGAAGTCAACTAACTCAAAATCATTAACAAATTCGAATTTTCAAATTCAACTGATTTAGTACAGTTTAATATAAATTTAACGTTAAAAAAATGAGCAGATGATTAAGAGTAAAACGAATTCATTAACTGATGCTATTGTAAAGTTTCTCCATTAAGTGATATCACCATGAAACATTATCTTGAAACACTTTTAGGAGAATTTTGATTACATAAAATCTTATTGAATATTCCACAACGGATTTTAAATTCAGAGAGTGACATATAAAAATACAGAGAGATCATTTTTAAGCACCTGTTCATCGAAGACCAACCTTTGCTGGTCTTGTGATGAGAAATTTCGATTAAAATCGAGGCCACATTCACCTACAGCTACACAACCAGGTTCATTGCATAATTTTTTCAGCTCATACATCGCATGATCATCAAATTCTTTTGCATCGTGAGGATGGATACCTGCAAAATCCCATGATTATTTTGTCCAAAAATGTTTAATGCAATACCTGTTAGTAAATTAGAGCTCACAAAAGAATTTTAATTGCAAATTCAACGTGTTATAATTAAAAAAGTACTAGCACTAAACATATCAAATTTAACAGTTATGACCACCAAACATGTTATAACGAATTTGTCAACTGCAATTTGTAATTTAATTAATTGCAATATTTCATACTATTAAAATAAAGTTTCACAATACCTGCTGTAAAAAAGAGAAAATTCGGGAATTGCAGTGCCAGTTCTTTAGCTTCCTTACTTAGCTTTACCGATGTTCCCGTAATCATTATTTTGCACAAACCTGAAAAAATGAAAACAAAAATGAAAAATGAAACTTTAATGCGAAAAAAAGGAATATTTAGAAACATTCTGTGAATTCTCACTCTCACTAATAGCATGAGCAATTATTATTGTTCCCTCAATTCTTGTTATCAAAGCATCGCATAAATAATTATTAAATTGTCTCACACGTCTATGATATCCTTTTCATCAATCAATAAACGAGTTACGTGGAATAACTGGTTGGTCATAGATAATAGAATGACAAGACAATAAAACATTCCAACTTTCTAAATATAATTACTTCCTTTTATTTTCATTTCAAAGGATTTCTTGCAAATAGATTAATAAATAGATCACCTGCTTGTTTAGCTCTTTCAATAACTTCATTTAAATCATTTCGAAAACTAGGATGACTTAAATTAGCACCAATATCGATCAATTTGTAACGAAATTTGCTAGACATAATCGATAATTATCTCATGCAAGTTACCTGAAATATCAAAAACAAGAGATACCAAGCTGTAAACACATCTTCCAGATTATTTTTTTCCTGGGATCAGAAGTAATGAATTGTAAGTGTTTTTCCGGATTATTGTCATTTTAAATTCAAATATACATAAAAATGACTTTTCTACGTCATCAGAAAAGTCATTTTCATGCATATTCAAATTTATGCTCATTAATTTTAATTTTACTCAAATATTCAAACATTACTTCTGACTTCCTATCATATATAACAGTTACAAACAAGAATGAAATTAATTTTGATAATCCTTTTTAGTTCTTTAAAACATCCCATCCTGCCACCCCCCACCATCATTATCATTATAAGGCTTTACTCTCTCGGTTTATTTTCCCAATCTTTACCATTCTCTATCATTGCACTATTTCCCTCCTCAGACTATTTCGTATCACCCATCACACTTTTTTCCTGTTCTATAATTCCAATCTATAATTCTTCAAGTCTAATCCAACCTTATTTCCTATCCTATCTCCTTATTCATATCAATCTCTGACATCTCCAAAAATCGTACGCTACCGCAAAAGCTCTCGCATTCTCATCCCAAAATCTTGTCAAAACTCTCCTTCAATTTCTCCCATACCATTGCGCTGCAATAAATAAATTAAAATGTGGCGCAAATTTAAAGCTGAGGAATTTCTTGTAATTTTAATCGGTTGGATTTTCTGAGCGTGCTAGATGTTTGCTGAGTAATTGATTAACATACGTGGTCGTCCATTACGTGATTCGTCGTCACGTTTCGCATGATTGTTTCTTTTTTTTTGATGTACGACATCTTTCTTTCAAAGACTTTTTACGGAAGCTAGTATATCAGGCTTACTTTTTTATATTTTTCAGGTAAATTGATCGAAAATCATCCTGTATAAGAGTAGAATGGAATCGGATTCGGCAAACAATGATGTGCGTAAAATGATAGATACACTTGTGGCCGGATATCTTGGCAGACAAAAAGTAATCTCATGATTAACATTAATGGCCTGATATTATAAAAATAGAATTGTATGACGGATGGTATTTCCATGTTTTGTTTTCATTCTTGTTGATAGATATTACTGATGTATTTACTTTAACCGTCTTCATTTGATTCGGTTCTACCCATCTATTTGATTTTTCATTTGAACTTACAAATATATCTTCCTCAGTAATCGAATTGACGTTTTTCGCTCTACTTTGATTTGATACTATTTGAGAGTTCGTTTCATTTATCAAATATTTTTGATTTACTGCAGAAATGCTCACTTCTTTTATTCGCGGAGTCAATATCCCTTAATAATGGAAATGCTGAAAGAAGGATACATTTTCTATCTTATTTCTCATTTTAACTCATTAAATGACATTGCCTTATATTTCAGTATTGGGAATCGTTGAAGTGTTTAATGAATGAATCATCGATTCTGCATACCGCACAGTGTGGAGGAGTGTCGATTATTTTGGGTGATACCGTACATGGAAAACATCTGGAAGAAATCATCATTGTATGTTTCTTCAGTGATTTATTGATCCAATTAAGCACATTTATTCATTATATTCTTTTTTCTGACACTAATGAAGTTGTTTGATTTAAAATTCTTTTTTCAGCTGTTCAGTGAATATGGTAATTTTGGTCTAAATCCAGGCTTGTTTGATTTTGGAGTCAGGTTACGTGCACTTGCAAACGAATTTATGTTTTTAACAAAGACTGGTGCGCATTGGTCCGATGCTCAGAAATTGCTTTATGGCAAACATTCAGCACCGTCGTTAGTTCTTATTCTTTGATTTATTTGTAAATTTCCTTATATATTTTCATAAATGATATAATGGTTGTTTGGTTCTGTATTACATAGTTTAAGATGATTATAGTTTCTCCAGTACTATTCTGAAATTCTTCCATATCGAAATTAATACAATATTTAGTTGAGTTACTTTTATTTCAGGCAGAATTATTCACAGCAGTGTTTGTCAGTATCGACTGGCGAGTTGAATATTTGTGGAATAAATCAAAATATGGTACCTGCTACTAATGCCGATTCGACCACCAGTATTTCCAGTCAGCATAGTAATGGATCGGCTTCTGCGAGAAGGTATTAGGAATTCTGTGTGTAATTTCTACTCAGATTAGCTTAATATATCTGAAGCATTATATTGACACATAATAAAAAAAAATCAGAAAGTATTTTACAATTTTATTTTTATTGTAAAGGCAATATGTATGAATGAAGTATGATAATATCAATCATTTAACTAATTGTCAATTTCCAATACCTTTTAACTCAATCAGTACATCTCTATTCTTGCATCAGTAATAATACTCATCTGATATTGATTCCCTGAAGGAAACTCACAATGTCAGTCTTTATCCATCCCAGTTATCCATTTGGTGCTCAAGCTTTTGATGGTGGAATCACCGATTCCATTTACTGTTAATTATAATTTCATATGGATTTATGTTATAAAATGGTTACAGGAAATGCACTCAGCCAGTGAGTATAAATACCAAACGACGGGAATTCATGAAAGAAGTGGTTGAGCCAGTTGTGCAGACAGCTCAGCAAATTATTGATAATGGAAATTGCAATACCACCGATCCGAATTCATCACTTTCTGCGGTATACTACAATATCACCATTTCAATTTCAAAAATTGGTTGAAGTTCGAAAAAAATCCCCATTCCTAAATTATTGTGCAGATTCATCTTATACTCACTTTAACAAAACTGATTGATCATTTCAATATTTTCATTCAGTTATCAATGATTACAATTGATGAAAATGCTGTTGGTACGCTGGATCGATGGATGGCACATGAAAATTTTGCTGAACTTATCGAAAGCATCGAAAAAGATTTTCCGGACGGTTTTTTCGACTCTTTCCCGAATTCGGATCAAACGGAGAATTTGGATCATACGCATGAAGCAGTTCTTGAGGCTGTATCATCGCAATCCAGCGAAGCTCAACAGGTTGCGATGTTCAGTAACAATCTGCAGTTGTAAGGCAGTCTTCTTAGTTTATCTGTTTATTGTTTTAATTAGAGAGTGAAAAAGTTTTTTTTTTCTTTTTTTTTTTTTTTCGATTGAATCTGATTTCTGGAATAATATGTTTGTATGGTGTTAACATTTTAATAGCTTAATATGCAATACAATTCAAAGTGGGTAATCTACTGGTTTAATTATTACTTCATATCTATCATCCTTTATTTGAAAATGTCAGCAATCTCCATATTATTCCAGAAATTCAGTAAAGTCTCTGCTTGGCGTGACTTTTCGTTAAATTTATCATTTAATATTTCGTTTCATTAGTTTTTCGGAAGCATTATTTTCCTTCAGGAACATCCGAGAGATGACGATGGCGAAGATCTGTATAATATTCCACATCCAGTATCAATCGGAGAGTCAAAGCCGTTGTGCTCTTCTACACCGACCAAGCTCAAAGTTCAGGAAAAATCTTCCGTAGTGCCAGAAGCATCCGTAAGTTCTTGGTAAAGTATTTGCGTTTTTATTTTATCACTTTTTTTTTTCGTATTTCTTTGATTGAGAAAATTATAATCATCTGTTTTAGAGTTCAAAATCAGCATCAGTTTTGAAGACTGAGTCTCACCGCCTACAGCCGAAAGGTCTGCGAAAGAAACAGGTAAAAATATTTTGTGTATTTTCTGAGGCGAAAATTGTCTTTTAAAACACTCCCTTTTAAAAAAAGTAAATTTAGAATCTAACATTTTGAAGCAGAAGACCGAAATCCAGCATCATTGTTTGTTTCACTATTTTTTTTACGCAAATTTTCTGTATAATTGATTATATTTTTTTCAATTAATGTCGTTCACACTTTATGTTATCAATAATTCTTCTTATGTAAAGTTGTAGGTTGTTGCTGAAAGTGCGATATTTAAGGATCGAGTCGAAGTAGAATGTCCTTACTTGTCTATTGAGGGGATTGAAAAAGAAGAAATTGATGATATTGGACGAGATTTATTTCTCTCTTCAAGAAATTTCACGAAATCCTGTGACAGTTCTTTTGACAAGACGAAAGCTGGCAAGATGGAAATATCAGCGGGCTGGAGAAAGCTTGCTGAGCTATGTGATGAGTCAAATAAAAAAACTGCAGAAAGCGAGGAATGGAAGACAGCGCAAAAAAGCGATAGTGTAGAAACATTTCAATCGGCAAACCAAAAGCCAAAAGATAAAGGAGTTAAATATCCGTCATCATCTCCTGTTGATTTAGAAATAAGGAAGAAAATTCGAAATGAACTTTGTATTCCCTTATCTGCTAATAGTAATGTTGATATTACCAGTCATCAGATGGAAAAATGTATAGAAGATAAGGGAGCTATGGACAATACAAAAAGCACTTCAAAATCATCCATCGAACGAGAAATCGAGCTACTGTTCGAAAATTCAGACGACCAAGATTGCGGAAATTTGCCTATTGAAAAGGGTGATGAATGGAAAAGTTCGAATTCTACTCGTGATGTAGCAGCAAAGGAAAATAGAAAAGAGTCAGAGGATAGGGATGAGATTTCAGGAGATGAAAGTCTATTAATAAAATTTGTTGCCGATAGGAGAAAAAGAAAACAACAAAAACAGAAGTCAGTAGGTAATGATTTTGCTGGTGATTTAAAAATTCCAGCTGCTAAAAAAAAGCAATTAGAAGAAACATATATTAGTTCACCAGTACAAGATACTGATCGACAATCTGACGATTCTCTTGCTGAAAGTAGTCCTTTGTATAAAATTTCGGAGCAGTACAAAAAGCAGGAAAAATTTAAAAAACTCGAAGAAGATCGAGAAGAAACACGAGTAATTGCAGAAAAGAGAAAGAAAGAGAAGGAGTTCTTAATGAAAAAGGAAAGAGAAGAAATTGAAAAGCAAAAACGTGAAGTTGAAGAAAAGGAATTAAAAAGAGCAGCTGAAAGGGAACGAAAAAGGAGGGAGGCGGAAGAACGTGAGGCACGTGAGAAGGAACAGCGTGAAAAGCGGCGCAAAGAACGTGAGGATCGTGAGAAATTGAGGAAAATGAAAGAAAAGGAAGATAAGTTGAGTAACAGTTGCAATGTAAAAAGGCAGCGCGAACAGCCTAAGGATGGAAAATCAAAAAAAGAGCCAAAAAGCTTTTTGCAGTTCAACTCTAAGAGTGATGGAGCGAATGAAGCAAGCATTTTAGATAGATTATTTGGAGATGATGATGATTTGAAATCTGTGACGAAGATTTCAGTTAAAAAAGAGACGAAAAGAAAATCAGAAGAAAGCCGTGTGAGGTATCTTTCACCTTTTTCCATCTCAACTTTCAACAAAACTAATAATTTTGGTTGAAATCTGGTAAATATTCAATAAGTGTCAAGTTTTCATTTATACTGAATGTTTCAGATCTTCGTTCGTTCAGAAATCTGTCGGAAAAATGAAACTCTCAAAAGAGCATTTGAAAGAGAATTGTCTTACAAAGAGGAGAAAATCAGAGCGTGGCACTGATATTAAGACAACAAAAAACGCAAAGGTATTTATTTTTTTTTCCTTATCCCTTTAATTTTACGGTCTGCATCGTCCGATTACTTGAGTTGTTCTGTTGATTAAGAAGCCCAATATTTACGAGCAGTAGTGATTCAAAGTAATTTTTTGTAACTTTTGTCAAACGAACCAGAGGATGATATAAAATAAAAATATTCAAGTGCCAACTGCTAGAATAAAATTTATACTGAATTTTGGATCAGTATTTGTTAGTTCGTTTCTTATTCATCTTTTTCGTTATTACAGTTTTATTCTTCTTCTTTCAGGAAAGTGGTTCAAGTCGACCGGATGCGCTGGATGATCTTTTTAACTGCCTTGCAGCGAAGCCAGGTAGTTCATTCACTTATCTCTTCTCCAATTATTTTGTCTGAAATTTATTTTGTCCAATGTAAACTATATGCTTTAGTGTGCTTCTAATCGTGAATATGTCTTTTGCGCTGCAAACGTGTGCGTTAAGTTCTTGCTTAGTCATTTTGCAAAATTCCCAGGTTTTCCCATGTATTCTTCTGGAAGATAAAATTTGTGCAAAAAACCGCATTTTTAGGTACATCGCGAAAGGATGAAACAGATGTTATGGAGAATAAGTCATGCAAAAAGGTAGTCTCAGGGGTCAACAAAGGAAGGGAGAATTTGCTGGTTGGGGGTGGACATTCAGCCAGAGGTTAGATTACTTGCTTACTTATGATTTTTTTTTTTTTTATTATCTGCTAGTTGCATGTTTCCATACATCAGCTTTTCATTTGTTATCTAAATAACTGGAGTAGGAACTCTCCTTTAATTAAATGGATGGTATTTTAACGGAAATCAGCAAGAGAAATACTGCTGTAAATAACTCATCTCAACGATCCCGGTATGAGCAAGAAAAAAAAAAAATCCTTTGTTAGGCAATTTATTGAATCTTTTCTTATAGTTGGTATGGTACTAGAGAAGGCAACGCGAATACGAACGAAATATGAACATGAGGAAAAACTAAAACAAGAATATCGAAAAGTGGAAGGTATCCGACGTACAACTGGTCCATCTTCAGTAAGCAACCAAAATCTACGTTTCTTGCTATCTTATGCACAGAATACTTACGTACAACCTTATGTTAAATGTTACCTACGATTGCCACCACATTTCTCAATTGATTTTCTTTAGAAAATTTAATTTTTCATTTGAAAGAAAATTCCAAGAATATTTCTCATGTTAGATTTTCAACATCAAAAAAAAGAATTTATCCATTTTAAATTTACTTTGTATTATATTGCCTCCGATTTGAAATAAATTTCCCAATAAACATTTTTTATATTATTAATATTGCAAAGTTTAAGAAATGAATTCTATCATACACAAAATGAAGTTTTTTAAGTTTTTTATTTATTGGAAGAAAAAATTAATACAATGATATAATTAATACATTGGTATAATTAATACATTTCCTTTCTTTCTAGCCTCACAGTTTTTTTTTTTTTCAGGAACACAGCACTCGTAAAAGGATTCTGGATTTGCCAATTCCAAAAACGTCGGATTTCTTATCGCAAATACTGAAACCGAATACTTCAGCGCATAATGATTCTTTACGGCGGGCTGTTTCAGCGAAGAACATCAGTAATTGTTTGGATGCAAATACACTGACAGTTGCTTCATCGAAAATTGCAGTGTCAACAACAAAATCCACAACAGCTGTTTGCTCTTCTTTTTCCGATTCCAATGAATCGAAGTGGCAACATTATAATGAATCATCTGGTAACGGCTCTCCAAATATTCAAGTTAAAAAACCTCGTCTAGATATGGCAGCTATCGACGCCGTATTGCAAAGTTTGCATGGTTCTTCCTCTTCTTCTTCATCATTTTCTACAACTTCTGCTTCTGGATCAGACTCGACATCGATATAAACTACGAAAATTTAGGATTCCTGAATTTATATATCTTGATTTTATTTTTTTCTGTGTTGGTTTTAGTAGATTTTCTGTTTATTTCCCGGGATGATTCTTAAATTTAGATTTAAAATTGGCTAACTCAATTTTATGGTTAATCTTTCATTTCAATCTTTTATTTTTTTCATATCTAGTAGAATCAAGAATTCTCTGGCATAAGTAGATATAACAATACTGGACATTTCTGATTGGTAGATGTTGCTAGCATAAACATCAAGTGGTATTATAGTTAGATCAACTAATCATTTCTTAGTTTAAATTAAATTTCATTCCTTTTGAATGAGTACATAATACTGTTTTTTTTTATAATTTTTTATGTTAAAATTCTTTACCGAACTGAAAATATATAATATACAATATAATATATATGAAATATATAATATATATTATACATATTATATATATTATATATTTTTCATCTTCTCGTCGTAGCTTATATTTGACCTGCATTTAGCTTACATTTTATGTCAGCTGTCGAATTTATTAAATTTGTTAAATTACAGTATTCAGAGCTGTACAAGACCGTTATTTTCAAGTATTTTTTTGAATGAGCATCAATCGTTAAATTTTAGTACTGCCCTGCAAGTATTAGTGTTACTGATATGAATTCTCTTTCCCCAGTGTATTCTTATTTCGGTCATTTAATATTTTCCTGGTTTATTTCGGATTATTAGTTTGTTTCAAGTATTTCTTTGTGTGGATGATTTGTTTTAACTATGGTTTTCATTGCTCCAATGAATTGTGATATTCTCGAAAAATGGGTATTCTTCTTCATTCTTCTTTCACTTCACTCTCATTTAAATTATTTATTTATGTGATTTTATTTAAATTATTTATTTATGTAATTTTATTTAAATTATTTATTTACGTAGCTTACTGATAAATGTGTTAAGTGTTCAAATGCTTTCATCAGAATAAAAATGCCTGAGATTTCCTTTCTGTTTTTATTTTTCTAAAGAAACTTTCCAAAAATGTTCAACTTGTTTTTGCAGATATACTTTTCTAAATATGATGCTGTGGAATGAATATTTGACGAGCTCATGCGATGTGATTCAATGAAAATTTTGATTCTAGAAGCTTAGGATAAGCAAATAAGTAAAATATATTATGGAATAAGTGAAATTGAGAGTTATTTTTGTCATCGGCATCATTGTATGACGGAAGAATTGTTAGATCTTGCCAATATTATCATTAGCATCATACATATGGCTTTCATCGGTACTTCCCATATCTGATGACAGCTGCTTCAATGAAATTATATCGAAAATAATCGGCGATCGTCTTTGGAACAATGGTATAACAGAAATATTGAATTTACCCGTCTGTTTCAAAATATGCTACTTTCAAAGTATGTCTTTTTGAAATCCGAAATATCTTTATTATGATCATTCGGAAAATCTGTCAATTATGCTATCGAAGCATATAGGATTATTCAGACTTAACGTTGTGGAAACCATGTAGAATTAACATATATCTTAAGAAGTTTGAACAAGCAGGAAGAAGTACATAGTGATTGAGTGAACATTGACCGGATCGAATTAATCTGCACGGAAGAATGAATGAATCGCGGCTTTTCTGTATTGCTGCTTTTTTTTTTTTTTTTTTTTTTCCAGTACAGCATTCAATGTAATATATTCTTCATCGGATGAATAGATAAAATTCTCTAGTCTATATTTTTCAAATGAATGACTTCGAAAGACATTGCGAATTTCCTTTTCCAGAAACTTTGCAAAAATTTTTACTTCACTGCATTTCGAACGTTGCCTTTGCACGAAAATACCGGAGGGAACAATACAAAGGAATGATGAATTCAACATTATTTCAAAGTCATATGGTATACAAGATATAACACCCGGAGGACACCGTATTTTGCTTATTCATCCACGGTTACGACGAGGACGTTTCTTCGATTTAAATCCAACGAAAGCTAAGCTACAGCTAGAAGAAGCAGTTGCATTGGTCAATACTTTGCCCAAATTTAAAGTCATAGAGTAAGTCTTTGCTTCGATATTTTTTTTTCTTTTTTTTTTTTTTTTTTTTTTTTTTTTTTTTTTTTTTTAGGGTAATAAATCGGGGACGGTTTCTCCTAGAAATATTTAGATATGGTTCAACAAGTTTGAATGTGAGATACGGTGTTTTTAATCTATATTTTAGTCTTTTGAATTCATTTATTGAGTAGAATATTCCCCAAATTATTTAGGCATTGAATGTAGTAAGTTTTTCGATTACATGATTTTAAAAATAACTTTGCATTAACTTCTAATAAGACTACTAGTCATTAAATCACTTATTTATTTCCCTTTCAGTAAAGCCATCGAGATAGTCCGAATGTGTGACCCTTGACCAATATAAATGGCAATGTCTTCTGGACTGGCATTCGGCTCGGGAAAGATATACATTGCCATGTTTAGCAGTACTTTTGAAATAAATTAATACTTCCACATCACAAAAAGATATCTAGATCATCTTTTGGTTATGACAATTTTGTTAATTGAGTATATTGGGCGATCGAATTTGCCCAGAAATATATTTTCAATTTGTATCGTTTTAGGACAACTGCGATAAGTACCGATCGCTCTACTAAGAAGAAACGTCTTTGGGGTAAAGGACGTCTTGAACGGATAATTGCTCTTTACGAAAAAATCAATGCCACAGCACTGATGATTGATGTTGATATTTTATCACCAAAGCAACAAGTTTTTTTTTTTTTTTTTTTTTTTTTTTTTTTTTTTGCTTTTATTCCATTTTTATTGTTTCGATTGTTTGTACTTCTCAACTATGTGGAAGTACAAATTTGTGCAAAGCACATTCATTTGTTCATGGTTAAACTTAGCAATAAGTCGTTTAAAAGTTTCAAATCTTTGAATTCGAAATAAAAAATTAAATTTAATTCTTGGGGAAATTCAATTGAAATTTTATGAAGTGTTAAAACTATATTTAGGCTGAATTAACATCAATCTTCCGTATTCCTGTATATGATCGTTACAGCACTGTATTGCTCATTTTCAAAATGTTCGCTAAAACAAAAGAGGCTAAATTGCAAATTGAACTTGCCGAAATCCCTTATATAAGGTTATTTTTTAAATCAAATTTTATCTTTCATTATTTTTCAAATTGGGACTTATAATGTCCTTGATTATGCTAAATCATATTTTCAAATCTTGAAATATATTTTTCTTTTCTCTACAGGCAACGATTATTATCTATGTATGAATTACGTACGAATCCATCTACTTTCCATTTGGATACATCCGAGAAATCTAAGTTTGTTTTTTGGATTTGATGTTATGAATTTAATAAAAATATGCCAACTTTTATTTTTTGGAATATCTTTTAAGAATTTGAATAATTGTTTTTCCTAAAAATTTTTCTTAATCATAATGATTTGTTAGACATTGATTTGACTAGACGATCACTCCTAGTCTTATTTAAACAGAAATTGAATATGGGTTAGATCTTTTCATCATCTTGGATGAATAATTTTCAATACATGAATTTTTAGAGCTGAAAAATTAGAAGTTTTACGATATCGTGAGCAGCATTTGCGAAAATGCTTGAAAGCTGCAGTAGAAGAGAAAGTTAATTTGCGAATTGGTGAAGCTCAAAAAAATATACGGATAGTGGTTGCTGTAGTTGGATATACGAATGCTGGCAAAAGTTCGTTGATCAAAAGGTTATTTGTAATTTTTCTTTTTTTTTTTTTCGATTTCGGATAAAAAAATAGAAGCATATTATTGATGGACGAGTACAAAATTATTTCCGGAAAACAATATCTTAAAGTTTTTGAATATCTGTTGGAAATATAATAATCGTCGTAATTATTTCACTATCCCTATCCAGTAATTCTGGTTTCATTTCAGATAAATTTTTGCCTTTTATAGATTGACAGGACGAGATTTATATGTTGAAGATCGTTTGTTCGCTACATTAGATACATCACTTCATGTGTTTCGATTACCATCTGGTTTATCTATACTTTTTGCTGATACGATTGGATTCATATCGAATTTGCCCACTCAATTACTGGCATCATTTCAAGCTACATTGAATCACGTTGCAAATGCAGTTAGTTGGTTTTAAAGGAATTTGTCGAAAACTGCCCAAATAGGGATATTTATTTATTTTCCGCAATATAAGTAGTACATACAGAATAAATGATAATTAATATAAAATTTTTCAAATATTTTGATTCTTTTGACATTTTGAAAAGTAATTTTAGGATTTGTTGTTGCATGTAGAGGATGTCTCGAATCCAGATTATCTTTCACAGCGTGATGTCGTAATGAAAACACTATCACTACTAAAAATTAGGAGTGAATTATTAAACTCAGTAATTCGGGTTGGAAATAAAATTGATAAATTGAATCAGTTGCCGCCTGGTGAACCTAATACATACTTTGTCTCTTGTGCTGATGGTCGTGGATTTGTCGAATTAATGGCTGCTGTTGATAAGGTATTTTTCTAGTGGATAGAAAAATTTTGTGGTTTTGCCGAGCAATCATAAATATTTATATGGTCTCTAGCTTTCTCTGTGTCTGTTAGATGCCTACAACTTTCTCTTTTTCATATTCAGGTTTATTTTAATTCTTTTATTTCCAGTTTTATTGCAATGAAAATGATTTATTAGAAACTTGATACAAAACTGACCTGTCTTTTTCTTCCAAATTCAAATTTATGATTCGAATTCTTGCAGAGAGTGCTAACGATAAGTGGTATAACAATTCGCCGATTAAAATTGCGCCCGCATTCAGAAGCATTTTCGTATTTGTGTAAATATTCCTTTCTTGTTGGTCAACCAGTTCCATCGGAAGACAATAATTATTTGTTATGTAATGTTATTATGGATGATAATGAATTCAGCAAATTCAGGGCCCATTTTTCGGTTTCAAAATGTTGATATTGTTCAGTTAACATTTTAAAATTGAGAATCCCAATAAAAGACTGTAGTTCATTTTCCAATGCCATGTTGCAGGAAATCTGAACGAAAGGAAAGAACTTCAATATTTACCTTTTATGATTCCTCTAGTGAAAGTGCTTGAAAAAATTACCATATCAATTCGTTGAATATTTTCTTATTGAGGTAACTTGGTACGTTGAAGGGTTTCTGCAATTTTTCAAGTTTTATTTGTCTCTATTATTTAATTCATTTAGTGAGTTAATTATCTAGAGATTATCTAAATCTTAATCAAAATTCGGGATTTAACAGAACTTGGTTCTGTTTGTTCCTTGATCCTTCAAGAAATGTAATTGACTCGAAAAGTTTTCAAGATATGTCCTTCTTGCTTCCATCTTTCTGATTATAGATGCAGATTAAGCCATCGAGAGGATTATTTGTTATAAAGCGGAATGTACAAATCAACTTTGTAGTGAGCAGTAGAAATTCTTGACCAAATATTAAACTTTTTGTTATTTAGTTACATGTTTGTTATATTTGAGTTTCAAGCTCTACAAAACACCACATTTCCCTCGTTTTTGGTACTGCCAGTTAGTAGTTCTAGTTTGATACTTATAATATGTAGTGTGATAATTACTTATAGTATGAATATATTTATAATATAATTGTAGTATGATAATTTTACGCTTTAAAAAAAATTAAAGTGGGCAAATTCATTTTCCATTATCTCCAAGATCGTCGCTGGAATACAACTCGACGTTCAGTATTTATACTTGATTGGATTTCGTCAGTTTTTAATTGTTACCTGTTTATCCTCTGTTTATATTTGCATATTTTGAACGTATTTTTTCAGAAGGGCCATTATTTATATCTTGTGAATTGGGAAATCTATTGATGATATGGTAAGTTTCTCATTTTTTTTTTCTAATAGAACATTTTTAAAAATTGTTTTGAAAGAACCATTTATTTATAATTTACCTCAATTATGAGAAGATATGAAAAATTTCCAAAGTATTATGTTAAAGTTTGTTACATTCAGGCCTTTTATTTATTTGATAATTTTTAAAAAAATTTGTTTCGGATAAATTAAGATTTTTTGCAGCCCATTATTGCATTGCATTTTAAAGCCAATATGGTGAATGTTACTTCACTGGAACCAATGAATGACTGGACTAAATTTCGATGGCATTTAAAGGCTTTATAGCGTTTTTTCTTTTACTGTTCATATATATATATATATAGGCTACTCTTATATGCTGTAGTTTGGTTTTTCTGTCTGGAGTTTGAGATTTTATTTTGGACTATTGATTAGTTTAGATTATTTATGAATGGAATATTTTCGCGTAATGATTCGAGATTTCATTTCGAATTATTGATAATAAATACCTAACTCCTTCTCTTACATATGGACATCTTATCATGAATAATTCATGAAATGTGTCATTGTTTATGATTATGGGAAGATCTATCTTACCATCATGAACTTGGAAAGATTCATGATCCTAAATCCTATTTGAATTCATATTACATCATGTTCCAAACCTGAAATTATAACTGAATGAAAGAGAAGGATATGATTCTGGCAACTTTTGTCATCATATATTTTGTTAGCTGAGTCAAACTCGAAATATATCAAGAATAATCAAACATATTACAGTTGAAATGTACGAATTGTGGTGAAGAACCAGAGCATTGGCAGTATGTTATTGCAGAAGTAAGTTGTTCGTTAATTCTAATTATAGAGTGTGTAATAAATGATTCAAAATTTAGAGGAATTCTTTTGAAAGAAAGGAGTTCGAAAAGGAGTCAAAAAAACAGTTTCTATTACAAATTAATATAAACCTTTTGTGTCATTCAGACAATGAAATTTTCTAGGAAAAATTCAATATGCCTGGAAGCAGAGGAGCTGCAAATATATTGGAAAAATGTAAACTATGTGGCAGGATAAACTCGCTCGGTAAGTAACTTTTGGAGATAATTTGCCAAAATTTGTCAGAAGTTGTTTTGAAAGTTAGCCATCCTAATTTCAATTTATATTTCTTTTTAAAGTACGCATTTTAATTTCTGAAAGTATTTTTTTAGCGTTAAATGTGTATTATACTTAGAATTACATAATACGCTGAAATTAGTTTAAAATTTGAGCTTATTCCTTTCTATGTACGAATTATTGTATTTTGTTATTTCTATAGAAATTGTAAAAGATTCATTTCGATCTTACAAAAACAGTGATGATTATGATGAATTGATTAGATTTGATTGTCGTGGCCTGGAACCAACCGATTTTGATCCGAAAGTTCGTTTTTTCTTTCTGTTAATTTGAAATTCTTATTAAATTTCTTAGATAGTAAGGAAAATAAGTGCATAAATTGAACTGTTAGTGGTTGATTGGTGAGGAAGGTGTTAAGAATCATCATTTAGAGTACCATTTGATCCAATAGATCTTTTGAATTGATTTCTCAAACCTCATCCCTTATCTATGCGATATTTATTTATACAATATTTTCTCGATATAAATCATAATTTCAGTCTGGATGGCGAGCCATTGGAACAGAATCAGCAACTGTTTTCGAAAATATTGATCTTACTGAAAAGGTTTGTCCACTTACTTTTTAATTTACATAATCAGTCCTCCATGCCGCATTTTGTTAAAGTAGTCCTTAACCGATTGATGAATCTTTAACTTATCTTCATTATTTGCCGATGATTAAAATTTTTTTAAATTGGTTAATTTAATACATTACTTAACAAGTAAGAAATCATTGTTAACAATAGAACTAGATTAAACTGGATAATTTGGCTGCAAATGTCATGAAACATTGTATTGAATTGTCAGTTAATGGTTAATATTTAAGGAGATTTTCGGACTCATTTGTATTATTGTGATTGTTTCAATTATCAAGTGCATTTGAGTTGATGAAGTATTCATCTAATTGATCTTGTTGAATTAAGGAATGGGTTGATTACGATGAGAAAGCAGCGCAACCAACGGAAATTAATGAAATTCAATGTCGATTTGTGCTTTGTCGGAAACAATGAAAAGGTGACCTTTTCGATCATTACCTGAAATTTGTCTTTTTGCTGTTTTATGATTTGCGATAATGCTGTTTTTGAAAATATGCATTTAACTATGTATTAACTCTTTTGAATTTGAAAATATGCATTGAACTATGTATTAACTCTATTTACATTTATAAACAATTTATTTTTTCAGTTTTTAACTACAATTTTTAACTACAGTTTGCATAAACTCGTTAGTAATACAGGATGGATTAAAAAGCCGATACAAAAGACCGTCAAAAAATATTGCAAAAAAATATATCGAAATGCTTGAACGCTTTTTTTGGATTGCTTTTTTTTCTTTCGTATCCAAACAACTTATATTATATTTTAAGCATATCGCATTCATGTATTTTCTTTCTAATTTTCAATAATTCAATCCTTTCGTTTCTTTCAATCTCGAAATTTTAGCTCACAATTTATGTGACATGAAATTCACTGCTAAGCTTCTCGATAATCATTCATTAGTAAATTTTATTTAACTCTTTATTAATCTTTTGCTTATTAATTGCAGTTTTTCCTTCCCTTAAAAATGGCAGTTTCTGTCGAAAATGCCTTTATTGAATGAAATATTATAACTCATTTGAAAAATATCTAATTGTCCAACAAAATATGTTTAATATCACAAGTTGGAGGAAATTTTATTTGAGAAGTTAGTAAGTAATTTATTATGCATTCATTTAATCTTTTTTTGACAGCAACTTTTCAAAGGTATGTACGAAATATGAGGAAAAAGGAAGAGAGAAAAAAGAATGATATGTTGATTTATTAAATTTCTCATATTTTAAATATTAACTTCTTCAAACGTTAGCAACTGCAATATCGAAAATATCTTAATTTGATTGATTATTAGGTAAAATATCAAGAACATTTACTAAAATGGAGAGAGGACTTTGTTTACATTTCCAGCAAAGATTATTGAATCAAAAAAAAGAAAAGAAAAACAATATCCAAACTTTTCCACTGTTTTTTGCTTTTACAATTTCTCTTTCTTTTAAAACTATTTGAGTTCCAGTGGACTTAATCATTTTAAAGGTAATAGATTGAAAATATTTTAATAAGCATCTTTTCAATATGTCCATTTTTGTTAAATAATTTAATTCTGTAACAAAATAACTGTATGAGTAAAGCAAATGAAATCAGTTTTAAATTAAATTTTCTTCTTGATCTTTTCCAAAATAAATTTAAAAAGTCATTGAACATATTGCCTATTTTTCTTTCCCTTCTACTTCAACAATTGATACTCATCGAAATAGAATATATTAGATATCAGAGATATGTATGTATCAAAGAGAAAGGACGATTGAAAATAGACTTGAAAATGATGAATGATTACTTCTCCTTTGGTACCATTTGTTTGTCCTCCATTCAGACTATTTAATTATTAATAAGGATAATGTTACGGGGATTTGAGATATTCTCGGATATCTTCCGCTATCTTTACTCTTCTTGATCCTCTTGCCATCTGTTTCAGATAAACTTAAATAAAATATTGCATGACTATCATTCTTATTCATCCAACAATTTCATTTTCATTAATTTTAGTATTTTTTTAAGAAATGAAAAGTTAGAATTTGAATTTTGTTTGGAAAATTGCATGTAATTTATAGGTCTATTTTTGAAATTTAATGAAAAGAGAATTTAAAAAATAACGGCTTGAACAAACTATAAATATTAAAATAATATCATCCATTAGATTTTCACAACACAAGAATACAGTAAAATTGTTTTAATTTCTCATATTTAGTTTTACTAAAGAAACTATCATCTTCCTTTCCTTCTTATCTTTCTTCTTTTCATTTATTTTCATCTTTTCATATGCAATACTGTTGTGTTGTTGATTGGAGAAAAAGTACGGAAGTGGATATACTGATGAAGAATTCTGTAATTGCTTCTAATTTGAGATACCATCTAAAATGCAGAAGATCAAGGCTGGTTAGATGCAGAATATTTAACATCATTCATTCATTCATTCATTCATTCATTCATTCATTCGTTCATTCATTCATTCATTTTATTCTCACACCATTATTGTCATTTCATTCCTCGGATAACAGTAAGTTTGAAGAAAAGCAATGAATTAATTGCCTGTTATTAAAACTTTTGATATATTTAAGAGATGTCATTTAGTTTTATAAATAGTTAAGTGGAAGACTTTTTAAATATTAATTTTAAATGATACTATCGCTCAATTAATTCCCCTTCTACAACGATTACTATTTGATTAATTAATTTCCTTCCACTGTAAAATAATCACAAGTTTAACTAATTCCAATGAACAACGATAATAATTGTTTAACGATTATTAATTTTGCAGGGAATTTTGCAATTATCTTTTTTATGAATTATCTTATTCTCGTATATCATTTAACTGGATAATCATAACTCACGCAAATGCAAAATATTTTTTTGCTTTTGTTATATATTTATGCTGTTTGTTTTGTTTTGAAAATATTTTTTGCAATTCAGTTTTTGTTTTTTGAAATTTTATTATTAATTTTCTAAATAAAATAATAATTATCAATAGAAAAAAGTGCAAAAGAATTGATTTATTCAACAATTAACGAAAGCAATACATTTTCCATAAAATATTAAATTATGAATAATAACAAAGTTTCAGAATTTGCATAATTTCAAAATGGAATCCGATTTAATCGACGAAGCAGCACATATATATATTTTTCTTTTCGATGAAATTAACAATGAATGATTTTGAAGCTGAATAATTATCAACCAAATTTATTAAAATTTGCAAAATTCAATGAAAAACACTACGAGAAAATGGAAAAAAAGAAAAATTAAATTTTAGGGAAATTCTAATAAATGTTTTATTCTAGTTCGAAATATTCAGCAGTATTTACTCTTCCCTGAAACACTTAAAATTTCACATATAAATTCATCATATTCTAGATATATTTTCTCTAAAGAAAAAAAATTTTTTTTTTCTTCCAATTAATTGCGGTAAATTAAGATTATTCATATTCAAAATGTTATACAGAAACGATGATTATATACTTTGGTCACAAGAGGTCAAGTAAATTATATTGAAAAAGAATATGAAAAGAAGAGAGCAGGTGTTATCTTCACTATTACTATTCCTATTACTATTACAAAAATTACTATTACCAATATCATAACTCTTCCCTCTTTTTTTCTTTTCTTCTTTGGTTGCTAATAAAATTATTAGTTGTAATATGGAATAATAATCATTATATTCGCTAAATTTGTAATATTAATAGTAGGAATATTTCAATTAATCAATTAATCAATATTTGATAAACGGTTAATAAGTATAAATATACAAACAACTGACTAGGAAATACTCAGCATTTATAAGCTATTGCATATTTTACGAGATATTTATTGCTCAAAATATATTATTGTAAACCATGACACTTGAGAATTTTACAATAGAAAAACATTTTATTTTCAATAATTGATACGAAAAAAAAGGAAATTGGATTGAAGAAATTTTGAAAAATTGAAAAGAAGAATAAGGTTGAGAAAATATTGGATAGATTTTATGAGAATTTGATTTCAAAAAAGATGGAATACACAATTTCAACAAAACCTATCTTAAAATTAATGCAAATCATTATCTTGAATGAATAATATGTTCGAGATAATATGATTAACTTTCAAATGCAGAAAAAATTGTTATGTGGCTTAATTTTTCTGAGAAAAAAAAGTTTTTTTTTTTTTATAAATGAGACTCATTTTCTATGGAGGAACTGAAATGAATTAAATGAAAGAGCTAATTACCAAATGAGAGATCTGCAATGATAGGATTAAGCAATTATTAAATTATACAAATTTGACTAATTACATATAAAAGAAAGAAGAAATAGGATGAAACAATTGAGGTAGAAAGTAGAAAAAAATTTGAAATAAGATTAAGTTGAATTTTTGCATGAATAACATCTCAGTTATATCACTCAATTTTTAATAAAACTTCTAACTGTAATTACCCGAAATTTTTACGAAGTTCAAAGTTCAATAATGTTCTTTAATTAAATGCAAATTTTGCGATGTTCTGTCTTAGCTTTTAAATTTGACGGAACAGTATGCTGCAGTAAATTTAAAAGATGATTTTGAGTTTGACTAGAATTATCAGCGAAAGTAGTTGAGCAGTGTGCAGAATGCAATTTAAAGGCTTTTTTGGTATCGAATGTTGCGGAACATTTCGTACACATGAAGTTGTTTAAGGAAGCGGAAGATGATGTCGCAGCGGCTAACGGATCATTGCCGCGTGGTTTATGCCAACGGCGATGTGATGCTAGATTCGCTGGACAGCTGAATACCTGCAACGAAAATGAAATTTAAAAATAATCACTGTACTACTAAGAAGGGAACTGGGAAAAAAAACTAAATTAATTAATTAATATGATTATCGCTTTGGCAATAGAAGTATAATATTCTATTGTCACTTTATGTGTATACCAAGTAATATTGCTGATTGAATTACATTGAATTTCTGAACAATTTAAAATTCATTTTGCATTAAATTGTACGAACTTATTCTTTTTGAAAAATTATATCACTTATCTTTCATCCGTTTCTTTTTTCTTATCGATAATGTATTTTTTGCAAAGAATTTTAAGAAATTTCGCTCAATTTGTATGCAGTATTCCTAATTTTTGTGAGATTCATGTAAAATTTCAATTTGATTGCAATTTTTCTACAATTGCAGCTGAAGTAAAAAAGGATGGAACATTAATCGAAAAGAAAATTGCCTTAAAATTCCGAAAAATGAGACAAGTTTTGGGATTAAAGAGGACAATCTGGTTTAAAAATTTGCACGAAGTGGAAGAAGTTAAAATAGATAAATTATGCAAACTTTAATTTAATCGGTCGGTATACTTGATGATTACGTTTACAGATATCAAATTGTAGTACCATTTGCTAACTTGTATATGTACCTTTAGACTTTACCTAATAACTGCGTACTCATGAAAGATTTATTAGGCAACGGGTGGTAATGATAGAAATGCTAATGGTACTTCAAAAATTAAAAGAGAACGGAAAAAAAAAACAAGCAATATCAGTGGGTGGTAAGGTCAAGAAGTATCATTCTAACGTATCCTTCTTTTTCATTCTTTTCAAAATTCCCTCATCAAATGTTGTGATATGTTTTCGCAAGACATTCAAGCAGACACTTATCGCCATTTCAGTTGCAATTGCTTGCCGAAATTGGCTCCCTATTCGACGAGACAGGCTTAAATCAACCATATCCATTCCCGCATGCACCTGCCACTTAATTATGGATTCTGGATGAGATGAACGAGGAAACAAGCGGTCGGCCGGTTCAGAATGCTATGAATTGTTAGTCATACTTGAGGACATATTTGATTATATTCTTAGTTAACTACTCCTGTCAAAAAAAAAAAAAAAAAAAAAGAAAAAGACGGAATAATTTATTTGGCTTTGAAAATGAAGAATTTTCATGTTACTCTTTTTATCTACATGTTGTAATTTCAAATAATTTTTTTCTGCTTTTTTCGCGCATAAATCAACAGAAAATGTAATTAATATGTCAAATGAAAAAAAAAAAGTGCTAAAATGAAAAATTTTCCCGTACGCTTGCAGAAAAAAAGCCCAAAAGTTTAAAATGAAAAGTTTTAAACACATATATAGAAAGAAAAGGAACATCATTGAGAGTAATTCAATAAATGGAATGATTTGGTCGATTAATAATATGAATAGTTTCTCAAAAAAAAAAAAAAAAAAAAAAGGTGTTTTATCTTATTTAGCATGCAATTGCGGTATAATCAGTCGTATAAATCGATAAATTTGATAATGCTACAAGATTTAATACGGAAATGATAACCTTATCACATTCTGGACAGCGATATTCCTCGTGAATAATACGTGGACAGCGATGTTGTGCCAACCGAAATACATCATCATACCGAACCTAATAAATTTTGGCTATTTTTATCAACTATTGTTTACACATGGCAAATTATTGTTAAATTTTTGTATCCCATAGGAAAATAATATTTAAGAATAAAGTTTGATGAATTTTGTAATTTGTCACATTCCTCTATAAGTTGAAGCAGAAAAATGGGCGTAAAAAAAAAGAAAAAAGAAAGATATTTGAAATAATTAAGTAATCTTCAAGTAAATACATGCAAGAAATAATAGTTAAATAATCAGTTGAGTATAATTAACCAATTAAATTTCGTTAATCAAGTGAATTAAACCTATACTATTAATTAAATGAATACTTTGCACAAGGCACATATGCAGTCGCCAATTACATTGGTGATTTGTTCAATTTTACGGCGACTTTCCTCGGAAACATTGACAAAAACAGCGGTTTCATCCAAATCCGCAGCTGCTTGTAGCTCATCAGCTGGTGGTAAAGATGATGCTTCCTATAGATTTGTTAGACTTTAATTTAAAAATTTCAAAATTTGATCAACTATTTAACACTTTAACAGTTCTTACTAAAAAAAAAAAAGTTTTGGAGAAAAATTAAAAAATTGAACCATTTTTTTGGAATGATGAGTTATTTTTCTTATTTTCTGAAAGTATTGAACATTAATAATTGGTTTCTTCTCAAATTTTAATAATCCATGTTCTTTTTTCTAGCTAAATGAAGATTCATCATTACTTTCGTTTGTTTATATTTTGTTCCATTTTCTTTTTTCTACAAAATATTCAATCTTCTAAAAACTATTTTACTTTTGATTTTATAGCTCTTTGCAGGAATTTCTTCATGCAAAATTCTATACTTCGTCATTTTATTTCACGCAGTTGGAATAATTTTACTTAATCAACTTGTTTTTTGCTAAATGATCTGCTACGATATTTACTATCTTAATCTTACAATTACTATTAATTAATAAACATACTTTTATAAACATTCCCGAAACGGGTGAGTTTGTTTCCGAATCATCTACCAAACGTCGTGCTACCTTAATTCGCTTCGAAGACAGATCATCAGAACAACGTGATGCAAGTCGTTTACGTTCACGTGTTGGGATCAGGCAACTATTCGTTGATGTTTCAACTGGTGATGTCACCTATTATTTTATTTATCTTATTTCAATTCATTTCATATTTTATCAAATAACTATTTGATAAAATAAATAATTATTGCTTTGCCAAATTTCATCATAAGATTGCAGCATGTAATTGATTTTTAAGTAGCAATTATTGTTTGACAAAGTCGCTAACTATTAATCGTTACAAATTTGGTAATCATTATTTGAAAAACGCGAATTTGAACGATGGATTTATTTGCATACATTAATTATTACGGAAAGTGAAGCATTATGAACTGTGACGTTTAGATAAAATTTCTATTAGTTAAACAAAAAACGCGAGAAATTAAACAAAAATTTTTGAAAGAAACGAAAAGAAGTTTTTATTTCTAAACTTGAATTATTTCTTTCATTTCTTTAAATTCTTAAACTGAAAATTTCTTCTGCCAAGTCAAAGAAATATTTTAAAGCGGAAACTTCAAATATTCGATCTATAGCTGTAAACTTTGCAATCAATAAAAGTTCTGTTATTATTAAATATAACCGTAAAAATTCAGAGTAAAAAATTTTAAAACGTCATTCGAAATATGGTACCATTTAATTAATGGTACCATATTTTTCCTTGATCTGTTCATTTATCATTACTTGATTGTACCTTGTTCAAGCTATTATTTATGGCTAATCCCACTGCAGCCATTTGATTCAGAAATGAATTTAATAGGCCTGGTTGACAAAACATTTGCAGTTGCATTAATTGCAACGTTATCGCATAATCGATCATTGGACTTGTAAGACCACTGGTGGTAAAATAAGGATCCTGCAATCCTGATGGTACCTTTGGTACTGTTAATGCCGATTCATTCCGTTCATTTGTGGTACTTGTACGTGCTTCTGATGGTGATGGCCTAAGGCCCAAAATACGTTGCACCAAGAAATCACTCATAGACATTCTGTCAGAATTTCACGTTAAATCATCAGTTTATAACAAACTGCTTTAACATGCATACTTCCAATACCAATTTTATTGTTTCAAAAAAATAATTCAATATCGACCATACGATTTCAAATCCTGCAAAAATTTTTGTTATAATAAATGAAATTTCATGTTTATATGAAGTTAAGGAGAAGGCGCTGAAATTCGACATAGCACAAGAATAAGATTTTTAGATTGAATACGGTATAATTGAACAGATAGAATACAAGCTTGGAAAAGTAATAAAAATGCACAAAGCATCCGTTATTTATCCGTCAATTTAAAAACGAACAAATAGTAATAGTTTCGAATCATAAAATTAGAAATTAAGTTAAAGATAATAAAGATTTGCTAATAATTAAATTTTTTTTTGCTAAAAATTAAAAAAATGAACAAAGAATTTTTGTAAGGGAAAAATTCAAAATACTAATATTATATATGCCAATGTACCGATGAAAAGAGCATATTAGCTGAAGATACTGCAATGATTTGAAATATCATTGAAATGATCTTAAGATATAAATTATATTAGAAAAAGTGTAAATCAGTTAAGAGTATCTGTTTAACTGCGAGACATCTTGCAAAAATTTTAGAAAATTTTCTGCCCCTAATATGAATAAAAAATTTATTTGAATAAAAAGATATACAAAATTAGGAATATTTCGGAGGAAATGAATAAAAGTAATATAATGAAATTGTTGCGGAATTTTTTTCGCAAAATATTAAAAGACTGAAGTGAAATCTCTTAGAGTTATCCAAAAATCTGGTTGAATTATGTTCTGATCACAAATGTTTTTTATTCAGAATATGAATATGTTTCTAACATTGCAATAAAAATATCTAAAAAAAGAAAAACAAAATAACACAGCAAAATTATCGAAAATTTTTTTCAGAAAACATTGAAATTTCTGAAAGTTACCCAAAAATCTTCGCTAAATTATGTCTTGTTATAAATCTCTCTTGCCCATAAGTAAATATAAAATGCCTCTAACACTGCAATAAGAATAAACATCCCGAAGAAAGCGGAAAGAAATTAATACAATGAAATCATTACAGAATTTTTTCCGGGAAACGTTAACATTTCCTAGTACTTTTTGTCTCAAAAAATTAGTTACCCAAAAATTATATAAGATTATTACCTTATCTTTTACCCATAATTAAGTTTAACATTATCCACACCGTATTCCTCCACCCTTTTCCACTCAGTAATTTCGTTGACAGTTTGCTGGAAGACGAGAAGATATTTATAGTTTTGCTCCACCCAATTCGATTCTACCCAACCAACAAGATTAACCCATCTTGGTTTCTCAATCTATCCATTCCCTATATCTCATCCAATCATTATTCAATGATTTGTTTGAAGGCGGTTCAAAATTTCATCCATCCAAATATCCTCAAAATTAATTATCGAAAAAGGAAAAAGAAAATTCCGATTTTTAGCTTCGTTTTTCATGCATAATTATGTTAATGATTTTGACTTATCAAAACTGAAATTTAAATTTGAGAAATAAAAAAAGAAAAGATCAAAAGAATTTTGAAAATCCGTTCAAAATTTCAGATGCCATCTGGATGGATTCATTTAAAAATCCTCTTGCTTGACTATTTAAGCAATTGAAAAAGGCGAGAAATTGATTAAATACTATTCGGTCAATGCTTTGAATGAGTAAGAAAAATTTGATTTAAATATCTGGATTTTCCGGATTTATCCAAGTTTCAAGATTTAAATATGATTTAAATTTACTGATCCTTCTTTTTTTTCTTTTTTTAAGCTATTGAGGAAATTTGCAGAGAAGATTCAGTAGAATTGTAATTTAACAATTTAAAATTTGGTTACAAGTTGATTTAAATTAACTACTTTCCTCAGGAAAAAAAAATTATTAATCTCAGTTACAGATTAATCAAATTGTGATTAATAAATTAATTGTTAACTAAATTTGAAGAAGTTCAACAATTTGCTTGCAGTTTGAATTTTTGAGTTTTATCGAAAATCCAATTCAAATAAAAATTTCAATAACTCCTTCTCATTATCCTTCTCTTATTCTCCAAGAAATTTGTTAATTTCCTCTATAACTGATAAATTAATTTCAAAAGGCGCTTTTAAAATATTAGTTATTTGGTTTTGAACTTTTCTATTATCATTCTTATCTTGAAACAGCTGTGGTATTCATTTTATATACATATATATAAGTTTAATTCATTCGTCTTCTTACAATCATTCGTTTCAACGAGCGCTTTAATCTATGCGATAAAGAAGAAGGAAATTATTGCCATGATATCTGTAGAAATTATAAAAAAGTTGAATGAATAATACCAAAAGATCGAAAAAATTTGGTCAATTTATTCTTGACCTTTAACCATCAGAAGTGACACATTGCTGCATTAATGTTGTCCGGAAGATTAGACCAGATTGCGCGAAAGTCGGAAATATGATTCTATTGAAAATCCGTTCCCTTTTGAATTCTTTTTCTAATTCTATTCCATTCCATATGTTCAATCATTACTGGATGAAGAAGTCTAATGGCATTTGTTGTATGAAATGACTTGGATGAGGACAACTGGAAGATTTATAAGCAATCTGTTCTCGGCAGTTAATGTAATCCATATCGCACCATATGACATTCTTTGTCACGATGGAATAAACTATCATGCATTGTTATCAATCATGCATAGCTTTACTGCATTTACTTTTCTGCTATTTATTCTAAATTACTATCGAAAAAAAAAAAAAAGGAAGAAAATTCGAAGAGAAAAAAAACTGAAATTTGAACATTTGCTAGCAAAAAAAAAAAAAAAAACAAGGACAAATGACATATATTTCTAATTTGCAGTATTTACAGCAAAAAATTGGTTTTTAGTATGTTAATGACAATGATGATAATAAAGTACACCGATGATGACGATGATGATCATCATCAATATCATTATTTTCATCATTAGTATCATTATTATTATCATCATCATCATCATCAGCATTAGCACACCGACAATACATTATCTTCATATCAGTATATCATCATTATCAATGTGTCATTAGCATATCATTATCAACATCATTTCATCAACAAGATGTCGTCATCACCATCGTCGTTATCACCATTATATCATTACCATCACAATCGTAACTTTTGATGCCCCGAGATAAATTAAATTTTCTCCTTTTTTTTTCGTTTTTATTCATTTATTTATTTATTTATTTTTTGAATCAAAAGGAAAGTTTCCCAAGAGACACATTCATTTATGAAAAGAAACGAACGAGCAGTTGTCAAAATGATACGGTAATGATCTGTACAAATTACCGTCTTTTTCTTTCCCATCCTTAATTAATGACCTTTCATTAGGGAGTGTGAATGATCCTTCGGATATTACGTAAGCGATCATCGTTATTATCTCCTCTCCTCCTCCAATCTCCTGATCCATTCTTTCTTCAATGGAACAGCTGCAAATTTCTCATACTAATCATTGCGTAACTGATCGAGTATTTGACATAATCTATTTTTCTTCCTTTTTTTTTCGTTTTTAAAAATTCGAAATTTCAATTTTGGCCATTGTAATAATAATCAAAAAAAAGGAAAAGAAATAAGAAAGCAGGTTTACCATTTTTAAACAAAACTCCGCACCCCCGGGCCCGGAATCGAACCCGGGTCTCGCGCATGACAGGCACGGATACTCACCACTATACTACCAAGGACAACATTATATTATCAGTAATTAAAATTGTAGTATCAAATTTCCATTTCGAGTAATAAATTTTTAAGTTTTTGAAGTATGTTGATTATGGAGATTGGAAACGACCAAGGAGTGTGTAACAACTCATCTGTCAAATCAACCAGCTCTGAAAATAGATGGCGCCTGAGCAGGAGACTCAAGCTCAACCGTTGCATGGTTTGTGTTCAGAAAACAAAGTGAAATCTGGCCGCAGTGGTTAAACGTGGAAAGCTTTGGCATTGTTTTGCTAAATTTTCTGTTTGTTAACGTAAAAAATTGGAAATTCCAACGAAACTATTTCCTATCCTTTTAATCATGATTTAAAAATGGTTGAGCCATTATTAATCTCACATTAATAATAATCCCATAGCAGTGTTATGCAAAAGGTGCTACAACTCCCCGACCGGGAATCGAACCCGGGTCTCGCACGTGACAGGCGCGGATACTCACCACTATACTACCGAGGATCGCGTGGAATTATGAATTATTATTCCAAACTATCAATTCCAGACTTTAAAATATGTTAACAAATTGAATTAATACATTATTGAATTATCATGTTCGTAGCACTTTGAGGAAAACGAAAATTTTGATTGCATAATACGCTTTTCTGTCTCATTCAATTTCCATTCCTACTATTATTATTGTTAAAAACTATCCAATCATAATCATTATTATCGCTATTTGATAATGATTGTAATTAAGTGTTGTGTTGTTATTGTTAGTATATGAATTATAGTGATCAGATTAGTTTATATATAGCACAGGAGTAATGATACCATTGCTAAAGGTGAAAGATAATAATAGGTTTTAAAGTTCCAAATCAATTTTAGTCTTTTAATTGGAACGGTTAAATTTTATGAGATATATTTTTGATGTTGCAAGAATTTCATTTCAAAATGATGTCTGTGCATTTTGCGGTGGTGATTTGGACATGGAACGGCAGATGGTCGGTCACTCATAATGGTTGTATTGATAATAGGAGGAGTGAGACATTGAGGCAGGTGGACCAATGGAAGGGGAAAAAAGGTCATCCGAGGTCGACAAACGTTTCTCAATATCCCATCCTAACTCACAATGGACCAGTGCAATTAGCATGGATGCATTACGTTTGTCAGTGATTACTTAAAGCTTATTTATGCTAAACATAGTATTTCTCCATTCTTTGACCTTCTCTGGTATTCATCTTGCAATGCCCAGAGTTAAAGTTTGCATTTCAAAAAGTAATTAACTATTTCTAAGCTTCTTAAGTATTCAAAAAATAAAGCTGAAGTAATTAAAACTAATGTACCAATGTTATAATATATCCTTCTATGACTGATATCAGAAAGGTATAATCTTTTCGTGCAACTAATCGAATCTGCATTTTTTATAAATTAAACTTTTTAACTTTAATCAAATTGCATGATAAATGAAATTACGGTAAAAAAAAAATACCGAAATTAGCCGAACAAATTTGCATTAATTGGGAAATTGGCCAGATGATCTATTCTTCACTTTAGAAATGAAATTAGAGTAGAAAGAACAGATGTTGTTGCCGTTGGTAATTCCTTCCTTAAAATGCCAATCGCATAATTGCTAGGCCAGGCTGCCATTGCTCCACTGGCACAAAACGACAACAACTGTTCTACGACAACATTTCGGCGATGACCATTTCGCGATAACAAAAATGATTAAACAAATTTTCGAAACATTTGATGAAATTTCAGCTACGTAACTGCAAATAATACTTTTATCGTTGTATATATATTATTATAAAATAACGATTAAATATTATGATTAATGCTAGTTTAATTATACGTATGAATGAAAGTATGTATAGTTATTATATATTTATCGCTATAATGATTAAATATCATGAATAACTTAGTATTTAACTATATAAATTAAAATATATATAATTATTGCATATGTATCACTACAGAAGTGACGATTAAATATTCTTATTAACTTAGTTCAACTATATAAATACGAATGAATGTATGCATAGTTATTTATATGTGTCGCTGTAAAAATAGCGATTGTATAATTTGGAAAAATGTAAAATGAAATATTGTGATTAATTTATTTCAATTATATACATACATACATATATTAATATATATAGCTATAGGAATGACGATTATATTTTTTGATTGATTTTGTTTAATTATATAGATGCATTCGAGAATGATGTATAGCTATTGTATAACATTCCGATGACTTTTGATAAATTATTGTCTCATTTCGAAAAACAATTTTGAATAAAACATCATCCATTGAAGGAGCATGAAAATTAGTCAAAAATTGAAAGGCATAAGGATATTTGATGGTTTTGATCAAAGCAATTTATATTCGATTGCATGAGAGAGAGCAGATGTGTCTCGAGAGAGGACAGTCATTACCAGCTGCTTCTGATGACGACGAGTAAGATGAACCTATGCAAACTGTATTTATCGTGAATTAATTATGTCTCATCAACTTATACTATTACAATAACAACAAAAATGAAGAAAAAGTCGAAATATTACAAAGATATCACTTCATAATAAACAATAATGTTCGAATTATAATTTTGAAACAACTAGTAACCGAAATATTGAAATTTAGAATGATTTAATTTAAAAATTTAATAAATTTACTTTTTTTACTCAGAGGGTTTCAGCAATATTATCAGTAAAGATGTATATATATTCAATTGTCGCTAAAATGTAATATGTAATGTATTAAATTAGAGCAATTAATTATGCACAATTCAAAATTTCGAAATTTTCATTGTCTGAAAACATAGCCAAAATAAATTTATTTATTATTTCACAAAAATTTTATTCAGAATATTTGCTTACTTAGATATATAATTAAGAAGTTTGATTCCTTTTTAGCATATCATTTTTAGCTTTTAATAATTTTTCAAGATAACCGAAATTACTGCTACGTAATGTTTAACTAAATTAATGCATTTGACGATATGTTTAACTGAATTAAATCGTGCATAATCCAGAGTTTCAAAATTCTTCTCTTTACAAAAAATAAATAAATAAATCCGCTGAATTTATTGTTTGCAATTACCAGTTTAAACTGAAAAGATTTCGTTATTTTACAAAAAATTTACCGTGATATTTCTTTGCTTAGACAAATAACGGACTAGTTTATTTTATCTCTAGCATATCATTTTTGGCTTTTAATTTCAAAAAAGCCATAATTTATTGTTATGATGAGAAATAAGCCGGGAATTACAAAAAAAAAAAAAAAAAAAAAAAAAAATTAAAAAAAAGAAAAAAAACAAAAAAAAGAAACAAAAAAGCGAGCAAATTAAAAAAGCCCATATTAAATGGTGAATATTTTCTGTTTCATGGATTAAACAACAATCGTCAACATTTTAAGAAAAGGTAATTTAACCATTTTTTATAGTCAGTTAACGAAATTGCTTCTTTCATTTCTCCTCTCCTTCTTCTTCATATTATCCATTCAAAATGGCAATTGCCATTTTAGGTTTATAATCGTAAAGATGCGAAAATATTTCTCGGATCATCTTCAAAATTTTTGCCCATTTTGTCAGATTCGGGCTTATTTTCTTCCTTGGCCGATATTTTTGCTTGAAAAGGTAACCATGGAAAAGGCAAGCTTGAAATACCTTTGAGCAATGAGGCATTCGAGTATTGAATTGAGGAGAATAAAGGCTTTTTACGCATACCGTGAAACCAAATGAGCATAAATTAGCGAGGAGAAAAAAAAAAGGAACGAAAAGAAGCAAAAATATTTTGTATTATTTCAAAGATTTCATCGCGTTTTTTATTGAAATTTCTTTCCTAAAAAAGGAAAAAAAACTAAAAGCTAAAAGAAATTCCGAGAAAAACGAAACAATGCTTTACATTCGCCTAATTTTCAGCATAATGCGGAATTACAATGATTATATATCAATGAAACATGCGGTATCTTCTGATTTTTCAAATTCTCATTCCTGAAAAAGAAATTTTGCTATCAGAATATTCGGAGGTTACCAAAAATATTAAATTGATATCAAATTAATAATCAGTAATATAATATTTAAATGTATGTAAACAATAAAAGTTTTTCCCAACTAATGTCGAATTAATAATTGATGATATTTCAATGCATCATCCAAAAGTTTTCCTTATATCAATAGTTGGAGCGGTAATTATTGTGTCATTTATGCATACATTCTTTTAGGATAAGGTTTAATAAGGTTGAAAATTCTCATCTTCAATCACTCTTTTGCTATTAGTTAGAAATTCCCAGGACATGCTTCAATTTTTGAATTAATTTATGCAAATGAAATAATAAAATGAATTTGAACATATTAAATTGTTCCGCTTAATTTTTAGATTAATTATTTAATTCTTGACATTTACTCATGCTTTTTCGTTAGTAAACAAATGAAAAGTCCAATTAAAAAATAGCTTTACTAATTGTATGCGCTGAAGCAATCACTTGATTACTAACTTTTCAAATCGCTTCGAAAAAATTATCCGCATTTAAGGTCACGTCATTTGTAGCGTTACAATTGATGTGATCAGATAAGCTTGATGTCATCATGTGTTTTCAATAATAAAATTATTAATCTGAAATAGTATAGTTATACTTTACTATACCATTTATCAGTCATTATGTTTTTCATATCGATCATTTCGTTGATAACAATGTCTAAGCCCAATTTATGAGCAGATAAAATTTAATTCTTTCAGTAATTTAGAGGCCGTAAAATTCAATTTCCGATTTAATTCTCTTAAGCATTTGAATTCGATCGAGTATGACACATTCCAAAAAGGCCTTTTGCTAAGAATTTTTATTTGAAAAATGTTTAAACAAGCAATGATAAGCTTAAACAAATATTGATTCATATCCATTCATTTGCAAAAATATACATATAAAAGTTGGAAAGAGAGAAAGAATAAAATACGAGAGAGGAAAGAGAAGAAATGAATTTTAAAACTTTTATAGCTTTTTCTATTTATTTCTATTTTGCATATCTTTTCGAACAATTTCATCCCAATCATTTCAATATTTACTTTTTATTAGTTATGAATTGAAACGAATGAAATGATTGATTTTTATAAGTAAGCATAATTAGAGAAATTTTGATTCAACAAATTTTGGTTCTTTTTCTTTCGTGTTCATTTATTTTGATCAATTTGCTCAAATTTTTATATTAAAAATTAGTTCAAGACTTTTTTTTCTAATCAAAAAAGTTTGGGTTTTCAGCGGATGAAAAATACTTCGGTATTCCTTGTGCTTTCTTTCTTTTCTTTTTTTTTTCCCTTTTTAAAGCTTTTAAAATGAATGTGCGAAAAGTTTGAAATTTGCAGGTCTCTTACTGATCCAACTCAAAAATTATAAAGATTATTTGTCTGTACTGGGCATTATAAACTAATTCCTTTTTAGATTAAACTTAACATACCAAATTAAGCTATTGATTGTCAAGAAAGATATATTATGATATTGAAAGATGGGAAACCATTAAATTAATTAGTTAGAATGATATGATTAATGATGCTTTGAGAAGTTTGTTACATTGTTTTAATTCTATCATGTAAATTTGAAATTTCTAAGCTGTCGCATCTTTCTGCATGTTAACAACTTGTTTCTTTCAGTTGTGCATTGAAGGTGACACAACTTTGTTGTTTTCGGACTCTATTTTTTTAAATGTTCAATGTATTTAAAATCCATTTTCAGATAGGAATAAACAAAGCCGAAATGTCTTATCCAACATTAGTTATTGTCATAACTCTCTTGCAAGTAGCATTAGTCGAAAATCTGGATTGTTTTACGGGACGTTTAGGTTTCGGTTTAATGTTTACCGAATGTAGCCCTAATATCAGTTATTGTGTCAAAGTGACAAATATTGACCCAGGTCATTTTGCATATTTTAGACTAATACTGATGAAGTTATCTCAGATTAATTTGTATATTTTGATTAAAATTAACGAAAATTTTTTGAGAAAACTTTATCGATTTTGCTATTGCAAATAAATCAATTGAAACAGAAATTTTGTGCATGAAAATATTAATATGTATCAAAGTGGAGAATATCTAAATATGTAATAAGTTATTGCCAAGATACGTTAAAAATTTCAATCATTACACATTTTGATATTTTGGAATATCATTCCTTTTTAACTTTGAAAATTTCCAATTCATATAAATCTGCATGACTTGCATGAATTGCATGAATGCATTAAAGTGATGACTTGTCATATTGAGAAAAAAATAAATAACTGAGAATAATCAATATATAAATTATAAAGAAAAGAAAATTAAATGTAATATTTTCATTATTTTTTCCAGAATATGTCCATGTTATTGATAAAGGATGTGATATGGAAAATTTTTGTCATGTTAGTTAAAATTGTTGTTCTATTTCAACAGATATAATTTTCTTGTTTGTTTTTTCGTTCAAAGCTTTATTTGAAAAGTGTAATAACTTTTTAAAAGATAAAAATTTGCCGACATTTCGCAAATAAAAATTAGAATTTTCTATTATTTTCTTTTTTTCGGGGGTTATTTTGGGCTATTTGATGAGATTCTATAAATAAAATTAAAATATCGTTCATAATCTTATCATTTTCTTTTCGTGGCTATTTTTTGAATAATTCAGGCTCTTGGCTCACGTTGTTTACATAATAACTTCAACGACATGGAAATATGCTGCTGCACATCAAATCTTTGCAATGGCTCGATGTCGCATTTCTATGACTCGAGATTTTCGTTAATTATTGTACTAATTATTGTAGTCTCAAACTTATTATTGATATCAAATACCATTTGTTTTTAAATGATGCAAAATTTGAACTCGTTACTAAATTCGTAGTAATAAATGGCCAGAAATTATTATCAAAAAAATAAGCGGGAATTATGATCGAAAACGATTTAAATCTTAATATTTCCAAAATTTTAGCAAAATCGATATTTTCTCTGCAATTTTGCTTTATATTATAAATGAAAATGGTAAATTTTTAAAATTTTTAAATTTTACATCATTACGTCTTTCATTTTAAGCGTGATAAGTTAACAAATTTTTGATTCTTAAATATAGCAGAATTGTTAATATAGTATTGGTTCTTCATTCTTTTTATAAATAAAATTTAAAGAATTTTTTCTTTTATAATAATATAAAACTAAAAACTCTTATGAATAAATTAAACTGTCCCCAGGTTTTGCTTGAATCTAAACCATTTTTTTATGTATAATAAATTATTTCACTATTATTTGCAATAGCAATCTCAAAGTTTCTTAAAGTCTGCAAAATTCCTAATACGAAAATAAATGGAAATCTTAGAAAGATTGAAACGAAAAGTTTTATTGTCAAACATCGTACATTCATCCATCCTTTAATATGGCTGATTCATAAATGTCACCAGATGACATCCATTTATAAAACGAGCATGTTCGAAAGCAATAGTGCAATAGTCATAATTTCGGAATTTACAGCTTTTCTAGAATTAAAAAAAAAATTGCTATTTAAACAGGAATTGCTCTAAATTTTGGGCAAAATTTACTTAAGCTTTGAGGAATCACTTTTCTTTTACTTTTTACCAAGTTTACTTTTTACCAAACTTAATTCTTTAAGGCAGTCATTTCAATGAATGTTTTGGAACTTTTATCAGTGTTATAACGCATGACACCTTTTGTGTCAGAATTGATAATGCTTAACACATTTATCATAGTGATCAATTGTAAAATAGTTGAGTTTTAGAAAAAAAAAATATTTTACTTACCTGCAAATCAATAAATATACACGTAAACATGGAACATATATGTATATATGTGCATTTTTTTTATTGCGAAGTCAAAAATTGATAATGATGTCGTTTTATTTATCAATTCATCTTAATTTTTTGTCAGGAGCAGAAAAACAAACTGTAGCTTTAAACTGTTGAAAAATTTGACTTTTTCTTTTGCTATATTTTTTGACTAGTATTTTATTAATTAATTCACTTCAAATTTTTCGAATTTTAAATTTAAATTGATTACTCCCGTTGTTTAATCAATCCTGATGATATGTTTTTCAACTGATAGTTTGATCACTCAAAATTTTCCGAATTTTAAATTGAGTTGATTATTTCGTTTATTTAATCAATCCTAATGATTTGAATCTGTAATAAATTATTGCTTTTGCATCTTGGAACTATTCCTAATACACATAGCATATAAATGAAAATAAAACGAATGTTTGGAGCTGTTTTTGATATTATCCATTTGGTCTTGTTTTATCACCTGTTCCAGAGAAGCACTTTCAGGATGATGATCCGAAGCATTATAGTAGTGGCAGCAGCACATCCTCATCTCCATACAATTTCAACTTACTCTCGTTTTTATTCAACCATTTTGGCTTCAAATTTTCTGGATTCTAAAGCTAATTTATCACTTCTACCACTCAAACCTAATCTTTCACCTATCACATCTATCATTTGCTTTAAATTTTCCGAATTTTAAATCTAATCTTTCATTTCGTATCATTTAATCCATTTGTGAGCATTATATTATTAAAAAAAAAAAAGGAGTTTTCAATCCAAGATGGCTACATGTTGCCAAGACATTATGAAATAAATTTCATCAATTTAGATTATACTATTATCTAACGAATGCATATAGATGCTATATGAGACAGCATTACTTTTAAATTTAAGTTACATTTTTTAGAATAAAATGAATTGCAAACCTGAAAAAAGTGCTTTATAGTTTAATCACAATAAACTTGTCGTAAAGATATAGAGCATAAAAAGTTGTGATGGATTACCGAAATATTATGAATTCAAATAATGGAATATTTCAGAATGGCTGATTTCAAGATTTGGATCAAATTTCAATAGGAAATGTCAATGGATCTGTTTAATTTTTTGAAATATTTTACATCCGTTAAAGGCAGATAAATAATTATTTTATAATAATAATCGTTTATATTGCGTAGTAAAAAAAATTCTTGGAGTTTTGAAATTGTTTTTAGTAAAATATGCTGAAATTTATTTTCTATCCATTATCAATACTGACAATATTGATAACAGCAAGTAATGCATTAAAATGTTATGTTGGGCGACAATATTTCGGCGCTTTGGGTAATGGTGGATCATTCGCCGATGTCCTATGTCCTGCAGCATCAAACTTTTGTCTCAAGAGGCACTTTGCAATTCAATGTAAGTTCAGAAACTTGAGATGACATTGGATTAATAAATATATCTAATACTATACATATTTTGATGACGATTATCAATATTATTTGATTATTCATTGCAGCATATTTTTCACTTATATTTGTTACAATCTTGCCACCGAATCTGCATGCATTAGAATCCAATCATACATGATAAAAAAAAGAGATCAAAATTATCAATTTGAATTGACAATCGTTTCAGCTCATTTCAAAATCAAATTTATTCTAATCTTCATTTTCGTCTTCAAAATTCCATCAATTTCAAAATCATAGTATTTTAAATTTTCTGAAACTTTCAAATTAAACAGTGGTTTATTTCTAAACTTCTCTTATTTAATTATACTTGTTTATTTACTCATTTTAATCAGTAAAACTAGGCCTAGTCATGACAATATGGGAATGCATCGAAGATAAAATGAGGAGTTTCCCGAGATGATGCTGCTACTAGGACTGATCGGATTCATTCATTGATAAATAAATTAAATGAAATAATTTCAGAAACTGACACCATAAACTTGCTCGAAAAGGTTATATGTGATACCTTATCCGACATTATCATTTGGAAATTCATTAACTAAATAATTGAAACAAATCCAACAATCTTTTATTTTTCAATAATTTTCACAAATTTGAATTTTTTTATAATTTTTATAAAAAAAAATCAAAAATTATTTTTTTACAGACAATGAAGATATCATTGAAAAAACATGCGATCAAAACTCGCAGTGTTACGTAAGTTTATTATTTCAATTTTAGTTATATATCTCTCTGAAATCTCAATCATTTCACTATATTATCGTAATATATTCAGATTACAATTATGATAATTCATATTTTCATTATTTTTTCCATATTTTTCACTAATTTAAATTTTTCCATAATTTTTATAGAAGAAAGTGAAAAATTTTTGTTCGGACAATAAACACTGATTGATTGGAAGAGCATTCAGACCTGCCTTTCTGAAAATTCTTATATTTTCCCATTTATATCTATCACATGATGTTAACTTTTTGCACGAAAATCAATCAATAATTTTTCTTTCGTTTCTAATCACAAACTTTATTAAGATATAAATATTTCCATGTGCAAGAAATGAAAAATATCTTCCCATCCTTA
Organism: Onchocerca volvulus; assembly: GCA_000499405.2. Classification (NCBI taxonomy): domain Eukaryota; kingdom Metazoa; phylum Nematoda; class Chromadorea; order Rhabditida; family Onchocercidae; genus Onchocerca; species Onchocerca volvulus. Next base: position 16,638,163 of record HG738138.1, on the reverse strand, counting down.
TTGCTGTTTGCAAAAAAAAAAAGAAAACACAAACAAAATCGATTAATAACTGCATCTTTTACTATGGCTGTGATTCAGATACATAATCAAATCAATTTAATGGGATCAATCAATAATTATATTTCTAGTTCAAATTGAGTTTCTGACATATGATTAAATTAATTTAAAAAATTATCCAGTTATTATATCTTTATTATGACTGATTTTTAGGTACATATATACTTTTCAACTATAAGAAAACGACGTAAGTACTGGTTAATTTTCTTAAATTGATTTGATCATAAACTAAACTGTCAATTCAATAAACTTATTCAGATAATTACATTTTCTTATTATGGTTGAAAATATATATCTAAATCTCAACTACTATAAAAAATACAATTACTGATTAATTTTATCAAAATTAATTTGATCATATGTCTAAACCTTAGTTATAATTGGAAATATAATCATTGACTGACTTCAATTAATTTATTGATCGTATATAAATATATGATCAAATCAATTTATCTATAAACGAATTATTAATTAATTTACAGAAGGTTGGCAACGGTTGTTTCTACGATCCGAATAATATGGCAGAATATTGTTGCTGTGATTCAGATAGTTGTAATGGAGCAACTACTATCACTACTACCGTTTACCACTTTGTGATAATTGCTTTTTGCTTCATTTGCACGACTTTCATGCATATATTTTTCTAAAAATTCTTTTCGCTTGTAATTTTCAAAAGTAATTTATAAATGAATTTTCATTAGTCATTTTTAAATCAAAATTTGTTAAAGCTAAACAAATTCAAAAAATCATGTGAAACCATTAAATTAAAATTCGTTAAAGCATTGTATTTTTATATAAAATTAGAAATTTCGGAAAAAAAAAACTCATTTTTTGAATTTCATATAACTTAAAGTGTTATATAATAATGCTTTGACAATTTTTAATTTTTTTTCTTCCTTACTTCAAAACAATTTTTAACTCTTATTTTCTGCTAACAAATTTTGGAAATTTGAAAAAAATCAATGTTTGTATGATTGTGAAGATGATAATCTGAAACTGCCAGATTCGAGAGTAACTTAGATGAAATATTCGTTTCGCTCTTTGATATCTATCTTCGATGCCAAAATCTGTTTTTTGAAATCCGTTTGAATGAAATATATTGCAACATTAAATTGTAATTTCAATTGAACTTTATGAAATTCGTTTTGTGGGAATTGCTAATTTTTATTCCTAGCTAATGACGAAATCGCCGTAATATTATATTATTTGTATGCTATTGTTTATTGTAATATTATCTGTAAATTTTATTATATACTTTGCTTTGATTTTAAAAAACAGCTTAGTTACAAATATATATATATGAAATTTTGAATAAATATAAAATCGAAACAGAGGAAATTAAGAAGTGCTTATGGAAATTCCGGCTTAGATAACAGCGGTTGCATAGTGTTGAAGTACATTGATACTTATTCCTGAAAGCTTTAATCAGATGATGGATGGAGACTGGAAAAAAAAGTTTGAATTATTAGTTAGTCTGAATAAAACATTGGATTAAAAGGAATATATTAAAGATTTTCTTTACGAGCGTACTTGCTATTATCTGAAGTGGCGTAGTCATCTGTGCAAATTCAAATTAAATTAATTTGTAGCAAATCAATCAGTTGAAATTATCGAAAGAAATTAATTTGGTAAAATTGATGACAAAAAAATTTATCACTCAGCCATTAACCATTATTTTTCATTTAATATCAATTAAAGTATTGTCGAAATATCTGATTGAAAACAATCTTGACAAAAAATTTTATTTTGACCAACATTTTTACGAAAAAGTTTATTGATATAATCCATAAGTTGGTAATATGTAAATTAAATTATATCATTTTATAAATGAAAAATATTCACTCAAAAAATCACATCATGAACATCAATTAATGTCAAGATAAAGAGATTGTGATGAAAAGACTTCAACAATTTTAAAATGCTTCAAAATTTTCAAATACCTCTATTGCATTCATGGGTTGCATTTATTCGAAATCACTTCAGAATTCTGAAAAAGAAGTCTTTTTTTCTGAATTTTTTTTTTACTTGGTGGAATGAAGAAAAAGCAAAGATGGAAGATTTCAGTGGATTATAAGCCAGATATAACCATATAATAGCACGAAAAACAATTTCCTTAAATTAAGCTTTAAAATTCTGGCTAAATTGAAAACGTTCATTTACATCATATGTTTTTTTTTTTTCAGAAAATTTCATGACGAGTTAATTTCTTTTTCAAGACTTTCAAACAATGGTAAAATTTCTTTATTAAATGATTGAAAACTAGCTTCAACGGAATAGAAGATATGCTGACCTTTTGACTTTGAAAAAGAAAATTCTTCTAAAATTGAAATTAGATGTGATCGATGTTCAAAGATAAGTAATTTAGATGTAATAATTATTATGTCTATTTTAGTACTCAGCTCACTTTATAAAATTGTACAAAACTTGTGATCTTTACATTTTATTCTCGGATAAATGTCAAAATATCATTTTTTTTTCCTTTTTTTTTGTAGTTTTACCGTTAGGTTTGAAAGATTTAGTTTGACCATTCGATAATTGACATATAAAATAAAGTTATGTGAAGTTTAGCAATAAGATTATGAAAGATAAAAATGAAAATATGGAAAAGTAGAATTGTGGAGATAACTGAAGAATAAGAATTATTATTTCTATTTCCGGCTATCCAGTGCCGTTTGTACTCCAAAATATTATCTAGACCGGAAAGAGTTTGATATAAAGAACGACAAATTAATTGGTCTAATTATTTCAGTTGATTTGCAAGGTATTTCACCTCAGCATTCCCCGAACCGCAATATTGCAATATTTATTTCTATTGTCATTAAAAATAATCAGAATCAGTTGATATATTCATTAATTTTGCTAGATAGCAGTACCTCGCTGATCATATCAACGAACAATAACGATGGAATGATTCATCATAGCAATTGATTTGGAAAACGAGAATGAAAGTTTGATGGAATGCTGAAATTTCTCGATCACTGCAGTAAACATTTATCTCATCTATATCGTGGCATCGCGACCACTGTAATAACGATCTTTAGAACTATTGCGATGAGTGTAGTGGCAATGATTCCCAATATATCAAGATTATCCGATCAAGTTCATTGAAAAAATTGCAGTATTATTAACAGTGCAGCAGTATCGTTTGGAACGAAAATAGAATTGGCTTAAAAAGAATTATTTTAATCGATAAGAAATTTTGAGATTTCATCTAAAGATTAAAAAAAAAAAAAAAAAATTAATGTTAAAGTACATAAGACCCAAATTTTCGAGGAAGTGAAAAATCTCTGAATTCAGAAATTCAAAAATCCCTGAATCAGATGGAAGACTGAGTCAAGAAATCTCAGGGAATCTCATAGATATGTTTTTATGGTATTAAAAATTCTCAGAAAAAAAACACATGATAAACTTATTAAAAAAATGAAGAATCAATAGAATTCATGATAAAAGTAAAGTTAGAGGTTGAGGAAATAGCGAAACAGCACGAGAGCTATTTAAAACAGGTTGGTGCAAAGTTCATTTTATCGCTAAAGTAAAGAAAAGTAATACAATTTTTGGAGAAAAGAAATTTAAAACTTTTTGCAGTACAACTAATGCATTCATAATCGTATTATTATTTAACCAGATAAACGAAATTAATGAGTGTTATACATAGATTTATTATTGCATGAAAATTTTTTTTTGAATAATTTTTTTACTGTTTTGGTGACACCTTTGAATCTCGAAAAAAGTGAGAGAATGTCCTTTACAGTAACAAAGTAAATATTGACTTTTCAAACTTTTCAACCAAACACTTCACTTGCAAATAAAATAATTTAATCCAGAAGCAGTTTTAGTTTATCCGGATTCATATATGGTCCCAATGAAAATTCGTTTTCGATTTTTTGCTTGAACAAATATATTTCTTGTAATACAAATAACTATTAAAATTATGCTGGTTTAAATTTAGATGTTAAATTTTAGAGTAAACTTCGGAGTTCAGAAGTGAAAAGTAAAAAAAAAAGTTTCGATTTAAATCGAGAAAAGACAGCAAAAATGTGTAGAAGATGAAAAAGATAAAGCAAGGAATGTAATGAAATTTGCACAGAAGATAGGATTTAAATAGTTCAAATAAATAGTTTTAAAAATTTCAGAATTAAAATTTTGTCATTGCTTATTAATTCAAATTTGTAAAAATTTCATATCGAATTTTGAAATTCTTAAAAGTTTGCAATAAGTTATTTGTAATTTCTTGTCACCCAACTTTTGTACTTTTGAATAGTTTTAAAGTGTATTGTGGCTTTTATCAAGCATATCAAGTCTGTCTTTTATTCATGAAATTCCGTTTTTTTTCTTTTTTTTTTAATTTTGATAAATTATCAATGAAAATATGAAATTAAAAAATGAATAAATTTTTGATATTATTCAGAAAAAAAAATCTTTTCTTCCCGTGCTTGATTTCTAAATTTGTGCAGTTATTCCTTAATTAGCTCATCAAGGCATGCACGTATATCAATGTGCTAAAGACTTCAGATTTAACAAAATGGTTGCATGAAAGATCAGTAGTTTGAATTATTGCCAGGAAAATGATAGAGGTTGCATTCGATTGGCTGTTTTATTATGTGAACTTAAAATCGCCCTTTATCGATTATCTATCAGGTAACTAATTTTTTATTCAGGAAAACATATCTGTCAATATAGCCCATACCTAGGTAATAATGAAATGACATACTTTTTTCTCTGATAATTCCAAAGAAAAATTCATTGAATCAAATTGATTAAAAATTGAGGCTGAAATCAAATTTCCGCTTAATGTATTCAGCGATGCAGATTGTTCTGAACAACTAACTGAAATCAACAATTGATTTAGCGTATTTCATTGGAATCATTAATTTTCTTTCGGTTCAATTAAGCAAAAAGCACTACTATCCACTTATTATGGAGGATTATATTCTGATCAGACATCAGATCGATAATGATTACAAACTAAATTCATTCAGCTAATAAAATATCAGGTTCTTATTTCCGATACAAAAAATCATATTTAAAATTATCGAGCTATAAAACAGATGAATAAAATAATTGTTGAATTGTTGTATAAGAAGAAACAGAAGGTTAAAAAATGAAATCTGGAGTAATTGAATAAAATTTACTTTTTTAGTGATAGTAATAAATCAGAAAGGATTTGATAATTTACTTTTTTTTGATGCAATTTCATTGATTTTCATTACTCAAAATTTAAATTTTTTGTTCAAATTCTTCCATTTAAATGCTAAAAGTATCTCACAAAATTGTAATTGGAATGCTTCATGGGTTTCTTTTTCTTACACAGCTTTTTTGAATAGTTCTGAATCATATAATTTTACCAGAAATTAGTGTAATATGCAAACAAATAGCTTACATTTGTAATATAAATTGTATTTGTTCATTTACGAAAAACAGTTTTCCAACCACTCATCGAATGAATGCTAAAATCGAATAAATTGAATTTTTTTTTTTTTTTTTTTACATTTCTTCTACTTGCAATTAAATTTTAGAATAACCTATTTCATAAATGGAACATAGGCATACTTGTTCGCTAGAGATGCAAGCAGAGGTCAAAAGGTAGCAATGAAGATTGTGATAATTTAGGAGAAACTGCAAATTAAACATTCGATGTCATAATAATTATTCAGTGTATTTTATATTACATTCAATTTAACAGAAATGTTTTTTTTGCTGGAAAATTTCGAAAATTTTAAGAAAAAGAATGAAATCGAAATTAAAAATCAGAAGTTGATCTGCTTACATATGAAATTATCATTAATAATAATAAATTATATGATAATAATGGTTACAATAATAATAAAAACAATAAAAACAATAACAATAAATTATAAGAAATTAATTGTATAGAAAGGTTCATTGATAAGTTTTGGATGTGTCTTTGAGATATGTCAAATATCATTTGACATTATTACTATGAATATTTCAAAATGTTGAAAGATCTTTTTATTTATTTCATTTTAAATGAAATTGCATGATTTAATATTAATAATAAATGTTAATTCCGTAACAGTACTTTTTGGAATGATTGATATCTTGAATAACTCTGAATTTTCGATTCTTGAAGATAAACCAATTTCTCAGATATTTAAAACACTTATTTTCAAATAGCTGAAGTTTTTTCATCATTATGACAATTCACTCCGGATAGACTTTCGAGAACTTTTAGTAAAAGTTCTGTACTTTTAGTAAAAAAATATTCTTTTCAGTCTTTCAATAAGTTAAATTGAAATTGGCGATTTATATGAACAGAAATAAGTTTGTGTTATAAGGATTCAGACAAAATGTGCTTTGCCTAAAATTAGATTAGACTTACTGATTTATAAATAGAAAATTTAGTGTGAAAAATAGCAAAAACTGTTCCATCATTAACATAAATCAGCTTAATGTTCAATTTCTGGCTTAATGAGATTATTTCAATATTTCCGTATTTTTATTTGAATTATTTCTAAAAAATAGGTCAGTTATCATTCAATCTCTCATTAATATGAAATCATTCAGATGCTTTCTGTTTGAGATTTCTTACGCTAATTTTATTAATTCCAAGGCTTAAGATCAGATTATATCAACGGGTCACAAGTTGATTTCGCTAAGGAATCGCATACCTGGGTTTAATTTTTTATGAAATTTAAAATTATAGACTCAACTAATATTTAATTTCACATGAAATCCCCTTATAATTCAAAAAAAATAATTTCATCATAATTCAAAAAATATCTTTTAGTTAATGTGTAAACTGCTTCCTCATATAATTACTTTTATCTTGAACAGGTGAAGTAGCTCTCACAAAAATTTTTAAATAATTTTGACAGCATTCGTGAATTTAAATTGTAAATTTCAACCATTAAATCTTTTCCAAAAACAGAATAGTTAAACATTTAAAGATTTGATGTAAAAATAATTGAAAAAAGTTTAGATTTCCATTTCAAATCAAGAATTTTATTTAAATTTTGAAATCTAAAGTAGCAAATTCATATGACAATCCATTTTTCTAACAAAAACAATTAGTCATCAATGAAGAATTTCAAGAAACGTTGAGAAAGAATGACAGAGAGAAAGAGAGAGAAAATGTATTACAGATTACGCATTAATTAATTTCTAAATTGTTGAACAAAATTAATTCGTAAGGGGAGTATTTATCAGAACTACTCTTTACCCCCTTGACACCAGTTTTTAATTTTAGTTTCTGTTTTTTCAAATATTTAAGCTCAATTATTATCATACTTATATTTGAAATAATCAATAAATACTTCGTTTCAACGGAATTTTGCATCAATGGGAAAATTCCCCATATGCTATTTATATTATATTTTCATAAAGTGCAAAATTCATAATTGAAATTATACTGTTAATTCTTTTATTAGCTAAATCAATTAATATATCCAGTAATTATTGTTAAAAAAAAACTTTAATTATATATTCGTAGATTAATCGAATTTAATTAAACAATTACTCATCAATGAAAATTTTCGTCAAACTTTTTGCGAGAGAAAAATTTGTGCTACATTTCAGTGTGACTCATTCAAATGTTACAATTATCAGTTGCAAAAAAATTAAAAATTAAATTAGGATTCTGACTTTGGCAATATTTTTAGACATGAAAAATTATGATCAATGATAGTAAATTATTATTTTTTATGTATAATAATCAACAATGAAATGTTCAATATTTTCTTTAAAATTATTTAAAAATATCTTAAGCGAAGAAAGTATTCGAAAAGAAATGATAAACAAAAAAGTTCTAATATATACAAATTTAGGAATGCTAATAATTTATCATTCATTTTTGTTCTGAAATATCGAAATTTCATTTCTATTTATATTTTTTGATATTTCCTTTCATTTGTTGATGAATGATGATTCAACTGCAAGCATTTTCTATCGATGTGTTTGAAACTGAAATCGTAAAAATCACTCTCCTTTTTTCTTTTTCCTCCTCTTTATCTTTAATTTTTTTGATGTTTACTTTTTTTTTCTTTTCACCTACTCCACCCCATTCCATAATTACTTTTTGTACTGGAATTATCATTTAAACAATTTCACAAAATAACTATAGTTAGAAAGCAAGCCGAAAAATTACAGAAATATTCAAAATCAAAAAGTATTAAATATAAAATTTTATTTTACTAATGAATTGAATTCCATGATTTTTTGCTTTTTCTTTAACTATAATTTGTTAAATTTGGATTGGTTTAATAATTCTTTGAGTAAGAAATGTTGAAGAAAATTTTTGCTTTAACACAAACATTTTTTTTTTTGTAAATGTGTGCCAATAGAAACTTATCGATCAGTTTGAATGTTTTCTTTTTTCTTCGTGAACATAGGAAAAATTCAAAATTTGCAAAAAAAAAAGAAAAAAAATTATTGCAACATTATTTTTAGTCACAATAAAAGAGAAATTATATTTTCTTGCAACTTTTTACAATTTTATTAAAACCCGTTAAATTGCCAAAGCCTTTTGAATTTGAATTATTCATAACACCACCCTATATTGATGCTTCTCAAAATTTTCATATTTCCGTTATTGTTATTTACATATGTATATATCATGATTTTCTCATAACGAATTAACCAGTGAAGCAAAAAAATTCCTTTTTTTTTTTTGAATTTTTCTCTTTTTCAAATCCCATAGAAAATCAAAATTTACATACTTTAAGCTTAGAAATTCAATAAGATTGTGGATAAAATTCATATATTACTAAAAAATTTTTAACAGTTTTAAGATCAAAAAAAAAAGAGAAGAGAAAAGTTCAAATTTAGCAAATAAAAATTAATCGGAAATGGTATAAAAGAAATATAGGAAATGGATAAATAAAATTAGGAGGATAAAAATTAAAAACGGCAGATTTTTCTTTCTCTCGTAAATTACATTTTTTTTGTTTGAAATTAATGTTCTAGTACTATTTGTAAATAATTCTTTGTTTGAACTTATCAGTATCTTATCGAAATTTGTCAGTAATTCCTAGAACATAAATTTAAATTTCAAAATTCATACAATAGTTTTGGAACTTAAATTATTAATTTTTTTTGCTCTATGAATCTCAATCAAAATTACTGTTCAAATTGTGATTTTTTGTATTTATTTTTTTCCTAGATCTCATATAAAATAAATGCAATGAGATTCTTACATTCTTAATGCACTAAAAATACTTTCGTACCGGAGCATTCTCGTTCTTATAACATACAAATGAGTCTTTTACAATACCTTTCAATCTTTGACACCATGTGTCTTATTTTTAACTATAAATCTCACAAATTATAACAGTCTACAAATCTCTTAATTTATAATGCTATCGTTTTTCTTTTCAATCTTTGTCATCATTTAGATCTTTGAAGTCTTGGAAAGAAATCTTACAAAGCAATTAATATTATCATCTTTTTTCTTTTTTTCTCAGTCTTTACCATCGTTAACAACTAATCATTTTTTTGTAATGTCATATTTTGCTATTTTTTTGCCAAACTGTTGACAAGACTACCGACAGACAAGATTGTGATTCATCATCAATTTCCAATTTTTGATATAATTCATGGAAAAGCTGTAATATTATTCAATTCATTATAAATATTTTAAATTATCGAATTAGGAATTTTTATAAATTGGTTAAACTTAGATTCAATTACGTTTTATTTCTGTCTTTCATTCAATTTAGCAACGATATATTTTTTCAGCATCGTTTATCTGAATATCAATAAATTTCTATTTAATTTCAAAACCAACTTTTTGATAGGAAAGAAAAAAATGAAGCGTTTTTGACAATAATTGTTTTATTGGAAAATAACATAAGCAACAAGAAAAGTGCAGAAAATTTTTTGTCCTAAAATAATTGAGGAATTTCAGTCAAATGAATCAAAAAAATTGATGTTGAAAAAAGGATGGTGTAAAATCAGTTCTGTTTTTTTTTTTTTTTTTTAATTACTTTAGTATTTTCTAATATTGGTGGAAGTACTGTTGTAATTTCTAACATTCCATCAATAATTCTAGTAAACTAATCTTAGTTTTCTAATTTATGTTTAAGAAAAGATTAGAAGTTTGGAAAGAAAAATAATAGCTGCAAGCCCATATATTTAAAATAGGAATTGCTGGATTCAAATCCGATCAAAAGACATTATTATTAAAAAAAAATTGTTATCATTTTAGGGAATTGTTAAAAAACCTTTCTTCAATTTATTAAAGAAAGATTTTTTTAGTCTCAAAAGTTCTCTTTAGGATGATCACCTATGCTAGTCTGATTTAATTACAAATGTAAACCTAAATTTACTGGAAACCATAAAGTACAAATTCAATTTTTTCTTTTGAAACTTACTTTTGTAATTTTTCTACTCTGTCGCGAATTTCTTCTGATTTAAACAAAATAAAATTTGCAAAAACTTGATACTAACTTAGTTGGATTGACGGATAACAAAATTCTCAAGACGATAAAAAAAAAAAAAAGATTTAACAAAGCAAATTTTTCAATCTATCACATATTTTAAATGTAAATGAGCTAAAGGAAATAAATGAGCCTTGCAAAAATTTTCAAAATACTTCTTGGATGTAAAATTTAATTTTGCATCATTTTTCCATACACAGCCTTTGCTTCATTTTTTTTTTCAAATTTCACCAAAAATTTTTAGAATTAAAAAGGAACAATCTTCCATGAAAGTTGAAAAAAAAAAGATGAATTTTTCGGATGAACAGTAATATTGCTGCAATTACAATCATAATTGCATCAATATTACTTTCATCCAAAAATTGAAAGATTTTTTTTTTTTTTCATCAATATTATTTTCATCCGAAAAAATTCAACTTTATGATTATTTTTCTCGAGAAAAAAAAACATCCAAAGAGGTGAAGAGTCTTCTTTCTTTGGGGTTCATACAGGTGTGAAGCAAAGAATAGCATAACGGAAATAGGGCGGTGAAGAAAGAAGAATGAAGGTATGTAACGGTAAATAGTAGACGGTAGTAAAAATGGCAATGAATCATTTTTGGATTGTCAATAAAAAAAGTTCAACGAAACATTTTTCTGTCGTAAAAAATTGATGGAATTAAAAAAAAAAAAACTGACAGATTTACAACTTTGCTTTTTTTTTTTTTTTTTTTCATTTCGATCACGTTTATATAATACATGTAAATTGCTACTACTTCGATTCCTTTATCATAAATTTTGGATGAAATTTGTCTGATATATTACAGTGCAAAGTGTGCATTGCACTTTTGTGCAGTAGCATGCAAACGTGCAAGTTATTTTCAATGAAAATAAAATATGCAGACTTCAAGCAGAAATGAAACTGTAGCTTATAAAATAATGCGAATCTTATTTTGCTGCGGTTCGTTAAATATTTATTGTATTTTTTGTCAGCTTTTGTATTTTTTCAATGTCAGATAATTTGTTGTTCAATTCATTTTTTTAAATTTTTGCTGTGCTATTGTCTGGGTGAGAAAAAAAAAAAATCAATCGATAATTCTGTTTTTAAATACATATTAGTCAAAAAAAAGAACTACTGATTCGATTTTCTTCAGTTTTTGAATGTAAAAATTATTTGGAATAACACATTGAAACTTCTCCCAAAATACTTTTTTTCTGAAATTGCTACATCAGCAGTATGTTTACTTATTGCACTTTCTCTTACTGTTGTATGTTTTTTGTTGATCAAACTTAAGAAACTATTTATTCTGATGCTTTCTAAAAATTTTATCAAAAGATCAGAGTGGTGCTGATAAAATTTGAAAATGAAGAATGAACTGCATGGTTTTGAATATTTTATTAGCTGTTCGAAGATTTATAACGGAAATCGACTCAATAGTTATCAGCAACACTACCAACATGATCATCAATATCATTATTATCATGTTATCATTATCATCATCACTACCATAATTATTCCCGTCATCGCCATCATCATCATCGTTACCATCATTATCAACATTGCTGTCACTATTATTACCGTTATTATCATCATCATTATTATTACTCTTATCATTGTTCATCATCATTATCGTCGTCACCATCGTCATCAGTTTCACTTTCTATCTCTTTTAATCAGATTTTTGCTTATTATTAGCTCAAAAATGTGGTCATTTCATCAATTAGTACTCTGAAATTGTAATCTTTTTGAAAAGCTAAAAATTAGTGTGGCTTGTAGAAATTAGCCTGTTATTATTCGATCTTTCCTCTCTTCAAGTTTCGCTTTTCTTTGAACAATTCAACACTACCGTATTTTGTGTGCAAAATTTTTCGTTGCTTTTCTCTTACCTTTAATTTATCCACTCATTTCTATTCTCCTACTAATCTTTTTGTTTGTCTAACTAATTTACTCACTTATTTTATTTACTTATTCACTTACTTCCTTTACTAATTTATGCAGTTAATGTATGAAAATACCTGTCCAATGGGAGAAGAAAAAAATTTCTTATTCTTACCAAACATATTTCATCTTTTTTCATCGCACTTTTTATATTTTCACAAAAAATTAATATTTGATGATTTCAACTGTTTGAGACAATATTTATGATGCTCAAATTTTATTGTAATACTAAAATATCAAGAAAAATATTTCAATTTATAATACCGAATCAATTTCAAAATATATCCAAGTGATATATCGAATATTCAGCAATAATCAAAAAAAAAAAAAAAAAAAAATTCCAATGAAGGGAATATTCTTATTTTTGATGAATCATCTATAAATATCAATGTTTAACAATATTTATTGACAGCGTCTCGAGAGTGATGCAAAACTCAATCATTGACAACTTTATATCACTTTTCTGCCCTTTTTGATGACATCTCAAAAAAAAAAAAAAAAATGTTAGCTGCATATTGTAAATTTCAACTTTGGGCAGGATTTTTCATACGATAATTTTATGTTTGTTCTTTTTTCCATATTTTTTATATTTTGAAACAACGAATGATAAATTTTCAGAAATAAGCATTGAATAGTAGAAAATGATTGTATTATAGCTATATTGCAGTGAATTTTTAGTAATAAACTTTACCTTCATGGTTTCAATGGTTTAAATTATTTCGTTTTTTCTTACAATTTCGTTTCCTTTTTATATTTGTTATAATTTCGATAATTTTCATCATTTAATGTCTTATGAAATATACTATTCATATTTTATTTCTAAGATGGATATATGATTTTATTTTTATCAAATTCCATTTGGAAAGGTCATTATATTATTTGATCGAAAAATATAACAAACTGACGTACTCAAAAATCAATTCGGAAAGCAAAAATACATTTTTATTTTTGAGCAGAATTGAAGTGACCTAACATCCGCCTAACTAATTAATGAGTTTAACTAATTAGTGAATTGAAAGTGTTTCCTTGTTCGATGATCTGTTATGTTATTTTATCTTCTGGTGAACTAAAAAGGCTGAACCAGTTTCTTTGATTTCTAATAAATAATATTCAATTTTCGTCATCCTATCATTTGCATTCCAGCATAATTTGATTTTATCTAATCTAATTAAAATTCAATTTGTTAAAAGTTTCATTTTTAGAATAATGAATTCATTGTAGCATAAATTTCAAAAAATTCCAAAGATTATCCTTAAAGTAAAAATAATATACCGATGTTTTATATTCATTTCCAATTTTCTTTAATAATTGTAAGTATTTAATTTTTCAAAAATATCTATATTGGCAATTGTGATAATCAAAAATAATTATATTGATGATTTCTACAACTCTTATTTATTAATTGACTAACAATATATTAACATTGTTTACAATCGATGAATTTAAAAAGAAAAAAAAAAGGAAAAACAGAATATTTGCTTTAAAATATTAAACGATATAATAAGCAACGATTATAAATGCTTAAATTAAGTGTTTGCTGTAAAAGTTTTTATTTAGTTGGATATCTTTTTCTTTTTTTTTTTTTCAGAGTTGTTCAAATATTTGAAGTACCTGTCTATTCTGCTTGAACAGAAACAAACAAAAAAAAAAAAAAAAAGAGAAAAAAGCGAGAGGTAATGTTAAAAAAAGGATCAGTTCGCTGAGATGAATGTGTGAACCTTCGACCTGTCAACTTTAACATTTTAGTGCCTGCTTCTTGATTGCAATTAAAGTCATCCTATGTCATTTATTACGGTGAGGAAATTTTCATCAATTTACAATGTCATCGGAATATTCATCACGTCAACCGTTAACTTACTTGCCTTGAGTGTTCCGCTATTTCGGATAACGCCATTGATTGAATGAAATGTTGTGGGTATTGGACAATGCAACTGGTTGAGTTTGAGTCCCTGGTGTTCCGGGTAATGCAACCGGTTGAGTGGGGGCGTTCCGGATGTTTGTGATGCAACTGCTTGAATGAAATGTTCCGGCAACATAATTTGTTGAATGCTTTTTGCAAGAATCTCAAGTTCTAAATTATTCGAAATTTTCATATTAATACGATATTACTTGTTAGGAATGATGGGATTCCGAGAGAATTTGATTGCCACATGAATCATTCTTTCAGAAACTATCTATTGGAATGTGACCCATATTCAGTTATTATATTAATGTGACTATTTGATAAAATTATTAAATAATTCCAAAAATTAATCTTTCATTGATTGATTTAATTTGAGAAAAAGAATTGATTGATTCCAGATATGCGTATATTGATTAGCATACTGATAACATTGATTGGCGGTACCAATGCGCTATCATTTTTGACCGGTGAATGGACAGAAAGTATGAAACAATTCTTTCGTGAAACACAGCAAAAAATTGATGAAAAGTCGAATCAATTTTTGGATGGTCCGTTAAATTTTCATCTTTAGTTGTTTCAGAAAAAACGATCTTGCATTATCAAATATTTTATTTTATGCAAAGCTTAGCGAATTTTCTTGGAAATCATTTGATATTCCAGGTTTCCTCTCATTCATTTACAATTATCACTTAATCAATTTCTTTTCTGTTCTATGTACAAAATTATTCTCAAACTTTTAAAAAATTAATAAAATTATCTCTGTTCTTTTGGTCTGTATTGCAGTTGCATAAGCAATTGATCACTTTCTCTTCTCCCTAGGCATTTAAATTATTCAAAATCTACAATCTTTTTTTATCCAGAAAAAAGCAACCCAAAAATTTGCAAAATAGACATATTTCTATTTTTAAATTATCAAATAAATTAACAAAGTTCAAATTTGGAAGAAGAAGTTTAATACTTCTATTTGTTACAAAATTGATAATTCTTTTTATTTAGTTGGTATTGATATGAATTAAGGAACATGTCATTTCATGATCGGAAAAAATAAAATTTTGTTGGAGTCAAACAAATACAATTGTCTATATGAAAATAATTTCGTTCCATTATCATCATTGCAATCGAAATGTACTTTATTCTGTTATTAGAACATAAATTTTACTGAATTGAAAAAAAAAAGTTAAATATGCATAAATAACAACAAAAGCTGCTTAAATCTCATTTTATAAAATTTATATGAAGCTTTTTAAAAAAAAAAACTCATGTCATTTGTAGGTGAAAACAGTTAAATAATCAAGTTTCAATATATTGATACAAAAAAATAAAAATTTAGCAAATTTTTGTAGTAATCTTTACTATGAAATAATTCAAATGAACTGATGTTATTTTTTGCAATATTATCGGTATGAAGCAATTAAATCTAATTAACTTAATCGGGAATAAAATCTCAGTTTCTTGGTCAAACTTAATTTCTTCGATTTCATAATTTTTCAATTTTTTTAGAACTTGGTAAAAAATTTAATACTGCGCAGAATTTTGTCGAACAATCAAAGGATATTTTTAGTACGGTTGCAAAAAATTTGAAAAGTGGTGGTGAAAAATTGAAAGATACGGTAATGAAAACAGCCGAAAAAACGCTGCGTGGAGCTGGTGATGAAGTGAATTTTTCTATTTTTCATTCATAATATTAATTTTCTTTTCGAGATGAAATGGAATATCGTCATTACATTTTAATTCTAATCCTATTTTCATAGTTCTTTCATTAATTTATCGATATAGTAGAGGCTGAGGGGCAAAATAACATAGTTATTGTATTGTTTTTAATAATTACTAACTAATTAATAACTAGTTTGATTTTATTGTACTAATATAACAATTATAGGTTACGAATTAAATTGGTTAACATAAAGATTCATTTTAGAACTGTATTTGCAATAAAATATGTTGTACAGTGAAACAGTTTAATTTTTTACATATCTGATCATAATTTTAAGGTTTGCTCTTAAAAATATCACATAAATAAAGGAGATATAATATTGTATTAATTAATATATTAATCACTGTATATTTTCTTATAATATTTGTATAATATCGAAATTTGAATAAAAAAAGTATACGAATCAATAACTAGGTAAATAATTTAGGTTGAAGGCTTTTTCTCTGAAGTGCCAAATCGTGTCAATGATGGTTTTGATGAAATTCTCACAAAACTTGGAGAAGCCTGCTCATGGATTTTGAGGAATATTATTGCTCCAATATTATTCATTATTATACTACTTAGTCTCATCTATATCTTCATTATTTCAGGGTAAGAAACATTATTTTTATTTTTGTTTTCCCAATATTTCTGATTCTTTTCCAATATAATAAAAGGATTTGATCAATTGAAAATTATTCAACCCATGTAAACTAGATTATTCAATACAATAATTTTTTTTTTTTTGTAATTTAAATGTGTAGGTGAATTTCGTATACGTTAATTTACACATATGCATTAATTTCTTAGAGATAATATTCATCAATTCTTTATGCATAAAAGAGCAGAATTATCAAATATTCAGAGTATTATGGTTTTGAGCATATCATAATTGCCTTACTAATTTACATCTAAACCCAATTTCTTAAAAGGTAACATCAGAAATCAACTATGTATAGAAGAATAAATTATTAAAATGATATGCTTTCTAAATGTTGCATTATACATGAATTTAAGCGTATACTGCACGTGCACGTGAATTTACGAGTATGATAAATTTCTTAGGAGATAATATTTATTTATCATTCTTAATCTATATTTTTTATCAATTATGATAATAAAATAATATATGGAGTTAAACAATATGTTTTCAATTTATTGCTAAATTTATCAAATAATATATCACACAAAGTTAAATACTAAAAATTTTATGCCAAACTATAAAGCTGTGTTTAGGATAAATTATGTGAAAAATTACTTAATACTTAATTATTTAATTAATATGCAATTATTTATTTATTTATCATTTATTTAATTGACTGATAGTTCGGATAGTGTTACTACATTCTAAAAATAAATTATCCATTGAAGAGGACTAGCACTATCAGCAAATAATTTTTGAAATAGAAATTATTCTTCATATTTTCTTCATAAATGTCTTTTATAATTAATTATCTTTTTCCACAACTAATTCTAACTTAAGATTTGAGAAGAAAGATGAAAGATAAATCATCTTGATAAGTAGTTGATGAGTGATCCACAAATACTGGATATACTCCGTCAATTCTAACAGTGCTGCAATGTATTTATTGGTCGTCAAATCATGATATTAATGGAATAGTTTCCAATTAGATATTTAGCATAAGCTATTTTTGATAAAACTTAAGCTCAGTACAGTGTCCAACATATGATCACTTTCATTTTGTAGAAAATTAAATCTTCGCCAAAGTGTAGCATTCCAAATTAGGCTATCAGACAGTCCCGATGATTCTGCTGGTATTGATTAAATGGTTTATCTGAATCTCATCTCAGATTTGTCATAGTTCTTAAGTGATTCTCGTCTCAGACTTTCCCCTACCCATCTTTCCAAATTTTTGATACACATATCTTTCTTTTCGAATTAATTAACAGCTCAAACATATATGATTAAATAATTAAATCTTAATCGAAACGTAGCATCTAAAATTAATTAAATAGATCAAATTAAATAGTTGAATCTTGACAAAAGAGTAGAATTTTAAATCAATTAAATGGATCATGCAGTTGTTTTTTCAAAAAATTTTTCATAAAAATTGGTTTAAAATATATCTTTTTATTTATTAAGATGTTGTGGTTGTTGCTGTAGCACATTGCTATCACATTTCGGCTTAACATTGGGTAATACATTCAAACAATTGAAAAAAGGTGAACATTTGCGACAAGGTGATCGTATCATCGTACTTCGTGATCTGGAAACTTCTATACCGTTACAAGGGAATGAATCACTCACTAATAGGCAAATACTAAAAGATATACATATTTTGAAGATTTAATGATTCGTAACCTAATTAATTAATTTTGAGGTGACGAATCATACAGTGATACTACACACCGCAATATTTTAGTGAATTTTTTTAGGCTATTATTGTATATATTGTATTGATTATTCATTTATTTTATTGTTACATTATCACAAAAAAAGGAAAAAAAAAATTTCTTTTGTGATGTTATAGTATTTAAAAGGTTTTTGCAATGCAATTTAAACAATGAATATTTTTGATTTTCTTTTAAAATTACTTGATTACAAATTTTCCAAGTTCAGATCTTGCAATTCATCAGTAATAAATCATTAAGTTGGCAGATAAAAATAAAAGAAAGAATGCTGTCAGGAGATT
The DNA here is from genome assembly GCA_000499405.2 of Onchocerca volvulus. Classification (NCBI taxonomy): domain Eukaryota; kingdom Metazoa; phylum Nematoda; class Chromadorea; order Rhabditida; family Onchocercidae; genus Onchocerca; species Onchocerca volvulus. The sequence continues at coordinate 16,619,545 of HG738138.1, read as the reverse complement.
AGAAATTTATTATCTGTCAGTGGTTTCTATTTTGAAGCATATGAAACACTCATTAGAAGGTGCTTCAGATGCTTTCGTTGCACAATGAGAATCCTGAAATCGATCTATCTATTGTGATACTTTATTTTTCAGTACTAAGTAAACTGTACGCTTGTTGGTTTATCATAACATATGGATAAAAATACTCTCATAAAACCAAAAAAATTAATAATCCTTTATGTGATGACAGATGCATATCCTATTTTACTTCGAATTTTTGTTTTTTTTTTTTTTTTTAATTCTTTTCGATTCATTAATGTACTTTTATCCACAGTTCGTTTCAGAAGGACTCGAATTTTTGTTTTTTATTTAATTCCAGCAAAATTTTCAGGAAATTTAGAAATACAAAAATGGTTTATTTATCTTATTTGATTTCAGGAAATTTAAATTAATTTTACTTTAATAATACAATGATATGTTAATTTTTTTTTGAAAGTTAAAAAAAAGTGTTCAACAATTATTTGAAAAAAACTGAATAATTTATAATTTTTTCTCAATTTTTTTTTTTTTTTTGTTTGTTAAAATATATCCGATTATTCGCTTTTTTTTATCATTTCAATTTATTTTTCTTACTTATTCTCTCGTTTTTCCCTATTTTCTTTCTTTTATGAGAATCCTGAAATCGATCTATCTATTGTGATACTTTAAAATTTTTCGGTACTAAGTAAACTGTATGCTTGTTGGTTTATCATAACATATGGATAAAAATACACTTTTTTTTCCGCTTACTATTTTCCCAAGTTTTGAATAATTCCGGAATCTTTTATATTTTAGATGTTCCGATTATCACTTCGTATGGATGTGATTAATTCCGGCTGTGATAATTAATTTTTGTTTTTATGCGCTACTATTTCTGTCAAATTCTGTCAAAATTTTATAAATAAATATATTTTACGCATCCAAAAAGCAATAGATACAAATGAAATATCAAAGAAAGGAAAAAGAAATTAATTATAAAGATACTGTACCGAAAAGCTGTTTCTATCGATATGAGTACCGTTCAATTGCTCTTCAATTCCTGGTAATATACTGAGGAAAACATTTTTTACCGTTGTCAAACCAATATTTGTATGCGATGGAACAAGCAGTATGATGGAAAATTCTACGGCAAGATGAGGACCACTGGAAAAAAGAAAAATCGAAAAAAGCAATTATATGCGAAAGACAACAACAACAACAACAAAAGAAACAAATATCTTTTTGTTATTGTCGTATATAATATTTTATAAGAATAAATTTATTTCAATCTTACCTGTTATATAAATACCATACGTAAACATTTTCAAGGTACGGCTGTAAAGATGACTGCTTAAGTTGGCTATCAATCTGAAAAAAAAAGAGTTATATGAAAGTTTGGAAATTTTTTAAAATTTAAATTTAAAAAAAAATTTTTTCTTGGAAAGAATTTAAGAAAGACCAAAAAATAAATAAGCCGAATGAGCAAAAACAAAAATAAATTTAAACATTTTGAAGTTTTTTTTTCATTTTTTACTCAACATGTCAGAGATTATAAATATAGATGGAAAGTTTTATAAATATCCAATATAGGCATCAATTTTAGTATATGAATGCCGAGTCATGCATTCCGGTAACTTAGACAGTTAAAATTAAACAAAGCGAAGGTAAAGGATGAATTAGACTGGAAGAGTGAAATTGTTGATAGAAACGTAACTTTTTGGATGATCTGAAAAATGATCATTTGTCCGGAATACATGTGCATTACCGTATTGCCATTGGAATACAATTGCCGGATTGTATCGGTAATCATGTGAAACATAATATTTACTAACAATCACTTTCAACCATTTGAAAAAGCAATGAGACTTGTGTAATCTCTAGAACCTTCAAGGAATTCAACGTACCGCATTCTGAATCTTCTGAGATGATTGACGATATTTGAAATGATTATGAGTTACATAAGCTTCATCAGCTTGATTTAATATATACATCTGGCAGAGCAGTGTTCGTTTTTGAAGTCGATCTGATGGATATGGTAATGTTACAATGGCAGGTTTATATGGTGGCAATGGAGTGGGAAATGGTGGTGGAAAAGGTTGAAAAGTAAAATTGGGTAATGGAATAGGTTCAAACGTGGAATTGGGTGATAGGGTAGAAGTGATGAATGAATATGGCTGGTGTGTCGTGGATGATGATGATGGAAGTTTGATGACGAGCACTAAAAGAACGAAATTTTTATTGAAAACTTTCCCTTCTAGGTATTTTAGCTAGCATTAATTTGATTAAACTATCCTAACTTTCACAAGTGATCTATTCTGCAAGAATTATTCGAGTTTTGTATGTCATACTTTAGTTTATCAGTCATTTTATGTCACATAAAAAATTATTCAACTCCATGTCTAATTCGCTGAATCCTCAAGATAAAGCAGTACAACTTAATTTATAAAAAATTTAATCAAAAATTTATACGTCAGATTTGGATCGCCAATCATTTGACGTCTCACAAGCAGTTCCTCAACATCACATCTAATTTATTAAATCCATAGAACAAAATTGTACGATTTTAATATCCCTCACTCATGCTGAGTAAAACAGTATTTAATTTGCCAACTCTAACTGACATTTAAATTATCATACTATAATAAATCATTATTGCCGCACAAAAATCTAATCTTGCAGAACAATCTGTAAAAATTTCACGTAGATCTGTAAGCAGAATCTCTTATTCCATTTATCCATTTCTTTTATTGCTTGAAGATTAAATAATTGTTGAATTTTTCTGTTGATAACTGTTGATGATTAATTCTTTGAAAGCTATAAAATATCAAAGCGAAATTACCTACCATTCATAGCATATGCCAATATAATAGCAATAATGAGTAAGAGGAGTAATAACGATACAGTAATAAGCATACATGAAAGCCGTTTCCTACTGCTGCAACAGTTAATTGATTAATTAGTAAGAAATTCACACGAAATTAATCACATCCACTCTATTTCGATTTAATATTTGAAGTATTTAAATATTATTCATTCAATTATTATTTAAAATATATTACTTACTCCATTTTTGCATGAACTGGTCAATTGTACATAAAAATTGTTATATTATGAGGAGTGAAGAAATGTCAACAAAAACTTTTCAATTCAAAATTTATAGTATCAAATAGAATTCATTCTTTTTATATATTCAACTGACTGACCCATGCAATGATGCATATTATTACTTTTTCTAATCCTAGCAAAATTCAATCTTTTCGCCTCCCTTCCTCATCGTGTATTCCCGATAAATCACTATTTAATTTCGAAATTGATCCACGCGATATGAGGAAAAGTACAACTAAATTTGCATAGAGGCACCGAAAAGTGATCAAATTTTACTTAGAATGGTATTTCATCAGCGTGATTGGATTTTAACCTAAATTTGGAAAGACACAAAAAATCGACTTCATATGAAACATAAAGTCAGTAGTTTGAGGTAAACTAAATCCAAGCCGATTGATCGCAACTATCGATCAAAGAAGAAGGAAATTAAGTAAAACTTCATCAGGAACTAATCAACTCTACTGCAACTCTAAATATGACTTAATAGGTTAGAAATCTTTTAGGAAAAATTTTTTAATTTCTTTAATTTCAAATTGTAATTTAGAAATAAATAAGCATTATTACTACCTTCTTGTTACTTCAAATGTTATGGGATGTCCAACTGAAGTACTCATTGTGTCATTGCTCCAATTAGACGACCAATTCGAATCATTTTTATATCCATTATCTATTCCATACTTTGATTTTTTTAAGTAAATTCTTGGATTAGTTGTTAAATTGGATTCTGAAGAAAGGATGAGTTTTTTTTAAATGTATTTTAAAAGTTGACATTTTCTTTTTTTAGTATAGAAAGAAAAAAATACGTGAAATATATCATAAAATATAATTCGCATTCAGTAAAATTAAGTTTAGCATAAATTTTGCTTATTTACGTGAAAGCGATTAAATTGATTCACTTATTATTAGCTTCAATAATTATTTGTCAATTTAACAGAAATTTTAAAAAATTGAAACATATGTCAAAAAGATGGAGAAATTTTCGTTTTTCCAAAGTTTGACAAACATTTCCATTAAAATGAGGAACCTTGTTCGAGATCGGATTCACGGCGTCGTTGAAATTTCCCAGCTAATCCAAACATTACATCAACGAATGATTGGACAGTGTCAAGATAAATGATTAAGAAACTGGAACATTCGAATAAATTGAATTCATCAATGATGACCTGATTTGGATGATTGAAATGGATTCGAGAAGATTCCGGAAATATCAGAAAATTGGATAAAGTTAGCAGCTAGTATTGTTTTGGTAATAACACATTAGTTCATACGAACTGCAGATAGCAGCATGCAGAGCATTCTAGTGCATTGATATTTCATTTAGTTTAACTTAAAACAGGTGTAAGTTTCTGCAAATCAAATTTGTTTTTTTCCTTGATTAATAATATTTCTCAAGTGTCTGATCAGTTGCTAAAGCAATCTGTCACTAGTTAGATCAATCTCTATTTTCGTTTTCAGCTTATCGATTCATTTATTGATTTATTTTCCTGTCTAAATAAGAAAATAGAAATCATACGATAACAAACTTAGCAAGGATTCTTGTCATATTTAGCAGTTTCATGCAAATGCATGCACTCTATTTGCGCAATTTTTATATAACTTTGTGATGTGACCGCTAGATGCCATATAATACGTTTCCAATTGGCTATATGCTCATAATAAGCCGATTTCTGGAATACACGAGATTACTCGCAAATCGATTCGCCATTTAAAATGCATTGATGTTATTGTTAATTCGAATCTACCAATTAATTAAATTTTGAACTTGAAAAAAAAAAGATATCTCGTTTTATTCGTTTTATAGATGCAAATTTTTACAAAGTTTTACCAACCGAATATTATTTGATTATTCATTCAATTTTCACTCGCATAGTATGTTCATTAATTTGTTTGAAGTCTTATGAAGCTGTGGATATTTCCAGATTTCCAAAATCTAAAATCTTTCTTTATATAATCTATGATCTTCTTTAAAATCTTTTCAAAAAATTTTGTTCATTAAATTTTAAATTTCATGAAATGTTTTGCTCTCTATAACGCTTCGATTAGTAACGGTACCAAATTTCGTAACAATAAGCAGCCAATTTTTACAGTCAGCACATTTGCTATACAGAAATTCATTGATGAAGAATTAATTTTAGATTTAAATGCTATTCTTTTTGTCTACGGTGATCTCTTGTGCAAAACGTTTGGCATACAAATCAGTAAGTTATATTATCAAATATATTCCAGCAATTTAATTCTATTCCGAAAATAATTTCTTACTTTTGTCGAAACAGAATTTGAGTTATATTCTAATAGTAATAAAAAAGTGTTCCTGGGATGGAAATTCAATTACTAATCAATTCTGATACTTTAACAACAATTCATGGAGGGATTGAAGTATATTCACTTATCCAATAAATTTGTAAACTTTTTCCAAAATCTGTTTTCGATTTTACATCTGTTTTAATTGTCGGGACAAAATATTCAAAAAAAAAAAAAAAAATATTAATTGAGAGTAATTTGTCTTTTTGTCAAAAGTTTTCTCTTAAACATTATATTGAAAACAAATAAATAATGATGAATGATAAGAAAATGAAGTTAATCTTTGAGAATTACTCTTTTCGAAAATCAGAAGGATAAATAACTATTGCAAAATAATTTGATGTTTTATTAAAACATATGGCTTACCTGACAACACACTGTAACCAAGTTTTAAAAAATTATTTTGGCGATTAATTACTGATTAATTAAAAAGAAAAAATAATGAAAAAATAGCATAGCTTATAATAAATAAGCTTTATCGAATGCTTTCTGCAATTACTAATCATAAATGATGCGCTCATTAGGGTTCGAAAAATTCTTCACTTCAATTGTTACCGGCAAGAGATGTTAAATACACTTGAAACTTTAAAGAGTTGAAAAATGAATTAGTTATAAGTAATTAATTAAAGTGTGATGCTATTCCAATACAGATAAATAAAATATAAGAAGTGTAAATTCTACCATTTACGAATTTTGCATGCGAAATTTGACATTTCTAATTTCTTTATAATATTAGATAGTTCTGAAACACATACGAAAAATACTTCAGAAAAGTCATAAAGATTCGAAACAATCTGCATTAGATAATTCTAAAAAATACATACAAAAGAAAAACTGCAAAATTTCGAGAAAATCATGAAGAATCGAAACAAACAAGTTTGCTTTTTCATATTAGTTTGAAACAAATTTTTGATGATTTATTACTGGAAAAGTTTTTCAATTCGAAACGAACATACAGTCTTATTTGGTGCAAATGCTTAATTCAATTTTTTTTTTCTTTTCCAAAAATCCACATTGTCATGCAAGCAAGATTCAATTCGATAAGATTAATTGCACTGTATACATATTCTACACGAAATGATTTCCACCGTCATTTGGATTATGCCAAGATCCTTGTTAACCTACATGAATTGCGTCATATCAGTTTCTTGATCTACGTGGATCGCTTTTGTCGGCGTGACAGTTATTTGATCAAATAGCCACTTAAGGATGGAATATGCTGTTTAATTTATAACACTTATGAGCGATTGCTTCATTTCTTTCTTGTGAATGCGTAATATTCAACTTCTTATAGTATTTCGGTATTTTTAATTATTTATTTATTTATTTATTTATTTATTTATTTATTTTTTTATTTACTTATTTTTCTGGCCCAATTATTAGATTAATTTTCGATCTTGGCTTCATTGATTGGAAATTCAATTCTGTCGAAGAAGATCAATGTTGAGGAAAAGAGCTATATTGTGTATGCATAAAGGCAATGTATAATTTTACCCTCTCATCCGCTACTTCTTTACCAATTCATCAAGCCTATAATCAAATCATTTCGTTGAAGCAAGCTCAATAGAAGGCCAAGTAAGGCCAAAGCAATCAGTCCAAGCTCCTGACTCAGGCTCGACAACTAAGGAACTTGGCTATAAACGATGAATGTCGACAAGTTAGTCAAAGAGTCTTCAAAAAAGATTATTAAACTTCAACGGATAGATAGTTTAACGGAAGACAAATGATAGAGTGAGGGAGAGAGAGAAGAAGAAGATAAATCTTACCGTAATTTCATGGTGGGAAGAATAGGTAGAGGAAGTAAATCCAATAAAGCTCTATAATTCATGTTGTCAGCTGAGGTATATAGTCTAGCTAAAGTCCTCCTTTCGTTGTCATCTCGTAATTTCTCGAAGAGGAATGAAAAAGAAGGAGGAAAAGGAGGAGGAGAAGAAGGAAATGGTAGGAGGAGAAGAAGGAAAAGGGAAGGAAGGAAGGAAGAAGGAAAGAATTGTAAATAGCTTGTAAAAGCAAATTTCTTTTTCCATACCTTCCTTCCCTGGTACTTCCCCAATCTTTTATCCCATCCTTAGCCGTTCAACCTTCCTAGTTTGATAATAATCTTTAAGGCTCATTTTTCTCCTTTTTCTTGTCCATCCATCTTGGCCTGAAAAATATTAGTCAAAACCTTTAAGCAATCAACAAAAAACGAAATCTTATGCATAGATGTCTATGTTATCACTGTGAACTCTTGCGTGTGTGTGTGTCTATGTGACTCGAAAGGCAAAAAGAAAACCAAGTTATCCACCCGTCGTCATCGTCATCATCTATCATCATTTCCACTTGTCCCAAAATTTATTTACTGTAATTATATAATATCATCATTATCAATCAACATTATCATCATACATCATCGTCATCATTTATTACTATCACTTCAATTCTCATTATTAAAAATTTGATTTAACGTCAATAGCGTTGTATTATTATTATCATTGTTATTATTATCATTATTATTATTATTATTTATTAATTTATTATTTATTATTATTATTATTATTATTATTATTATTATTATTATTATTATTATTATTATTATTATTATTATTATTATTATTATTATTATTCTTATTATTATTATTATTATTATTATTATTATTATCAAATCGCACCATTATCCATCATCGGTCGAAAAGAGCCAGAAGCCAAAAGATAATATTAAGCAACAAAAAACGAAGCCGAAAAGCTAAACGAGAGCTATTCACAAATTAAATCTGTGGACTCTTGACGAAATTATACTAACTAAGTAAAGTATAATTCACTAAACTACTACTAAATTCGTCTCCTCCTTTTTAAAAACGGTATCCTTTGGGGTCGATGACTAGTGAAGGATTAAGTACCACGTCCTCAATCCTGAATGGTGCCAGTACCACTGCTGCTGCTGTCTCCGCTATCACACAGGTATCACTTATCATTTTTTTTTTATTTCACTTCATTGCTTTACATGTAAACTAACCATTTGAAATCATTTAATAATCACTTGACTAAATAGAATAATAAATATTCACGACTAACATATTTATATTTTAACGATTCCGAATTACTTTCATTTAAACTAATCATTCGGAACTATTTAATAATCACTTTATTGAATAAAGTATAAAGTACTCATGATGGACATTTCATATTTTAATGATTCCCGACTGATTAATTTCATTTAAATTAATCATGAACTATTCATTCATAATCATTTAATAATCATTTTATAGAGCATCAAGTATTTATGCTTAATTTATTTAAATTTTAACCTGATTGATTTAACGGATTAATTTATAAGTTTGGCCTTTTCATCTTTCCTTTCAACAAGCTATTCTAATTTAATAGTACTACAAGAGTGAACTTCATAAATTTTATTTTGAAAACTTTAAAATCATTTCATTTGGAATCATTTAATAATCACTTTACTAAATAGAGTATTAAGTACTTACGACTAGAGCAATTGTATTTAATCATTAGGAGTAATAATAAAACTGAAAAATAGTTCCAGAATCTGAATTTTGAGGTTATGATTACCTTCATTGATCCATTTAATAAATTATTTTCTTATTATAAGTGATAAAACTAATTTACATGTAACTTGCAGTAAACCCATATACGCACGCTTACATGCGTTGTCAACATACTTGTCATCCATCCAATGACGAGTAAAACTTTGCCTAAAGAAAGAATAGTTTTATTACTATATCTTATTTATGTTCATGTTATTATGCAAGATTAGCCTATACCATAGTATATTTTGCTTATTTTCGAATAATCCAGTCATTCCAACTTCCTTTTTATTCTTATTCCAAATATTCCAATAATCATTTGAAATCATTTATTAATTATTTCACTACGTAGAGCATTAAGTATTTAAACTTAATATATTTAAATGTTTATGGTTCCAGATTGATTTGTTGAATTAATTTAAATTGATTTATCGGATTAATTTTTCTAAACTTCACAACCTACTTAATCTAGCAGTAGAGAAGTATGGCAAGTTTGAATTAAGCAAATTTACCAGATTGAATTTACTAGCTTTACTCCATGTCTTTCACATTATATTCTGCACACAAACTGATATTATTGCATAATAATAATAAATCATTTATAAAATCTCGTGCAACCAAGAATTGATTAACTAAACGATTTTAAATCTGATATTCATTTAATTGATCAGTCTAAATTTTCTAATCGACAATAAATGAAGACCATGGTGCGTCTAATATTATGGCACAAAATAGTCAATTTGTAATTTGAATCTATAAAAGATGCTAAAATCTGATAACCGATTATTTGATTGTTATTATGCGGAAGCGAGAATCAGGAAAGAAACAAAAATATTCTGATAAATTCAAAAGTTGAGAAATACATAAATTGGTGGAAAATGCCGACAAATGTGATCATAGGAAATGAATGAAACGACGAAGTCTTTGGATATGTGAAATGGCACTTACTACTATTCTCGACGACAGGCGGATGCGCTAATTTATCATAATTTGTTTGAGCATTAAGCTTTTAGAGAAAGATGGGAATCTAATTGTTCATCCAAATCTATCTTCTTTTTATTTGTTTAGTATACATGTCCCATGTTCTCTTCATTTCACGCATTATGTCAAAACTTTCTCGTCATGTTTCCGGTTTTGTTTATTTTCTAAAGTAATTATGGAAAATTTAATTTGGACGTACACACACCGTATGAGACCCTCCTCTGTCCTTTTTTCATTCATTCACTTGCTTTCTAACGACGGATGATAAGGTGAGTCCAAAAATATCTGTATTGATTTGGTTATCATTTTGACGGTTTTCCTTAAAATTCGACATAATCTGATAGATAATTGTATCGGTAAAATCAAAATATATGACTGGAGAAAATTTGATTATTTTCTTAAATTTTTAATCAAAAAAATTTTTTTGATATTACTTTCTAGAATTCAGCTTTGTCATTAAACTTGTACTTAAATATTCATAATAACCTTTCAATACTTTTTCCACTTTTTTACCATCGTAATTTATACTGTTGACAGATTAATTAAAGAATTAGAGATAAGTATGGAGATAATGCTTATTTTAAATCCCTTAATTAGATGACTTTCCATCCGATATTCAATGATTAATTCGTTAGAAATGATCGCTGTTAAAATTAAAACCTAATTTGTTTAAATTATGGCTCCTCATAAAAAAAAAATTCTGGCTTTTCAATAATTATAACTGTTGAAGTCAAAAATGGTTATTATTTTGAAATAAATTTGCGAACTATTGCTCTTTTACAATTTTATTCTACAATTAAATTTATTTCGAAAAATATAAAAGAAAATCTATAACAATGCATTATAACTTAGAGTTAACAACTGATTACAAGATTTCTCCAAAATATTAAAAGTACCAGAATTTATAAAAAGCAGTTCTGCAGCATGCTCTCAATAACTGCAACATACCTTGTTATTTTGCAGTTTCAGGAGCAGTTGAAGGGTAAAGATTTAGCGCAGGCATTGACCGATTTTCCGTATTATCCACCGCTTGATGCTTCCGTATCAAATAGTCTACGACCGATCGGTGATTCTTCTGGTAAAATCTATAAACAAATGAATTTCTCAAGAAAAAAGAATTGTTGTTATTTTTTAAATATTTGTTTAAACAATCTACTTTTTTTTAAATACAAAAATTTTAGTTCAAGCATCTGCCCATTTACAGTAGGCTAATTTTAATTTCAAGGATACTAAGCATCAATTGATAGATAGACTTAATCCTTTTTTTTCATTGAATTTTTTTAATTCCAGGAGCTTAAAACATCTGCCAGTTAAGAATCATTTAAACCGAAATGAATTACGATTCATGACAAAATTAAATTTAAATTTTTAAAAGGCTTAGAAAAATTTTTCAAATCCTATAAATTTTTTTTTAATTTAATAACTTTATAGATGGTGCATTCAAAAAAATTAAAGCAGAAAGCAGTAGTTGCAGTGCATCATCCGTATTTGCAAGCGCTCTTTCAACTGGCCCTCAAATACCTGCCAGGTAACATTTCTTTCAATCCTGGAACTTTTTTTTTTGACGTTTAAATTTTAGTTTAAATTCTAGTATCTCTTAATAAAAGCATCAAATAGGGATTTAATCGAAAAATTATGGTCGTTTTGATAGAATTGAACTTGAAGAGGAATTTTAATAAACTATGAGTTTCGAAATTTCGAAGCATAATCCTGTTATTCCATTTTGACAGGGAAAATTGATTATAATTAGGTTTATCTGTGCATATTACTTCTAATTCTAACATATTTTATTAATTTGATCTTATATTTCAAAACTAACAAAGATTTTTCTTTCAAATTTTTCTTTGCTTTACATGCAGCAATTTTTCTTTTCGTGCAGTGTACGAAGACGACATCGTACGACATTCACGCAGGAACAACTGGCAGAACTTGATGCTGCATTTCAAAAATCACACTACCCGGATATTTATGTTCGGGAAGAACTTGCTAGGATTACAAAGTTAAATGAAGCACGAATTCAGGTTTATAATTCAAAATTTTGCTCGATTTTGGAAATAATGTCGGTTGATCAGAAAAAATAATTTGTTTTATTTCAAGTTAATAAGATTCCAAAATTTGAAGACAGTTAATGAAGAAAATAGATCAGAGTTACATTTTATTAAGTAATCAAACATTAAAAGAAAAGTGTTACTGTAAGTGACTTAAATGTTTATTTCAAAAAATCATGAATATTATTAGAAAAGAGTGAAAAGGGAAAATGGGGAAAAAAGCTCTTATTTCGATACTATCATTAATTATAGTCGGTGATAATAGAACTGATTATTGTATCCAATGCTATATTCTTTAAATCAAATTACATTAAGCTAATAGTGGATTGGATAGAATTTGAATTGTTTTATACAAAATCTGTCATTTTAACGGAATTTTTATTTCGATATTATCAAATTTTCAAAATTTTTAAACAACAAATTTGCAAATCCTTTGCAATTATGCAAATAAAAGTTATGTTTCGTTGAATTCTGTCATAATTAGTAAGAATACTTTTCTAATTTATTTAATGATTAAATAATTCCAAATTTTCTAAACTTATTTCTTCATTATACTGCTAACTAAACCTTACCCATGAAAGGAAAAAAAAGGATTACATAAAAGAAAGGGTCATTATAGATCATCATCTCTTTGCTATTGACCTGAAATTCTTTCGTAACCCAACAACATTCAGACATCTGTATGCGTAATTTTTGTTTACGTTTTATAATTCGTCAAGAACAGCAGGAAATAGGAGAAATAGATAAAGAAAGCAGAGGTGCGGGGGAGAAAGGTACGGTTTAGTAGGCGATGACCCAAGGGTCACTATAGAGGGATGGTTGACATTCTGTACCACTTCAATCCCATAATTATCAGCTCTTCAGTAAGCTTATTTCATGCAATTAGCTGTAGCAATGAAGCGAACTTATACTCAGCAGGATATCTCAAACCTCTCCTGGTCACCGTCCTCTGTCACCCTTCTTGTCACCCCCTTTTGACTTCTCTCTCTCCTACTTGTCACCCACCCTTTGGTCCTCCTCTGTCCCTCCTTGTAACCCCTTTTTGATCCCTCTCTTTTTCTTCTATCCTCGTTTCACCTCCTTTCTATAGATCAACCATCGAGTCACTTTACACTACAGGCACCACCGATTACACCATCTGTACATCAAATTTGAATATAACTACTTGGTTGTCCTCTATGAACAATTCGATCACTACTTTAACCATCAAGCATAATTCACTCTTATTGCATCAAATTATACCGGGGAAAATATCTGCGGAATGCAAAAATTCCCGACAATTTCCATTTTAGATCAAAAGAATTCTATATTTTGATAATTAGGAGTAATTTCCATTTTAGGTCACACAAATTCTGCATTATACTAATTCAGTATAGTAGAAAACCTCTTGGTATTAATTATTTTAATCAAAACTTCGGTACAGTAAAAAAAAAAAAAAACAAAAATATATCCAAATTTACACGGCATATTTTTTTCCCAGTGTTTATATTCCTTTACTTACTGTCAGAGAATTATAATTACTGAACTTTATCTAAGAGTAAACTGATATAATATATTTGATAAAAAGAAAGAAATAATGGAAATAATTGATCACAATTCAATAAGAGTAAAATTTGAAAATTTCTAACAATTTTACTAAAGTGCTGAATCTTTTTTTCAATACATTTATTAACTGTTTCCAAATCACAAAAAAGACTGAATTGATTATTTAATGAATAAATTCTTAAAGTGTTGAAATTAGCTCAGAATTTGTATTTTTATAATCGTATAATTGATCGAAATATCTTTAAGAGATTATAAAGGAGAGTAGAAAGTTTTTCTATCATTTTTCTTTTCCCTTTGGGACTATCTTTTCTTTCCAATTCCATTTGATCAAGTTATTGGCATTTCAATAAATTAAATTATTTTCTTATTGCATTTCAGTTTCCTGCTTTTATTGCTATTTTTTTTGCTTCTTTTTTCGGAAATTTCTTATTTGCAAATAATTTTGAGACATAAAAAAATGTATTTTAGCAAAAAACTTAATTTGATCAAAACTGAGAAAATTTTCAGATAAAGAGGGATAAAATTAATATTTTATGTTGCATTTTGTATTGAGCAATATTTTCAAGAAAAAAAATGGGCAAATTTTTTATTTAAATCTTCTTTAAGAAATGGTGTGTAATATGGAATTATCATTTTATACCTCCTGATATTTTACAATAAAAATTCGGAAATTTCAATCGAAATTTAAATCTTCTGATTTGTTTTATATTTGAAATATTAATTTTTAAGTATTGAAACACTTATGATATTAGTTTTCAGGATGGAAATAAGATTTGAAATTTCCAATCTTTAAATACCAATGTCATGAATGGCATGGAAAAAAAAAAACGAAAATTTGGGATTCTAATGAAGAAAATAATAATTGTTTTTGTGCAACAAAACATGATTGCAATTGGCTATTTATGCAGGCCAAAGCTCGATATTGAACTTATTTGCTTTAGCCTAGTCTATTACCGTAATCCGATTGAAAAGACGAGGAACAAAGCTACACTCATCATGTATTCTTGTCATTCGCTGAATTGCATATTAATTGTGACTTGCTTAATTCTCTGCTATACAAATTTTCATTTCCGAGCAAATTTTTCTCTCTCCTTCCCTCTCTCTCTTTCTCTCCGCTCTTGCATTCAGTAAGAAGTTCCGATTAATGAGCGAAAAGAGCCTAGAAAAAGCTCCAAGCAAAAAGTTTTAGCTAGATTCTGGCATGAATAAGTTTAGATTCCAAACCATTACTCTCTTTTTCCTTCCACTTCTCCCACTTTCTCCCTTTCTCTCTCCCTCTCTTTGAGATGGATGTATAGAAAATTAAATTAACTTCCACTTTCTCTTCTACCAAAATAAAATTGTAAGGCAATTCCAGGAAATGTTATGCAATTGTTCGATTAAAATTTCTAAAATATATTTTAAACTAATAGTAAAGCAAGCAAATTGGTTCAAATGAAAGAAATGATATGAAGGATTATCAGTAATCATTTAAGTAATGTTCTAAATATAATCCAATGCTTATTCTGTCTAAAAGTTTCTTTTACGAATGAAATCAATCTATCTAACGATACTTATAATGTCTTATCAATCATCAAATCATTTCGTTCAGTTTTTTTTTTAATCAAAAGTAACAATACTTACTGACTGGTTTTATGACATTTGTCATTGCCATGGAAACCATATTCTGTTATTTGGGGATAAACAACTTATCAGTATTTATATCCATCACTATTTTTCAATAACGACCGAGTAGTATCAAACGGATCGAGTTTTAGATTGGCTGTTCAATTTGTAAAACAGTATTTGAATTCCATAATACTTTGCAACGAAATATTTATATAATCTTAATTTATGTGTGCTACAAGTAACTAAATTTATTCAATTATTTATGATAAAAAAATTTTTAAAAAGGAATGAAAAAGAAAAAAAAAATGCTGCTTAAAAAACTTGTATAAATGCAAAAGAATTGGGTAAAGATGAAGATGAAATTTATCAAAAAATATCATTGCCAGGTTTGGTTTCAAAATAGACGTGCAAAGCATCGTAAACAGGAGAAGCAATTATCAAAAGCCTTGGTACCACAGACGGTATTTCCATCACAAAGTGCCACAGGTCAAATTATGCGAACACCAATGTATCCATCCACTGCCGCTATGTCTGTTCGAGCTGCTGCTGATCCGTTCTGGTAAAAAAGAAAATAGACATTCAAATTTAGATTTTTGCATCAGAAAAATGATTATATTCTATGCAGTGGAAAAAAAATTTAGATTTGCAAATATTTAAAAAGATAGGCTAAAAACAAAAGTGGATACTGCAATGTCATTTTTTAAAATCAATCAATAATTTAAATTGAAAAATGAATAATATAATGTTAATTTTAAAATCGGTGATAAATTGAGTTAAAAAACAAAACTGGGTAGTGTAAATTTTAAAATCAATCACTATTCACTTTTTTGATTCAAATTTTCGATGATTTCATTTTCTTTTTTTTTTTCTTTACCTTTAGATTAGATTCATAATTTAAACTATTTCATATCATTTGTATCATTACTTTGCAAATATATAATAACAATTACTATCAGCTGAAAGCCAGACTAAAATATGCAAATTTTAAGCAATAATTCCCAATTGATTCATTTTTCCAAAGTTAAAATATTACAAAAATTAATTTCAGAAGCAATTTGCTGACCATGATATGTTTTAAATCAATTCGAATAGACTAACTGATTATCATTAGGGCAATCCTTACCAATGTCGTTTTTAAACTATTAACTTTAAACATTTATTTATTTGACGTAAAATCTTAGGTATCAGCCATATCCTGTAGCTCATCCGATGACGTATCCTACAGCTTCTGCTTATGGAGCTGTATCAAGTGCTCATACTTTTGGCGCACCGATGGCTACGTAAGTTTATTTTTTCTTTTCTATCATTTAATTATTTTAAATTTTCCAGTCGGAATTTTTTTTTCGTCAAATTTTTTAGATCAACAATTAGCACAGTTAGTACCGATCCAGCGGAAGATTTCTATCAAAAAAGTTTGGCTCTACGAGTGAGCTGCCAACCATCAACTACAAATATTCAATATCAAAGCTGAAATAATACTTTACTAATCAGGCGTAAAATTATTAATCAAATATCAGATTCTTCTTTGATGCAACAAAGTTCAACAAAAACTTTTTCGAAAATTTTTGGATCGCAAATAGCGATTTTGATTATTTTTTCTACAAAATTTTTGAAGAAAGAAAGATTTTTTAGAAGTTTATTTTGTTGAACCATCGTTCTTTATCATTAGCTAACAAATGCTATTTATGCCGGTTTCTTGTATCGATCTCATGGATAGGTTGTATTATATGAGTTTTTTTCCGAAAATTCTGAAATGCATAAATAATTTATTTTTATAAATCTAGAAAAAACCACTGGAGCCAATTACATTTCTTTTTCGCGATTTTATCAACTAATTTATCGACTTCACTATTCATTAATAAAAATTTGAACTTGAAATCATTTTTTGAAAAATTTTTATCACCGGATAGCTGCAAACAAAATATTACATTTAGAGAAACTTTTATAACTAATTTCAATTAAACTTGGCTTATTAAAAGACAAAAATTCTCCGTCTGTTGGCTTCTTTGGCAGAAACTGTATGGTACTAAATAATTGTTTGTTATGATAACTTTCTCTAAAAACCTGCTACACTTCCTGGTACTTCAATTTAACGGTTAATTATATGAATAAAGCGGAATTTTTACTCTTCACTTCATTTAATCTATTCCTTTTCTTGTAGCTTCAGATTCCGCTTTAGATGCATTTTTTTTGTTTGAAATTTCTTGCTTTGATTTTGTAATGGTTCAGTCTTTTTTGTTTTGTTTTTGCATAAATAGTAAGCTTGAGAATAGAAATTTACTTCTCTTTCCAAAATATTAAAATATTATTTAAATTGCAGTTAAAGAATTCATTTTTTCATCTCTTTTAGCGCACTAAAATTTTTAAAAACTAAACTTAAGGTTTGACATTTTTTCTTTTTGTATTTTTGCATAAATTTTATTTCATATTTTATCATTTAATGATATTATTAGGTTTAAAACTTAATAGTATTATTATGAGAGAGGTAAAATTTCACAAAATAGTGAGTACAAGAAAGCAAAAAAAAAGTTTTAAAAAAAATTGGCGAAGATGCAAAAAGATAATTTCAATATTTTAGATAGCAAAAGTAAGTTTGTAGTAACGATTATGTCATTAAAATTTGCAAACTATCACGATATTTCATTGCCGTTAAGAAATGAGTTATTGGAAAAAATGAGTATGATTGTTCAGTGATTATTAATCTATTTCAGAATTTAATTAATTTGTCTTTTATATTTTCTAATTTAAATCCTGTGAAAAGTGATGAAATATTTTTTGCGTGAGTTGTTCAATACATTCACATTAACATTTAACAAGTGTATTCCTTAAATAATTTATTGAGTTATAAGAATGCTGTCATCTATCAGAATAATCATTGGTATTTACAAAGTAAATATCCTGGCTAACAACAATCTCTGAAATGAATTGATTTAGCAGATGAATTAGAGTACCATTATCATCATTATTAGCTTCTTTCAAATATTTCTGAAAAAATTTTGGCTATTTTAGATTCTAAATAAAAACCTCAAGTATTACTGAACAAATATTATTAAAATCCGGTATAAACATATCAAAAATATACGGGCTATATTCTATCCAATCCTGATAATATGTATTCAACCAGAGTTTAATAACAAATAATTAACATTCTATTTTTTTATTATCCAAATACGAAACGAGATTTCCGTGTTTTCTCTTACTTTGCGAAAAATCATTAAAATTAACAAAATGTTAATTTAAATTGTGACAAAAAAAATCATGAAAGATCAATTGACTTCACTATGTTTCTCTTTATGTCATTACTAAATTTATTAGTTATCAAATGAACAAATGATTATAGAAATAAATCTGAAATACTATAGATTAAATTATTTGATATATATTCACGGTGTAATCATTTTCTGATTTCACAACGTAATCCTCGATAACCTGTCTTACAAATACATCGCGGTTCACCACGTGATGTCTTTATGCATTCCGCATTATTATAGCATAAATTTAAGCATATATCTGAAATTAAAATGAAATTTTTATTAACGACTTAGAATTAAATTATAAATGATGTTAACATTATCATTGACGAATGTTAACATAATTTTTATTTCGCTACGTTTGATCAAACCATTTACTATATTAAAATTAAAGGAATCAAATTAGTTCATTAGCTGTTAATTAACATAATTAATATGATGATGATCCTGTCAGACATTATTTGACCGCATTGCTGAACAATTATTATGCATGGAATTCTGAGAAAATTTTATGATAAAAATAATCATATTATTCCGCTTAATTTAGCAAATTATTATTTCATGATCGAAATACTTAAATCGTTCCATCTAATTTAAAAAATCATAATTTTGGGTTGGTGATAATTAAATCGTTCTGCTTAATTTAAGCAATCATAATTTTGCAATCGTTATAATTAAATCGTTTCGTCCAATTGAAAAACTTAACCACTAACAGTCGTAATTTTGTGGCAAGAATAATTAAATCATTTCGTTTAATTTGAAACAATGATTTGATCTACGAGCAAGTGAAATTGTCTACTCTTGTCAGGTCAATAAATGGCATTTTCTATACTTTTTTACTTCAGAAAGAGTTCAACTCATCTGATGACTGGATCATTTGATGACAAACTAACCTGTACATGTGAATCCATTGCCGACAAAGCCTGGTTGACATCGGCAGCTGTATGTCGGCTTGTTTTCTTTATCAGGCAAATCGATACATGCTGCTAACCAATGACATCTATGCTCACCGCTTGCACACTGATTCGTTGAAACACAAGTTTCAATTGATGTTGCTCCTGAAGAACTTAATTAATAATAAAACTCAATTAATTTGATTCCCCCTCATCAATGATTGCATTTCCAAAGCTAGATGACTTTCAAAAAAGTTATTTATATATTATCTCTTTCAACAATTTCATTGGTGTCGCATATGAAATAATTACCTAAAATTCTTGTTGTGGTACCAGCTGGACACTGTTTACAATAATAGGAGCCAATTTCATCCTGATAATAACCATAGCTACAATTCAAGCATTTCTTTTGATGCCAGCTTAAGTATTGTCCTTGCTGACAGTTTGCTGGAATTATTATTTTGATGAAAATTCCGGAAACATTGATGCCATCAGTTATATACAAGGTATATCAAACTGTGGAAATACAAATATTCCGGATTAATTGTTTCTTGATATAATAAAACTCCGTGTTATCAATCTTGATATTACTAGCTTTGTTGTTGTTTTATCATATCTTCTTTATAAGATTTCCATATAATCAATCTTTCAAAAACAATAATAAATTCCTCTTCAGGAATAAATAAATCCATTAATGATAACGAAAAAAATGGAAGCATTAAAAAAGAGTAAGGAAAAGGATAGTTAAGTAATTAAGACCAACGTAGTATGCAAGATTTTTCACTGGTTGAGCCAACTGATTCGGTGATAAATGCCGGATCACAGGGTCGGCATAGCACATCATTCGGTTCTTTAAAAAATCCACGCTGACATGGTGTACAACTATTGTCAAATGAATGCTCCTCTCCAGCTGGACAATTCGCTGGAAAAACAAATCAGGTCAATCAGGTCCGGTCAAAAATGACTTTTTTGATTTTACCATTGAGTGATTCGCAAGGCATTCATTTTATAATCCTCGAAATTTTCAGTAACTTCCAACAAATGCTTCAGCTTTGACAATTCGAAATCAACTGATATTTCATTTGCAAGTATTAGGTTGGATAATTAATGCATCATTAACATTTTGGTATGCATTTGATTTTTATGAACAGTGGCAAAAATTTTTACCGATACACTGATCAATTAAAGTTGAATTCATATGAACAGTAACAGTATTTTGAGGACATGGCAAACAATTTGTTGAGCCTGGATGTGGTTGGTAGGCCAAATAACCACATGGTTCACATTTACCAGTGATTTCGTTCAAAAAATAGCCAGCAAAGCATTCTACTGCAAATCATTAAGTGCAATTTCGATAATTCAAATATATGCCGATAAAAATAACAATGACCGTTGACATTTCCAAAGAATAGAACGAACACAAACCAACACAAGAGGTAACATAAACGGATCCAGTCATTAATGTCGTGTATCCATGAGGACATTTTTCGCATCGCGGTCTACCGGATCGATGTTGATAATAACCCCGAGGACAATGTTCGCATTTCTTTGATAAGATGCTGTGATAACGGCCAGGTTCGCAAAGTACTACGGATAACAGAGATTATGACATTTAATTAATTGATAAATATTTAAAAACCATGAAGGGAAATTATCATTTTATTGAGCATTGGATTCTGTATCGAGTGATAAGGAGGTTGAAATTATCATGAAAAATAAAAGTAGACGTTAAAATTTTTAGTTTTGTTATTCATTATGACTACTGAAACACTTTTTTGTATTTTTGTTTTATTTTTTTGCCAAAATTCAAAAGTTTAAAAGTTTTTAACTATGAAAATTTCTTAACTTTGCACCACTTAGTTAGAAATTGATAACTATTTTATGAAAGATATATTCAGTTGTTATCATCAGTATCATCAGTAATCGTTATAATCAAATATTATTGCCAGCATGACAATTATTTTTATTAATATTTTGCTGTTAGTATAATTTTTATCATAGCAATTTGTTATCAATATCTCATGCTTTATTTCTGTTAATTATAAGTAACAGGTTAAAATATTTAAGAAAATATTATCATTTTTCTTTTTTGATATAATATTTAACTTCCTATCACTGATTCAAAATGCTACAATTATTATTGTTCATGTTATTATCACTGAATGATTACTAATAATAAAACTTAAGTTGATATTGATGATGAAGTGTAGTTTGATGATTGATAAAGCTGATAATAACTGATATTGTCATAAAACTCAAAATTGTTGTATCAATTATTATTTCTATTATTGAACAAATATTTATTAAGATTTCTCGAATGTATATCAGGAAAATGCCGACAATTTTAGTATTAAGAGGTATCAAATCACAGATGGTGACAATTATTGAAGGTATAGTTTCCATATGCAAATAATCTTAAACTCTTTTCTGATAATATTTAAAATTATTTTCCCCAATCCAGATTTTAAATTTTAATAATAATTGATGCATATAGCAAACTTTGCAATATAATTTTAAACGTAACTTTGTTTTATCAAATATGATAACTTATTAATTTGCTTATTTTTTCCACCTTTTTTCACCAGTTTAAAAATTTATTTAATAATTTTTTCGAGTTTTTTTGATGCCCAATGAAATCATGCAATATTAGGTTAACATGTGCATATTTCATGCAAATTCTAACATTCGATAAGCTATTTCGATTCAAATACGATAGTTTAAAGTAAATGAAATGTTAGAATCAAAATGAAGAATGAACTGCAATCGAAAGAAAAAATACCTTCGAATAATTCGCGGGACGATTCGAAGAATTCTAACATTTTTGAATGTGTTGTATGTTCAATCAGAGAATTTTTGGAAAAACGATAAGCAGCAATCTACTCTGATTTTTGATTATGTTTCATAGGCATAAACAAAAGATAAGTTCATAAACTGATTTTCGAGAGTTAAATAATTACAGAACAGTTAATCATATCATTTAATAATTTTTAATCTTATCTATTTATAGCTCCTAATATCGCTGTTAAAAACTTAGCAACGAAATATTTATTAAATAAAATGATATGTATTTCAACTACTAACTTTAGTATTGCTTTAATTGTAATGATAGTGTTCCTTCAATTGAAGTAATTGGCAATTATTCTTGCCAGTTATCGTGCAAATTGCCAAAAAAATTTATAATATAAGTGAATGATATTGGCGACGTATTATCTGTAGTAATTTTTTAATGCGAATTTAAAATCCTAACCAATTTCAAATAAAATGAACTTAAAATAACTTTATAACCCGCATTATGGAAGTTATATATTTGCCGGATTTACCAGATCCGGTAAATCATTCTAATACATCTGACCAATGTGTATCGATTCATTGATATATTTCTAATCAAACTTATATGACCTAAATAATTGGTCATCCCTTAGAAACATTAAATTTGTTTTAATTTTTTTTATAATATTGCGCAAATATTATTTGCTAATCATTTAACTATACTGAATATAATTAACTGAGTAAAAAAGTAAGTGTGAGTAGTAAGTTAAATTAGCAATGTGTTGTTATTAAAAAATATCGACCGATATTATTCCACGGGCAATTTTTTGATAGTCTTTATTATTTCATATGCAAAGATTATACAAGTAAAAAGAAAAAAGAAAATAATTTATTATGATCAGAATGTTTTCCTCTTTTTCTTTCAGAACAGCGGCTAAATGTCCTTTTTTTAAATTTCAAAAATCGATTCGAATTATCGAAATTATTTAAATGAAAATTGTAAAATATTTATAAGGAACAATAGCAGCAGTTCAGTTCTATTAAAAATTATTTTAGGCCGAAAAATTAGTGATTCCCGTTATAATTGCATACAAATAATAGAAATTATTTGTTAAAATTTGTTAAAAATGATCATATTTTTTGTAATGAACTTTCAACTTTTGGCAAAAATTTCATTTTCAATGTTGAAATAAATGAAAAAAAAAATTTCAATCTAAATAATCATTTAATGATTAAGAAGCGGAGAATTTTGAAAAAGATTCAACAATCATTTATATTCTTCCTACTGCAAGTTTTTTTGTTGGATTAGAAGTTTGGTTATCAGTAGTTGAAGGTATGGTTGGAATGGTACTGGTAAATAAGCGTGAAAATGTTGATAATGAGGATGGGGGAGTAATAATTGATGCTTTGACATCTCGAGGTTTATCGGGGGATGATGGTGTAGTAGCAGGTCGAGAATTACTCGGGAAATCATCCTTACTGCATTTATCCTGATCGATCAGGGTTGAGCCCCGATAGCAGAAGAATGCTTCATCAAAACTTAATAATTGCGATGGCTTTCCAAGTATTTTCAATGCGTTCGTGTACTGAAAAATGCCACCACGTAGACCAATTTGTACGACCGCATAAACTGTTGATGTCGCATCAACTTTAACATTTCGAATCGGATCTCTAAAATTGAAAAAAAAAATTTTTTTTTTCATCAATAACGCTATAATATTTCTTAATAGATCTTCCATCGAAATTAACTTAAATTATACTTTTCTATTCGAAGGCTTGACTGAGTACCTCTACGAAAACCAGGAGAACTAAAGATTGTAATGATCATTT
The DNA here is from genome assembly GCA_000499405.2 of Onchocerca volvulus. Taxonomy (NCBI): domain Eukaryota; kingdom Metazoa; phylum Nematoda; class Chromadorea; order Rhabditida; family Onchocercidae; genus Onchocerca; species Onchocerca volvulus. The sequence continues at coordinate 16,595,690 of HG738138.1, read as the reverse complement.
TCATCGATTAAGTTTGCTGTATATAGAATGACAATAATTAAATTTATTCAGAAATTCTGTTTTCTTGAAAATATCACTTTAATTTCATTTCATTTTATATAATTATTAATTTTTATTGTAAAATTTTCACTATTATAAATCATTTGTAGAATTAATTGGTTTTAGAAAAGGCATTTATTTAAAAAAAAAATAATAATTCGACTTTTAATTCATAATGAAATTCGAGGAAATGATTTAATTTTTTCCTTAATTTTGAGATTGATTTTAACCTTTCTGAGATGAATGTCGCATTGATCCGATAATATTTTGGCTGTACAATTTCTCCAGTCACTTGTACTTTACCACAGTCATTCATTTTCCTGAAATAACATATTTTTTTTTTTTTGTTAATTAGTGATAAATGGATGAAATAGAAAATCATTCATATTAATGTTTGATTGCTTGAGTTTTTTCGCAGAAAAATGCGATAAATCAATCAATAAGTGATACTTTCTTAATAAATGAATTGATGATCATACAATATTCAAAAATTTCATTTACTTTTTTTAATTTGAAAATTTTCCACTTCGTTTTTTGCTTTGCAACAAATTTCTTTTCCTCTCACATTGATAATTAAATAATTTAATTACTGTGCTAAATGCTGCATAAAATGTTACCACAAATCAAAAAAAAAAATGAATGGTGGAAAAATGATCATAAATCCCACGATATAATTTTTCATAAAAATTCGTTTTTTTACTAGAAAAAGAGAAATGCAGAGAGAAAGGGAGAAGAAAACGAAAATTTTGTTTTTTTCTACTATTGAGTGAATTTTCCATGAATTCATATTGATATTGAATAAAATCAAATTGGATTTCTCTAAAAATTTGTCCGAATGAAATGCAACGAATTGTTTATTTTTCCTTTTGTTTTATTTAAATGAAGAATGAAATTGTAAATTTAAACCTAATTAATGCAAGTCAAACTGTTAAACCAAATTAAAATGTCAGGTTTACAAAATTCTCGTCGTACTTTTCGGAGAAAAAAGAAGTGAATTCTGAAGAAAACCGAATTTAAGTCAGTCATCTTTTTTTTTTTCAATTTTAGAATATCCAGAATATTTGGAGCTCAGTCGAGATACATTAAATTTATTCTAAAGTAAACAAGTTTTTTCAAATAAAAGAATTTTCGTTTTCTTCTCACATAAACAGGACAGGAAAGAAATTGAGATGCGGAGGAGACGGATACGAAAATACCGGAATTTTTGAAAATAAAAAAATTTAATTAAATCTAATTAAATAGTTGCTATCCCAGAAATGACACTGCAACACGAAACATTTATGTTTCATTTTGTAAAATGATGAAAATGATAGAACATGTGAAAGATGATGTGAAATTCGTTTTAATTGAATGTGACAAATCAAATTAAACAATTTCAATCAATTTTTAGCAAATTAACATTTAGAAAATTTTAACAAAAGCTCAGTTTTCGAATTCTAACTTGCAATGAAACTATGTTAAGATTAGTTGGAAAAAAATTTAACAAGAAATTTCTTCTCAATTTTTTCATTTTTCAAATTTACGAAAATTTGCAAAAAAAAAATGATTGTTTGATAAATTGTTAAATTTTAGATAATACTAGCAATCTTTTTACTTTTGTTTTACATTTTAAACTGCATGGACATAAATCGTGCAAGCAATTTAATAAGCAAACTGATTGTACTAAATGTTAAAATATTTCGAAATTAGCAAAATCTCAGCGTAAATTATTTTTTTATCGTCAAAATCAATTATTCAAAAATTATTATTTATACCTTGAATTCACTCATTTTATATTTATACCGATTATATTTTATAATCCAGTAAAAGAACTTTTTTCCAGTAAGACGAAAGAGTGATATGAATGAAATTAATAAAATTAACTCATTCCCAAAATATCTTTCTGAATTGGTTGAAAAATCCAAATCTCGATAAAATCAAAAATATTAAAAACAAGCAGAGGAAGAACAATTCGCTGAAAGATTCATAAATTAAAATAAATTGCCTCATTAAAAAGTCATTCGATAGGATTATTTAGGGTACGAGCGCATTCACAACAAATAAATCTATTTTTATGAGATTTTCTGATTAAAAAAGCTAATAAAAAAAGAAAAACTTGTTCGATAAATTCGAAACTCAAAATTTTTTTTCTTCAAATTAATTGTTATAAATATGATTTGAAATATTTAAGTATAATTTAAATTTCGAAAAATTTAGACAAATTGATTAATTAATTGAGAAAAATTATATTCTTTCAGTCGTTTAAAATTCCTCCACTAATTAATTATGCAATTAAGAACGATTGCTTATACTTGCTGTTAAATACAATCAATCTAAATTTTTCAAAAATCTAATTAAACGATTAGCTTAGGAACTGTTTAATTGCTTAACATTTATATTTAATATAGGACAGAATATGTAAAATACTGTTTTATTTTAATTTACTCCAATCAATAAAAAAAATTTTTTCCTTAACATCAACATATCATCACTGAGCATTTCAAATGTTGTTTCTTCGAAATGTTAGTGGATTAAAAATACAATTCATTTAGAAAAACGATTAAAATTAAATCATTTTTTCAGTAAATCAAAACTAATTCTAATCATCAGTGATTAATTAAAAATAAGCTTGGATTTAAAAATTAAACATTTGAAACAGTTCAAATTTCCGCTCTTTTCATCTCTCCATCTTCTTCAGGCCTTTTTTCTCTTTTCTACATTACTCATTTTCTAAAGCTAAAACAAAATATTGCATAAATTATATAAAATTACTAATTAATTGTCATTATTTTTGTTACTGAATTCAAGTGAAACATCTTGAGGAAGATCTTTAGTATCAAATTTGGTTTATTTTGCTTTTTCTTTCTTTCTTCCGCTATCCCTATTTTTGATTAAAAAATTCTCCCAAACTTTCCTACATTTATTGTATTTTCTCTTGAGTATTATTGTTTACCATCATTAGGTGTTTTTGTGAAATTATTGCTTTTTCTTTTTTTTTTTTTTTTTGGAAATTTGCAAAAACTGCCAATTTTTAGTAATTTTGATTCTTTTTTTTTTTTTGTTTTTTTTGTTTTTGGCATGTTTTGACTTTACTCACTTTTCCTTCATTTTTTATTTCGCTAGCCTGATGAATCGCTAATGATTAAGTATTTATCATAATAATACTTACTCATAAGAACTGATAATATTGAACGAAAAAAGACTGATACTAATACATGCAAAACTGAACAACCATGACAATTCAATCATACTATCATTGAATAAAAATTCCTAATATTCATTTACGGTACAGTCATAACCCTGCACAGTAATATTCATTTATTGGACAGTAAATAACCCTATACTCTTACGATACGATTACGACCTATGAGCATACAGTAATTTTTAATTATAGAATAGTTGAATTGTTGTGATGCCATTAGTGTCATCTTTGACTATTTCTGAAATCTACTCAGTCCAATATTAGCTATTCTTCCATTTCTTTTGTTCAATTTTATCTTTCTAGTCTTTTTTCCCTTTTTTTTTTTCTTTCTTATTTAAGTCTTTCATGAAATAGAAGAAAAGTTTGGAAGAATTTCACAAAAATCTAATTGTTATTTCAACTAAGATTGTATATTGTTACTCGGATTGTTAGTCATTTTATTGTTGATCCACTATTAAAATAAGCTAAAAGAAATTAGGATTAGGTTAAAATTTTCTTCATCCTTATTTTTCTCACAACAAGAGAATGTCAATTGATAAATTAAGTAATAGATAATAAGAATTGGTTTAAAATTTTCTCTATTTTTCAAAGAAAAAAGTGAACATAATTCATTAAAGAACATTCTAAAGGTGCGTATAATTCATGAAAGAGCATTACTTATTTATTTATCAAACTTTTCTCATAAAAGTATTTTTTTTCTGAAAACCAGGAGAAAAGTTTTAAACTTTTCAACATCTAATGGTGCTAGTAAACAGGATTGCATTACAAACTTGATGATGTTACGGTCAAAAAATCAGGATGTGAAGGAGAGAAGCAAAAAATAAGTGCTATTTTGGAAGAATGATTAATGATGCATCTTTTAAAGAATTATAAATTAGTTCAAAATCAAGTAGCTATTTGAGAAAATGTAAGAGATATATTATTAAATAGCTGCAATAACAAGATGACAAAATTCTTAATTTGTGGCTAAAGTTAGGTTGGGAAAGTCACAAATAGTTCAAAATTTTCACCTTACTTACTACTGCAGGAATTTGCATGAAGAATTTAAAAACATAAAATGTCAATAAATAAAAAATCAATAATTTCACTAATTATTAAAAAAAATATACCATGAAATATTCATAAAAAACAAATTTTGAAATGATGGACAAGAGGGAAGAAGGTAGAAGGATGATGGGATTGTAGATGACAATTCGAAAAAGATGCTAATTTTAAATTTCGTCTTTTCCAATAATAAACAATTTACCGAAACAAACGATGATCACTGGAAAAGATATGATTAGAGTCTAAACAATAAAATTTAGTCAAGCTAGCGATTAGCTTACTGGAAAATGTAATAATGGCAAAAAATGAAACGTTTCGAAATTTTCATCATCCTGACGCTTGAATTATTTATTTTAAGACAAGAGAACTAGGCTTGTATTATTTATACATTCTAGATAGTGGGAAATCCAAGTCTATTCTAGAAATGAGCCAATATTATTAGAGATAACAAATATCTCAATTCATCATATCAAAGTTTGTAAAGCGGCTAAAATAAACGTGATAAATAGTCAATAGGAAGACACTGGAATATAGTCAGATTCATCCTAAAGATTCTAAATTAATATGACACTATCTGTCCGAAATTCTAGCGAGATTTTTAAATGGCTTACTTCTCCGTTTTTGATCCGCCACAAATCAACCAATGCTTATTAATGAAGCGTAGCGAAGCAAGCACGCTACTACGCATGATGGCATTCCATTTTGGTATTTTTTGAATATTTTCAATTGATGCATTCGGATAATCCACCTGAAATCGTACCACTCGAACAGCTGGGACTGTTTCCCGGATTGCAGTAGCTTCTTGTATCATAGTTATCAGCATAATAAACCCGATAATATTGGCCAAAAAATATCGTTGATAACATTGAGATGAAATGCAATAGACGGATACGTGATGATGCATCATTGATCGAATATGAACACTGTCACCTGCTACGATTTCCTGCTCGTTGTCACTAGTATTACTACAACAAATCAGTAGTAATAGTAGTAGTAATAGTAGTAATATTACCAACTTTGGATGATATTATGTAACAACTCCACCCACTCTTCTGATTCCTTTCAACAATTAAAATTAAATTTTCGAAATGAGAGATTGACAGAAGGAGAAGAGAGAATTTGATAGTAAAAGATTATTTTTTCATGAATTTCTCTCTATGATTCATTCCTGATTCTTTTTTCGAACATCCTTTTCATTCCCGAATTAGTTATTGACATCATTTTTACCAAATTGTTGTTATTTGTTCCTTGTCATGGATGAATTGTTGACCTGAATATTATTATTGCTATTGTTCCTCCTCTTATTTTACCTTTTTCTATGCCTAAACACCCGCACACACACTATTAAACATGAAATTAATTAATTTTAAAAAGAAAAAAATCTTTTTTTTTTTTCGCGGAATGACTGAAGAAAAATTGCATGTTAATTTTATTGGTGCATAAAAAAAATTTCAAATTAAGCGCAATTATTTTAATATTTGGCAAAATTCAATTCTTTTTCTTTTTTTTTTTCGTTTCCTCTGACCAAAATGAAATTTATTTAAATGATTAATTGACAAATGCATTCCAATCAAAGTACGTAACTAACGTACTTTTTCAAATTGAATTTTCTCTTCCATTCATATGTGAAGAATGTATGAGGGAGAGAAAAAGATAATCGAAAAGGAACAATTTTAAATGGATGAAGAAATTGTTCCTTTTCTTTGTATTGAACTCTAAATTTTAATTAAATGATTCATCGCTTTTTGATTAATACGACAACATTTTCATGTGTCACTAAGTGTAATCGTCCATTTAGATATTGGAATTTAAAAATTATTATATGTATTCCTTCCAGAAATGGATGAATACTTTAAAAATATAATTTACCAACACGAAACAAACTACAAAGAAAAGTTCAATACAAGGAAAACTTGCCAAAATAAGTACCGTGGAGAAAAGAAAAAGCGGAATTAAACAATAATAAATTATAGCAGCAACAAATAATATAATTTCAAAAATCAGTGATAAGAAAAATGAAATCTAAATAAATCTGATAAAATAACTGATGAAAGAGATACAGAAGAAAATAAAATTTTTTTTTAAATTAATGAAATGAATTAAGTTTTTCGAATTGCTTGATTTTATTGCTGTTTTAGTGAAATTTTACGGAGCAAATTTGTCAACATTTTCAATTACTTTTCATCGCAAGAATACTGAATATATTTATGTCAAACTTTTATTTATTTATTTTATTTTGCCTTTTGACATTTTATAATAGACAGTCTTAGAGCATTTAAACTGATCTAATTTTAGGAACTTAGCCTTTATTGGAAGATTGTTCTATGCTTTCTCATCTTTTTTTTGGGGTGCGAGGTGAAATATTATATTTTGATTTATGAAAAAGTAATTTCAGTTTATCTTCTTCGAAGTTTTAATTATATTTTATTGTTTATACTTTGATAAGATAAAGTAATACAACTTCATGGAAGAAAATCTAAGATTACTTTCTCATAAATCAAACATAACATTTCATCTTCCCCTCAAAAAAAAAAAAAAAAAAAAGAAAAAAAAAGATTAAAAAATGGACGATTGCAAAAATAATTTCTAAATTTGTTTTTCATTTTCTTCTCTAACAAATTTAAAAGCATATTTTAAAATTATCTGTTTTACAGTGCAAGCAAAAATGTTCATTCATTTTGGTAAAAAAAAGCGGACGGATATTTTGAGCAATGTATCCAGTAAAACAATCTTATCAGTAATATTCATTTGAATAATCAAAAGCTATTCAAGTTATTTTTCTCACCACAATTGTAAATCACGCTTTTATTTCAATGAATGGTAATTTAAAAAATGTGATATGATTACCAGAAATCAATTTTAAGATCGATATTCCGTTGGAACTACTGATTTATAAAAAGATGGTGGTGGATATGTTTTTTTATCAATATTATTATGAGATGATATCAGTTCTGATTTTTAGTCTGAAAATTTTAAGTATCTCGATGAAGCATGTAAAATTATAATTTTTAGCGTAAATATATGCAGTTTTCCGGAAAAGAAAAAGTTTGGATCCGTTTTTTCTCTTATATAGAAATTTCGATTATATGAAATCAATAAGATATTTAAAAATAAAAAATAAAATCGCGATTTAGGCAGAATATTTACAACTGTGATACCTTTACTTTTTGGAGGAAAGTATATATGAGTAATGTTTATCTTTCATGAACTTTATCGTCAAAAGAAATTCTGATGCACCAGTGAGTGTTAGATGACGGATTTATCAAAAATACTTCAGAATTACTTTATATTTCCGGCTTTGATTACGAATTAATCTGTTATACAAATAATAAATGAGTAATTTGATGTTAGTTTACATTTTCAATCAAAGATATTTAACATGACATATTTTCATGTCAAAATGATTGTTAAAAAGTTATTATCAAAGAGAGGAGCGATAACAGAAGATAAACAGTCAGGTCTTACTTTAATGATCTCAATTTTGCGGCTATCTTTTAGATCTCTCGCATTTTCCAGCTCCTTTAACCCTTATTTACTTCTTTTTAATTTAACCAAATCTCCGTCATATTATTGCACTTTTCTGCTCAAATTTAACTAAAATTCCAATGATTTCATTTTGCGATAAGATAAGCCCATCGAATTGTCCATTTTCATTAAATTTGCCCCAAAATTTCAACATTGATCAAAAAGATTATCGATTGGAAACTCGTTTTAAAATAGCAAATTAAAATGAGGAAAGATAAATGAATGATTGAATGAAATTCTTATTTTTTTTTTTTTTTTTATAAATGAGAACTACAAAGTATCAAAGCAGTTATAAATGCTTTTTCTTTTTTCGGCAATAAATTTCAAAATTCTGTAATTTTTCTACATGATTGTATTAAATTTGTTACGACAAATTAATCATTTAATGAAGCATTCATTCATACAAAGCAAAATTTCGCAAACTAATTCAAACAAATTAATCAAATTTATTAACCATATTAATTTTAAGCAAATCAATTAAATTTAAAATTAAAAATTCCAGTATTTTTTAGTGAGATTCAAAAAAAATTCCCTGTTCTTAAAAATGTAGTCAATAAAATTTTGTAAGTTTTGTCAATATTTAAAATTCTCATTTTAGCTATTTTACTATATTTTTTGTTTTTCAATAGTATGGTATTTCAAGTTTTGCAATATGATATTTTGCAGTGTAATATTTTAAATAAATTTCATTAAAAATTTTTTTGTTCAAAATAGTTCCTCATTGAATAATAATCCTACACAGGTTTCATAGGATAATTATTTCATATACCACTAGCTAGAAATACTGAAATTTAATTTCAATTATCATTGAAAGATTTTCAATGACAAATTCACGATAAAGTATTTTGCTTCTTTATCAAACATTTAACGCTTTACAAAAATTTCTCAATTATTTAACAACTGACCGTAAAAACTGCGAATTATTCCGCTTAGCATTTATCATGCTTTCTGTCAAATAAGACTTGACATCATAGCATTTTAGGAAACTTGCTGAAACTTTTCTAGAAGTATAAATAACCTACATGAAATTTTATATTTCCTAAAAAATAGCCATTAGTCTTATTTGAATTTCAAAGTTGTTTCACTTCTTTTTGCGGTCAAAAACAAAAAAATACTGTGATTTTGATCGAAATTATCGATTGAAAAATTTTTTTTTTGTAATGAATCGTTGGAATGTTTCGGATTTTTGTATAATTAAAATTGAATCATTTTAGCATATGTTTTGTTATAATTTATTATCTTTAATAAATTTTGAATGATTACTGCTGTTCGATTAACTGACAAAGCTAGAAAAGACATCAGTGAAAGAGTATAAATTTTAATAATATAGAATTTATAAATTGTGGAGAAAATGACATCATGATATTTCAGGAATATTGCTGGAACTTTATCAAAACTTCTATCAAATTTATTTCATTTGCTAACTTCAACTAAGGGTTCATTCAATTAGTTGATTAAAACTTGAAATTTCAGGAAAGTTCAATAACTTGTTGAAAAAGATGGAAAATGTTTACTTTCAAAAATTAAAATTCTAATCATCGTTTCTGAAGTTTACAGCAAAACTTCCGACTAATCAAAGTTCTTTGTATATTTTTTGCAGAAAAAATTCGAAAAACGGCGAAAAAATCGGAAGAGTTTGGATGATAAGTTCATGTCATAGAATGCAACAAATACTAACTTTTCATTTCTCCGTTTCAAACAATCCGTTACAGATCCGTAATCAATTTTTGAAGTATGCATATACTTCTATTGAAGTATATTGAAGTATGCATATATTCTTTAATTTTAATCTTTTTTTCCTTCAAAAAACATATAAATTTAAGAAAAAAAGTAGAAGATACTAACTTTAAAGAAAACAAAATATCTTAGAAATCAAGTACTTTGATAATTTTATTCTCAGTATTTAAATTTTTTTTACTACAGTATATTATAATCCTATTTCAGGTTAAAAAGTGGGGCTTAACTTACGAGCAAACTTTTGCTTTAAAAGTAACACAGAATAAATTGTGCGAAACTCTGCATTCCGCATATTCTGATATCAATGCTATTATGGGGAAAGTTTTCAATCATCTAAATAAGGCAACATCAAATATTATTGCTTTTTCTTTTTTTTTTTTCTTTTATTTTACTAATTTCCAAAATTTAGTCGAAAATCTTGTAAATTTTATAAAAGAAAAAGAATTTCAAGTTGTATTTATAACTTAATTGAAAAACTTTTTTACCGTTTTTTTTTCCGCTTACGATAGTTTCTTGGAAATTTATCAGCAGAATTGTTTGGCATTTCAATGATAAGTTGAGATCAATTTTGATGACATTATCGACTAGCAATATACTAGAACATTGTAATGAAATAGACAATTTAACTTTTGTCGAGTTTTAAAAAAAAAAGTTTTACAAAAATTTCGAATTGTAATTTATAATTTAAAAAATTTCCTTTGCTTTATAATAGCTTCTTGCAATAGACGATAAGTTCAGATCGATTTTAAAGACATTATACAACGTTAAATATTTTTAATGGGAAATTTATAGAAGAATAAAATACTTTGTGATATTTTTTATCACGCAGCACTTGTTAATGATATAGCGGAATGTCGTACGATTTCAACGTTGCATGAACTTCACAATTTTTCATATCATTAATTTGTCAAAATATTCATTCATTCATCCAGTTCGGATTCTGTTGATATACTGATATATTTTAACAGGATTGATTTGATTTTAATTCATGAAAACATGATAAGTCGTTAACAATTTTTTAAAAATTATAATATAATGCAAAACAATTCAATTAATTATTATTCTTTGTGTTTTTGCTTTATTTTAGGCCCATATCATTTTAATTTAACAAAATACGATCTTATTTCAAAGCTTCGGTATGATTTAGGTGAAGAATTGATCAATGAATTGGTTGTAAAAGTTGATTTAACTTTTCAATTTTTGCTTTCAACTTCAAATAATGATTGAATTTATTTTCAAATTTTGTCCAATCATAAAAATTTGAAACTTAAGCTATAATATATTCTTTTTCCAAGACAAAAAAATAAAATAAAATTTAGTGATGATGTACTAATGATGAAAAATACAATGTGAAAATGTGAAAAATTTGCTACATAAATTTTTCATTTCATGCTAAATATTGCTCATGTTTCTTGATTTAAAATGAACTATTTTTTTTTTTTAAAATATTTCTACGTAATATTGATGATCATATAAAATTTCTAACATCTAATTGGTAGGTAACGATAACATTATTCATGAATCAGATAAATGTGAATTCCAATTACTTTTCATTTTTATTTTCCAGTGAGATACTTAGATGTGAGTACAAAATCCCACTAATGATTTTCTCCAAAATTTAGAATTACGTAAGCAGTTTAACTGGTCCATTTCATGTGTGGACGGGACAACTAATCGCCACTATCGATTATCTTTGTGCGGTTATTTCAAGTCCTTATTCTACTGATAAGACACAATGTCACAGTATCATTCAATGATAACTTCAGCGATGATCACTAATCAAACTCAGCTTTTGACAAATTTTGCGACATTGCGTCAGGTCGCAATAAATTGAAATCATAATCTCATATCTAAAGTTATCAAATTGTAATTACTTTAAAAAAATGATTAAGGGGGGAATAATTTTTAATTACGAAAGTATCTAAGTAATTTTTATTTATAAAGATATCCATTTGAAATTTAATCCTTTTTGATAAGCTTTGATCACTTTATGCCAAGGATAACATCTATCGTAGGTCTGATAATTTTATAAGCCAAGGACAACATTCAATCATAAGCTTTGATGACCTTATGAGCGAATGATAAACATTCGATATAAGTTCTGACCATTTTACAAGCCAAGGAGAATATTTAACTGTGGGCTTTGATCACTTTAAAATCAATAATGACATATGTAATTAATATATAAGGTTTGGAAATGCGAGTAAGTATTAATTTAAAGAATATTATTGTTCTAAAAATTCGATAGTTCTCTCAGGAGAAGTCGTGATAAACTTTGACATATTCAAAACGATTTTGGTATCAGAAATAACTTGAGGATAGATTTGATAATCTTTATTTTTATCATTCATCTAAACTATAAATGAAATTCATTATTTTATTCCTTTATTCGATAATTTTTTTTTTTTGAATTTTTAATTCTACTCTCTCCTATATCCAATCTTTCAATGTTTATATTTTAAAGTGAGCTGTAGAGAGGTAGATTTTAAATACCATATTTTATATTTCAAATTGTTTATTCTTCAACGTGATAAGAAAAAACTGCCGAAACTATTTTATTGTTTCACAATTGTTTAAAAAACAAAAAATTATTTCAGTTCAATGGGTAGTATAACGTTTTATATTTGTCAAATTGATTATCATCGTCTCATTTTGTAAATTATCACTGTGATAAGTAATGATTGCATTTTTTTTTTTGATAAAAGACTTATTATGTCATGTTAAGGCTCATTTCAAAACATTTGTACAAAAATTAAGGAAAAAGAAGACAGTAATAAAATACATTAAAGTATTGCAAAACACTGACTAGAAAAGGGTAAATAGCTATCAACGGATGATCATTTTTTCACCTGATAATATCACTTATTACTCATAATGAATTATTGATTATAAAAAGCTCTAAAAAATTTTGTTAAACCATATTTATCTCAAATAAAAAATGTAGAAGATATCATAATACATATTCGTATTACTTGAGCATACAAAACTGTTTTGGAGCATTTCAACAATTGCACTAATTTGTCTTCTCTGAATAAAATTCATCTTTTTCGAAAAAAGCTAAATTATTACAAGTATCAAAATTAAATCTATAAATGTTTGTAGAATATAAATATATATTGAAATTAAAAATTGTTTATAAAACTTTTTCAATTAATTATTTAATTCTTTTATTATTGAATGTATAACAAACAATTTGTGGACGTTTAATCATTATTCAAAAAAAAAAAAAAAATTAAAAGTGCAATTGTATGAATGTCTAATTGGATTTATTCGAAATTTCTAAAAAATATTACTTAATTTATCTAAAAAATTAATATTGTATAAATCTTTCATAATAAACGAGTAATCATAAACATAAAGTGGATTTTCCAATATTCCTAAAAAAAAAAAAATTATACGTACAACCGGAAAAAGGAAAGCGGCTGAATTTCAACATTATTCAAATAGAACATCGAATCAACTTTTTCAAGACTGCATCGCTGTACGGGGTGGCGATGATGGTAGTCCAAGAAATTGATACCTTTTCCGTCTAAAAATATTAGTTACGTTTACAGTAAATGGCAAGTAAATAACTCAAAAAAAAAAAAAATGAATTTGAAAAATGAATGAAATTGTTCCCAAAGATGGAAAATGTAATCAATTTGCTTGCCATTTTCAAATATTCAGTGAACATTTAACTCATTACGTTTTCGTGTGATGAAGAAAAACATCCTTTAGATAAACTTTGGAAATATGACGTATATTATTGATAAATTCATGCTTCCAATATTCTTGAAATTCATCGAACAGATTAGGATAAAAATAATGATTTATAAGGAGGACATCTAACGTAAAATATTGATATGCAAACTTATCGAGTAAACAATTGAAAAATGAAGAATATACAGGATAAATTTTATGTGTTTACTTTACGTTATCATATGAGTTTACTTTTCAAAATACATGTTTATTGTGTATTTTCATTTCCAAACTTTTTTTATAATTCAAATTAATATATTTAAAAATCAAACAACCTCAAATTAAGTATATGCCATCTGGCATCTTCCATAACTTGATTTCTTCCGTCCGTTGTTGATGTCATTTCATTACCATTATTAAAAAGATGTTTTTCACTGGTACTTTTTTTAACTGCCCTTGTTATCTCACCAATATTTCCAGTTTGTCCACCTGTTTCAGGATGATTTTTTATCGAATTTTTCCATGACGGCTGAACAAGTAATTAATAATAAAATTGATGAATTTGTTTTTATCAAAGTCTTCTGATTCAAATAAATTTTCTTCGAAAAATACATTCAAAAAATGAAATGATAACCTCATTAGATGAAAACATTTCCTGACATATAGATCGTCTTCGTAGACGTCGCTGTCGCCGCAATTCCTTTTCCGAATCAGTATTACTAATACTATTATTTTTATTACTATCCTGCAATAGGAAATTTAGGAAATAATGAAACTCAATTTATTTCTTATCAGTTTATGAATAAACAAAGAAGAGAATAAGTAAATAGATATTGGAATAGTTTGAGAAAAATTTGTTAAAATTCGATGATTTTTATGAGAATTTTGATATTTGCAGTAAAGTATGCTAACCTTGGAATCATTCAAATTTGTAACAGTTTCATTGTTTTTATCACTATTAACATTATGAACAGTGCTAAATTGTACTGGAGAACGATGAAATTGTAATGAAATTGCATTATCCAATGAGAAACGTTTCAATCCGGAAGGATTTTCCGGACTGAAAATATTGGATGAAGATGGAGTGGTAGCAGCAGCAGTAGCACCATTGCTATTCGTAAATGAATTGAATGTCTGTAAGACAACAACTAATGAAATTCGTATTGTAAAAACAAATGTTCGATTTCTTGCTAATTCAGATCGGAAGGTTGATAAAAATTTGGCTAGCTCAGTGCATCTCTTATTTCTGAATAATATTGTTAATGACTGTCCACTATGGCATCTGCTATTTCTGAATCAGACTACTCTCGGATGTATTAGTTATGTCCAAGATGCATCTAATTACTTCTTGCTGATATCACCTTTACTTCTAGATCTTTTGATAAACCAAGATGGTGTCTGTTACTTCCGAATCGTAATACTTTTGGATATCTTGACTGTATCCAAGATGCATCGATTACTTCTGATGTTATTGATTTAGTAATGAACTAACATTTACAAGATTTTTAAAATGCATCATTAGCGAAGCGGATGCTGATTGTACAGTTGAACTGGTTGGTGCCATTGCATGCAATAATGGTTGAAAGGTTGTTTTTGTTGGTGTGGTAGTTTGAGGTGGTGCGGTAAATAATGCCCGAGCAACAGGTGGAGTTACCGCTATCTGAGGTGGTGGTACTGCAGGTGCTACCGAAGGAAGAGTTGAAGGTGATTCTGCTGTTTTAGCGAATAAACGAACATTGTATGGTGGTAAGTTGGAATTATTTGAAGAAACTGATGCTTGTATGCCGCTTTTTGCATCAATAGAATGTACACTCGATCGTGCTGTAATTGGGAAAAACTGGAAAATATTAACATTTGAAATTTCACTTAAACTAAAAATTCATTCCTCTTTCTCTTCAATATATAAGTGTTCTTACTTTCATGTGTCACATTTTACGAAATTTACGATTAGAATTTTAAATTTAAGGTCAAATTTTTGAAAAGAATTTAGATTTTAAATATACAAATAAAAAACAAAATATAAACTTACAAAATGTTGGTACGGTGCTAGAACAATGCCTTCCAATCAGCGGTGAATATTTACTTCCACTATTATCGGATTTTTCAACACGTAAACAATCAAAATTTGTTGCCGCTTCGCCATCGCCATAGGATTCGTCGAACGAGCCTAAAAAACTAAATAAACAAAACAACAAATAAAAACACATCTATAAAAACAAATACATAGAACAAAAAATCTGTTTTTGATGAAATCTAAAAGACTGTGAAAAATTAAAAAGCAAATTCGAATGATTTTTCAGGCTTTAAATCAATTTTTCTGTTGTCAAGAAAATGAAAATATATTTCATTGACAATTTTTTTAAACGATAAACAACAAATGAGAAATGATTCCGTATGTATATAATAATGAATAAATTAGCTAAGGCAGAAAAAATAACAGCATTCCGGAACGACTAAAATAAGCATTCAATCTATCAGGCTCATTTTACAATCATGTGATTCTGGACAGATAAAACAATTTCTTTTGCTATTATTAATTTGCGACAAAATATTTTCTTTCTCACTTCTTAGCATCATCCAACCGCAACAACCGGAAGAGAATTTAGACTTTCTGGGAATAAAAATTCCTGTAAAACCATACAAATTCACGAATACGTTAATTTTCGTAGAATAATTAATTAACCGATTATGCTTGACGTTGCTGGAAAAACTAAAAGCAATTTTTCCCAACTCGAAGGATTTCAATACTTAAAATTGATAACGACGATTGATTTCTCCTCCATCATTTATAATTACAATTTACTAATCTCTTTTTTTTTTTATTTGAATTTTTCCATTTATTTCTTTAAATATTTAACTCCTATCAAATGATATTAAGCATTGATTAATGAAATAATAATTTCTGCGTAAAGCATACATACCTTGCCATCGACTGATAATTGTTTGTGCTTTCAGATAACTGCTAACACCAGCTTCTGAATCTGCTTGTGCATATGTTTGCTCAACCACTGACGGTGAGTCACTTATTTTTTTGCTACACCGTTTCCCGCTCGAAAACTACAATAATTTTTATGAAATTTAGAAATTTTTCAAAAAAAACTTCTAAAAATTGCACGTAAACATTATCTAATCATTTAAAAAACTAGAGGAAATTTTCAATTAAACTACAAAAGCTGAAATAGAATAAATAACGCAGAAAAAATCAACAGAGTCATTTTTAAGAAAGCTTTCTTATACCATTAATGTTTAGAAGCCTTTGTTACATAAGTGACATATTGCTGCGATGCTAAATAATCGAATCACTGATAGATAAGATCAAGGATTATTGATAGTAGTTTTGAATAGTATTATCGAAAATAAATTAAAAAATTTGTTTTACCACACTTGGCAAGTGTTTACATAAAAAAGATAGGAGAGGTCACTAAACAGATTTCATTAATTCATGCACATGAAGTAAAGCTGCATGATAACTAAGCAATATGTAGTTTACTCAGATCATAGGTCAACTAATTAACTGAAGCAATCATTACCAACAATAATTTTGATTTGTTTCATACGTCCACTGCCACAACTTATTTTTATGTTTCATAAAATAGTTCAAGTTATTAACTATTTTTGGTAAAAAGAAGAAATCTCGAATGATATTAGTAATACCAGATAGGTCCGAATAAAATTTGGGGGCAGGTTTCAATCAATACTTTTTTTTTTTTAATTTTAATCGATATAGTTTGAACAATCAAATTCTTAACGTCAAAATAAATAATGAGTACACTTTGCACTAACTTCACATATCAAGTTTTAGGTAAAGATTAATCGCAAATTTATATTCTCAATTTAAAATTTTTAAACTTTTATTTCAAAATCAAGAAAAACTTTTTTTTCTTCTTTTCATTATGGTAGAATTTGAGTGAAAAAAAAGCGATAAAAATAAAAATGATAACTTCGACAAACACATAAAACGTGACAAACCAGCACTATGCCATTTGATTCTAATTCATATAAAAGCGACAAGAAAAACTACGGAACATAATAAAAAAAAAAAAGAAAATTAGAACTCTTTTTGAAATTTGACAAAAAAAAAATAAAATAAATTTTATCAACAGAGAGAGAAAAAAGAAACGCACTCAAAAATTGATGAAAAAACCTTGCTGTGTCGAAGCGAAGTGAATGATCGCTAGAATGAACGGATTCTTATGGAATACTTATTGGATCAATATGTATTTTCAGAATTCAGAAATAACTTACTGGATCAATATAACACATGAAAGATGTATGTATGAAGATATTAAACTCTCAGTATTCGGGAATATGCCGAATATGTATATAATGATTTATTCAAAATATTTTAAATTATTTCGCTTTCTAATTTATTTCAAACTTTCTTTTTATTTTTTGAAAATTTTAGAAATGAATACAATGATTACCGTCAATGAACGATTGCTCTTTGAACTTTTCTCGACGGCATTAGATGGTGCCGTTTTATGTCGTTTTGCTTGTCGACTCGATTTCTCATGAGATTCGATTGTTTTCGAGGTTCTAAGTGGTATTCGAAATGTTACCTGCAAAAATCTAAAATTGCAAAAATTCAACTTTTATCGAATCAAATCATTTGAAACTCTCTTTGCTACAATATTTTCATCTCTTCAACATTATCTATTAGTGAAAATTTACTTTACGACTTCACAATTACTCGGAAATTATATAAGATAAACCTCGACATCGCTAGCCTTCTTTTCTTCATTATCCAACGATGTTTCAATTCGTAGCTTACTGAATATATCGGTGGTACCACTAGTTGAAGCAGCAGCAGCAGCTAACCTGGCGTTTACCGCATCTATCACATCGAAATTTACAGCGCCATATTTGGGTCTGAAAAATCAGAAAAAGAAAAAGATTTTGTGAGGTCAAAGATTAAATGTTGATAAATTTTTCGTTGCATAGTATTAGGATATATTTAAAAAAAAAAAAAAAAGACTAACCAAAGTCTTGCATGTAAAAAAAAAACGAAAAGATAGCATGATAACGGGTGATTTAACATGAAATTTCTAAAATTTGATAAACAATTGACATTTTTCTTAAATTTTCAAATTATCAAAATGATGTAAAAGAAGAAAAGGCAGAGAAATGATGAAAAATTATTTCCGCAAGATGTTTTTTTCCTTTTATGATTATCCAGAAATTAAATTTAAGATTCAAAATTTGATATACCTCATGAATTCTTGCCGCTTGTATTTAGGTTTGTCGTGTGCTTCTTTTTCTGAAAATTTGATATGATGACCGGTATGATCATGGTCATCATCTTCCTCACCCATCGTAATCGGTGCTTGAGTATCCAATCCTCTGAAATTAAACATGAAATGCTTTCATTTTCCTATTTACAATTTTTAAGTTATATTTTAAATTTTGCTTTGTAATGTTGAAATGTGATATATACAGTCTTCGGATAATTCATATAAATTTCGAAAAGTTTTATGGAAAGAATAGGAAACTAATTGTCATTCTCAGTTTTAAGCATAATGAGTTTTTCAGCAAAATTTCTCTAGACAAGATTTAATAATCATTATTTGGTAATTAGAATTTTTTCAAGTCCTGTAAGATTGATACTTTAAATATTTGAAATAGAAAGATTTCAGTAAAAGATATTAAGGAAACAATATTTATATTCTACAATCGATTAAATTTATATTTTTTATCTTCCCATATTCATTGAAATTCATTCATTGAAATTCAATGAATATGAGGATAAAAAAGATACAAATTCCATCAATTATAAAATGAAAATTTAGACAGTAACTGAACTTTATAATTGATTTTCAAGCAATTCATCTCATAAATCATGTTCATACTATAAATTTATTGTCTGATAAGAAAAGGAAAAAAACTACGAATCAAAACAAAGGCTCAGATGAGATAAGATAATTCTGCATTTCTCATGCCATAAATATTAATTTCAATTTTCAATTTTAATTTATTAATAAAATGTGAGTATCTCTTGATATTTGATTCTTATATGGTAGATTCCGAAAAAGATGAATTGAAAACTTTTTACTTATTCTTATCCTCGACTAAACGATCTTTCAACGCAGTTGTATGTGAGCGATTTTGTGTTGGAACTGCACCTGAAAACAGCATAACCTTTCATCTTTTTCGGACATCACCAACTTTTTGAACTTGGAGCTTTAGAGAGGCATTCTGCCATAACAATACCATGAAAAATCCATTTTTTTCCATATTGTTCATTTAATAAATTAGAAAAAAAAATCAAGTCATAAAAGTACTTTTACCAAACAGAACAATTATTTCAAAAATAAAAAAAAAAAACTGATATGTATTTTTTATGAAATTTTGGGGAAAAAATTATAAACACGAATTTCGAGAACTGATTATATGTGAAACGATAACAAGTGTAAAAGTAACAATAACAAACCATTCAGCCGAACTTTCGATCCGAGATTTTCATAATTAATTTCCCAATCATACGGTTCATCGGTGCTTATCCCATGCCTGAAATAGCAGTATAACTATGAGAAGACCAATCACTTATTAATCACGTTTATTTCAGGTTGAAACGAATAAAAAAAAAAAAAAACACGAGTTGATGCTTAATATCTTACCGGACAATGATATTCCGTAGATTATTTTCCAATAATCCGTAGCTGGGTTCATCTGGATAATTAAGTGTTTTCAAGTACAACGCAAAATCATGCAGTTCCCTTGGACAACCATCTAATAATACGTTTAAATTCATTTCTTCCTTCACACGGCCCACCTCATCTTTATCCTGAAATATCTTATGGCTATTCAAACAATATTTTATGAATTAGGATGATTCATAGGATGGATGATTCATATCCAAGCATTTAATTGATTAGTTGATGATAACAAACTTTCAAATAATATTTCGTTTATTTATTTTTTTCCAGGAATATTTTTATTTCTATTTCTTTATATTAGATATAAAATATTCCTATATTACTTTTTCCTCTCCTCTAACTTTTGCACAATGCGCTTAATTTTCATTCTTAATGTTATTTGCTGTTACCTGAGAAATCATATGAAAGGTATTCATGACGACTAGATATTTCAGAATATCCCTACTAACTAACTTTGATTACTAATTTTATTATTAAAAGAATGACTGGTTCATTAAATACGATATTATAAATAGCTTTCTGTTTTTCCCATTTCTCTCTTTCACTAAAGTCAATTTCGATTAAAAAAAAAAAGGAAATATGAAGCTTAAATAAGCTTATTATTACGTAAGCAACATCTGTCCTAAGCGATCATCTGTCGCTCATTTTTCATTTTGATTGTGCTATTCATTTGCTGCAAATTTTCTTAACGTCAATTTTCAACAACAATAATTGCTGTAAACAGAAAATTTATTATGGCTAATTATTTGAAAAAATATGCGAAAATTTTTTTTTTCTATTCTAGAATTATTAGGAATTCAAGAAAGTAATAAAATAATTTTTGAAACAATTAATACTATCAAATACTAGAAATTTTTCTTATTTTAAATCATTCATTTAACTAATTTGACTATGTAATTTTGAACAGTATGATATGAATATTTGTTTTACAAATCATAAGAAAATATTGAACAAATGGATATAATGAATATTAGTATTTCCTTCTTTCTTGTTTCATAGCCATTATGGCTAAAATTTAATTCTAATAATGCATCAAATTTAAACGAATTAAATAAATTCGTATTTTTTATCTTTCCCACTCATTTCTTTTATCAGTAATTCTGATGAAAACTTCAGCTCATACTTCATCCTGTCATTGCTAGTTTATTAAAACAAATTGCAAAGCTTATATCATGTGAGACTGATTTTAGATCTACTGAATTCTCGTCCTCCTATATCATTGTTTGCTGATAGATTCAATTTTCGTATGAGTACAATTTACTTTTTTCTTCTTCGTCATTATTTTTTAGAAAATTTTTTTCTCTATTTTATCGCTTTTTGTTTAAATTGTTTATATGAGCATGCTAAGATCAGATGATTCGATATCAGCTGATCTCAATCAAATCCAGTCAATGATTATTTTGAGCGATGAGTTAAATGAAAAATAAATATATTTCAGCTGTAAAACTCTGTTTTTTTTTCTAAATAACAAAGATTCAGCCATCAGATGATCACTGATTAGAATCCAGCCATCAGATGATCATTGATTACAATCAAATTATCAGATAATTTCATTATGAAAGATTTGTTGAATTTATTAAAATATGAAGAAAGAGATGTTTTATTGGAAAAAACCGTATTTATTTTATGAATGAAAATTTATATGAAAAAAAAAAAGGAAATGATTAATTGATGAATGAAGAGTTAGTTTAAAAAACTTATACAACAGCTGTATTTTTTTTTCGAAGTTAGCGGCTTTTTCACTCTAATCTTCAATCGTCTTCCTTCATTTTAAAATATTTCGAAAAGAAAGGAAGTGACATTTCTTACAAAGTTAATATTTAGTTTAAAGAAAACAAAAAATAATAAGCCATATCAGAATTAATCAGCAATAAAAATATCATTTATATCAAGGAAATAAATAAATAAATAAAACAAGTAAAAATTAGGCAAGGACAGAAAATAAATTGTTATGCCATGTGGATAAATTAAACTTAGGAACTTCCGTCCCAAACATAATATCTTTTTCGTTGGTTTAGAAATGAAAAAAAAAAAAAAAAAAAAAAAAAAAAAAACTTGAATAATTTTAGATGTTTATCAAAAAGAAAGCTCTTTCTTTTTTTTTAGAAAAAACTTGAAAAATTAAAATTTTTCAACCGCAAGTATTTCCGAGAATTGAGAAATTCTTACTGTCTCTACTTCATTCATTTGCTTCGCTTTATCACATTATATTACAGATAAAAATTTTAAAAATTTTCCTCCCATAATTATTTCATTCCCGACCCAAATAAATGACCAATTAATTCCAACCCTTATAAAACTCATTCTAATATTATAAAAATATTTGATGAAATTAATGAGAACGAAAAATCTTTTTGAATTGAAATACAACTTTTACCTTAATTTTTCTCCATGGTAATGAACCTTGCAAAAATTCGACTAACATATAAAAGAGAGACCATAGGTCATCTTGCCGTCCCATTTCCTAAAAGGCATTTCAAATTATTGAAAAAGACATTTAAATCGATCAGATTTTCAAACTTCAATTATAGAAGAAAGGTTTTGCATAGTAGAATTAAAACAAAGGATATGATCCTTTTTTTTGAAAAAAAATTCCGAAGTTTGCCAAAATCTCCTATTTCATCTTATCTCAGCCATTTCAAACTAAGTCAAAACAAGAGCTTGATTTTTTGATTTCTTATTTCCAATATTGCTATTACATATCATTTACCATGAATTATTTATTTCTAGATTTAAATATCAATTTAAAATTGTTAAAGGAGAGAACTGAAGATTGAAATAGTCTTACCTTATTTTTGTGAGCTGAAACAGCAGCATATCTTACGGTACCTCGAAAACCAGCTGCACTTCTTGGACTTCGAATTTCACCTTTTGCATTGAGATATTGTCGTGCAAGACCAAAATCGAGCATAAAAACCTTTTTGCAAGTGGCATTTGTTCGACCCATTGCAAAATTTGACTAAAAATTTAATTATTCAATATCGATTTAACGGACATATCGATGGACGAAAATATGCTGTGCCAATAACACTAAGCAATTAAAATAATTAGAGTTTTTAAACAAATTGTGAAGAATTTCCTTCATAAGTAGACTATTCTATTATCCTTCGATGCAAGCAATTTTTTTTTTCTTTTTTGAAAATATTGATTCGAAAATTTTGAAATATATTCGTTAGCGTAGTTTATTTTGCTAAAAAAGAAAAAAACTAACAGGCTTGATATCACGATGTAAAAATCCGATAGAATGTATTTCTTGAATAGCATTGAGAATCTGTAATCCAATCCGGATCGCTGTTGATAATGAAAATGATTGCTTGGGTGATTCACGCCGTAGATCAGCTAGATTCTTGCCTTGTAAGCTCATTACCAAATAATTAAATTTGTCGTTTCGTCCACACCCGTAAAATTTGCATGCATGCAGCTTTCCTGTAAACCGGATAAGAAATTGAATTAGAATATGGAATAGCATATATCGGTATAAACCGGAAAAAAATTTTTTTTTTTTTCTTATTTCAATTATTTCATAACATCAAATTTTCTAATTTACCTTTGAAAAGTTCAACTTAATTCGAAACATTACAAACATAGTGTTTGCATTATCCATTCAGATGACCTTTTTGATAGTTATCACGGATATGGAAGATGCAGGTTAACATGGTCTTGTATCATGTTACAAATTTAATTTTCTTATTTTTTTTTAAATTTCAAACTTCAAAACCTTTTCATTTATTTGAGTCCAACTACTTTAAAATACTATTCTTTCATTGTCAAGGATTAAGTAATGAAAAAAAAAACCTTTAAAGATGTTATTTTTCATGATTACAACTTTTCTTATTTTTAAACTCTAAATTTTAGAAACCTTCTTTTCTTTATTCAAAATTTCTTGATAGCTTTGTGAAAAATCTCATTAATACTGGACCTTGAAGCCTTCTTAGTACAGCAACTTCCATTTTGAGCACCTGTTTGGTAGCTTTACTCGATTCAACTTTCATAGCTACTCTTTCGCCATGATTTTGCAAATCGATTGCTTCGTAAATTTCGCCAAAACCGCCACCTCCAATTTTCAACTTCTGCAATATCATGCAGATTTATATCATTACTATCATCTTGTTCTTTAAGAACAATAATCTAAGTTTCGAAATTTTACAATTAATTAATTATTAAGAAAAAATATTGAGAGAAATTATGAGAATTAATTGTCAAAAAAAGAAATAAAAAAGTGTTAAAAAAATCTTTATCGTTTATATGAATCGCTATTATATATAATAAAGCGTTTTTTTTTTTTTTTTTTTTTTTTTTTTGAAAGGCTAAAATACAAACCAAGATATTCCATTATAAGTGGGACCAAAGTATTATTATGAAAGGTCGCAAATTTTTAGGCCAAAAATTTGCTTTAATATTGGAAATTTAAATAATAAATAAATTAAATGGAATGATTTAAATTGGATTAAATTTTATTTACAATAAAATAATCATTGTAGAAACTTACGATTTTCCATCGTTCTCTAATAACCTGATTTGCCTGAAGTATTTCGCCTTCGCTGGAACTCGTCATAACGGAACATTTGTCATTCACGTAACGGTTCAACTATTTAGATTATTCGAACATTTGATAAATGCGAGATGATGAAAGCAGAGGGAGAGAATAAAGAGAGAAAGAGAGAAAGAGAGAAAAAGAGAGCGTGAGCGAGTAACAAAACCCGTATAAATGATACCTGAGGCACCTGAAAAGAAAATTCTGTTTTAAATTTTAAAATAAAATACAAATTTTGATAAAATTTCATCATACAGTATGCAACTAGAAATGATAAACGGACATTATTACTCAATTTATTTTTAAATATAAAAGAAGAAGAGTTGCACCAATAAATTCAGTTATTGCATTCAATATTATGATTGATTTGTTTTTTAACATTTTCGTTTTTTTTTTTTTCTTTTTTATTTATGAACGATTGTAAATTTGCATGTGAATTATAAAGAACTGGTCTGGAAAGGAAAAGATATTTTCTTGGCCTTTTCTGACAAGTTTAATCTTGGGAATGCAGAAAACTTTATTCGGATTTCTTTCCAATTTTTTTTTCAAGAGCTGTCTCAACATTCATTTAAGCCCGCTTCGAAATTCCGAAATAATTTATGATCAAACAAAAAATTCAAATCAGTCGGAAAACGAAACATGAAATACAGCATGTAGGATGAAGTTAGGAAATATCAAGACTATTTAGAAATTTAAATAATTTGTGATTAAGTGAAAAATTTAAATTAATTTTAGAAAAAACATGAAATACAGTATATTAGAATAAATTCTGGAAATATTAAGCCTATCTCAAAATTTGAAGTAATTCATAATTAAATAAAAAGTTCAGATCAATTTAATAGAAAATATAAAGTACGACATATTGGGAAAAATTTTGAAAACATTAAGCCTATTTTAAAGCTTGACATAATTTATAATTAAATTAAAAATTCAAATAAATCTAATAGGATAAAATACGGTGTATTAGAATAAATTTTGAAAATATTCTTGGAAACGCATAATTAATCGAGAAATAAATGCTCAAATGTTATAAGGCAAAAAGGAATTTTTTTAAAAATTGATGGAGAGAAAAGTTTTGTTTCTTTTATCTTTCCCCTTTCTACTACTTCACCCATTTGTTCGGATTGTCATTCCATGTCGTTATATCGTCATCCCCCCTTCATGTAAGATTTTTTCTTTACCCAAACTTTCAAGATAAATGGCACGCAATTCGTGCAGCAAACAAATTAAATAATCCATTTTGTGATTTTCAGCAAAAAAGAAAAAGTAAAAAAAAAGAATTGATTTTTAATTTATTTCAAATGAAATTTCGAAAATACGACATTTCATATAATGGGAAATTTTTCGAAGATACTATGAGACGATCTAACAAAAGCCAAATGGGATTAGTTTGTTTGATTGATCACTTATTTATTCGAGAATGCTATTATTGAACATCTGATGGATTATATTTCTTAAGTTTCATTTCCATTCCGTTTTAAATACATCGCGTAGTATTCATATTTATCGAAAAAAAAAAGAGAAAAACTTATTTCAATAAAAGATTAAATAATTATCTCAATATAGCTAAAAGAAACAGTATGGTTATATTTATAAATTCTTTGACATTTAAGCGAATGAGAAAACAAAAAACAAAAAACAAATAAAATAAATGAAAAAATAGTGAAATAAATGAAATTTAACAAATTTATTTAGTAAAAAAGAGAAAATAATTCAGTAACTAGCGAAAGATAAGATAGCAGAAGTACTACACATAATGTTATTTGTGGCAAATGAACGAAAAAAATGAGAGTGAAATAAATGGAATTCAATAAATTTAATCAGTAAAAAAGAGAAGATAATTTGATAATTAATGAAAGATAAGGCATCAAAAGTACCACATGAAATATTATTTAGGATAGATGAATGATTTAAAAAAGGATACTGAAATAAATAAAATTAATAAGTATGGTAAAAATGAGCAAATGAAGAAGAAAGAAAGGAAGACTGAAAATAAACAAAGTTTAATAAACTTAATTGATAAAAAAGAGAAGGTGATTCGATAATTAACGAAAGACAAGGTAAGAGAAGAATTACACATATTATTTAGGACAGCAAATAGTCAACAATAACGGGAGATGTGCGTTAAAACAAATAAATTATGCAGACATTTGGAGATCAAAGTTTGAACACAAAGGATTTAGTATTTGCGCAATATAATTACACCTATTTAATTAAATAATTGAAAATTTGAAATGAATGAAGAAAGAAGAATAAGATGAAGTAGATAAATGCATTGAATTATATTATAAAATGATTTGCTTCTTTCTTTTATGTTTCTTCTTCAGTCTTCAATAATTGAAATTTTTGAAATTTTAAAAATATAGAATGGTAAAAAAAAAAGGAAACGGATGATAGAAAAAAAAAAGGATGTAAACTATGAAATATATCGGTATGTATATGTTTTCAAGTCTCAATGACGCAGATTTGTGAAATTTATTCGATTGGAAAAAAAGAATGAAATGAAATTAGATCAAAAATTATTGAACAAAAAGCACTTCACGAAATCTTTTCCTCTCTTTCCTTTCTTCAATGCAAAATTGCTTTTCGGTTTTTATTCAAAGATGCAGATTTTTTTTTTCTTGTCATAGATTTTAAGATTTGTTTAAATGATAAGCAATTGTTTAACTTAGGCTGATATCATAATACTTAAAAAACTTAGTGATAAAATAGATCAAGATAAAAGAGCCAAATAGTATGGAAAATTTGGTAGATAGTTTGTATGCGAACAAGTTAAAAAATTGCCAAAATTTTATAAAAGGTGCAGAAAAAGAACTTAGACAACCAAGTTTATTTTATTTTCAACTAGTCTGATTTCATATCTGAAATAAATAGACTCTGACAAATGACAATGAAAGTTAATCAGTTTTCTCTCTATCTGAATTCTCAAAACTATTATTCATTCAAATTTTAGTCTATTTTCTTTTCCTTTTTTTTTCTTTTAAATCTTACATTTCTCATTGTGATATGAAATCTAAGAAGAGAATTGAAACTTACTTCAGAGTACAGTGCTATTATTGCTAGGAAAATGATACAAGTCATTTTCGATTTCAAAAAAAAGCAAGAAACAACAACGAAATTTTGAAAAAAATTCGGAATTATAATTTTATTTTAAATTTTTTCTAAAAAATTGCATTTAATGAATCAATCAATATTGTATTTTTTACAATGCAAGCAAAATTATTCATTATTCAACTCATATAAATATTATAATGAATATTTGATAAGGTTGTTTTTTTTTTTCTTTTTATTTGGAAAAATATTTCCAACCATGCATTTCCAATTTTCATTCTCATTTTTCCCTCGACAATTTTAAAAACTTGTAAATCGATATATTTATATTTATTTACAATTGTATGTACGAATTGAATCCTTCAAATAGTTACCACAATTACTTTTAAGTATTCAAATAACTATTCCAATATCCGAATAAATGTTCTCTACAATGAAAAGTAAACTTTTGAAGCACAGCTTTGTTTGTACTTGAACTCTGTATTAGTAATAAATCATCATTGTGTTATAACATCATAAAGTAACCACAACTTATTTAACTGTTACTTTTTTTAAACAAAAATATTAGATTTTATAAATGTTTAAAAATTTTTAAGAATTAATTAAGAAAGCAAAAAAAGTTAAAGTCAAAACAAAATAATGAAAATAGAAAATCAATTTCGGAAAAAAACTTGAATTGATTGAAAAAATAATTGAAGGATTAAAAGATGTTTTTTTTTCGTATCATTCGAATTTATATTTTGGCATGAGATATGAAAGCTAAAGGCGCTATTCGTGGACAGCTGTCATATTAGCTAAAATTTTTATTTTTATTCTTTATTTTCGTTTTGTTTACAGAGCATTATAGAAAACTTTCGGCATTAATGCTCGTAAAAAAATGCTATCAAATTTAAAAGTTTTGTTTGATTTTTTCCAAATTTAAAATAAATAAAGAAGGAGTAAAATCTTTTTCTATGGGAAAAAATATCTGTATTTGGGAAAAATTTTGAAATTTGGGAAAAGTTTAAATTTACGAAATATTTAAGAAATGTCTCATTATATTTACATATTTAAGTGAGAAGGATATTTTGATTGGAAAAAAATGAAAAAGAAAACAAATTTCCTTTATATCAGGAAAAAGTATTTGCATTTTTTAAGTTCGGAAAAAATTTAGTTCCTAAAAAGTATTTGAAAAATGTTTCATTATGTTCAAATATATAAAGGGGAAGAAAGATATTTTCATTGGAAGAAATACTTCAAATTTAAAAATTTCATTGTTATTTTTTGTTAATTTCAATAAAAAAAGTAAAAGAGAAAAATTTACTTTCAATTTTTAATTTTTTGTGTTTAAATGTATTTAATTTAAGAATTATTGAAAAAATGATTCATTTATATTTCACATATACAGATAAGAGAGATATTTTGATTAGGAAAAATACTACTAAATTTAAAAATTTCATTTTTTATTTTATTTTATTTTTCTTTTTTTCCAGTTTCATATAAATAAAAGAAGAAAAAATTGTCACATTTTTCATTTATTCGCATTTAAATGAAAAATATAAAAAAGAATAAAGTATTTGCATTTTGTTGAAATTGAAAAAAGATTATATTTCGAAGAAATATTTCAAAAAATGTAGCATTATGTTTCACATATATAGGAGGAAGAAGGGGATATTTTGATGATTGAAAAGGTTTTGTTTGAATGTTGTGGGAAAGAAAGAAGGAGGAAAAGCTAAAATACATTAATGCGTGAAGCTAAAAGCTTTGATAGCAGAAAAGTTTTGGACGAGAAGATTCAAAGCGGCGAGGCAATTGGGAGGTGCAAAAGAAAGTGAAAGGGAAATGATGATGACGACGAACTTTTCTCAAAATCAACTTCGTACCAAACCGATCGATTGAGAATTTCGGAAGAGACGAATGGATGGGTGGATGGATGGATGGATGAGAGAAAACTTCTGATCTTCAAGTCTTCCAGCACTTCAAGCTTCTTTCTTCTTATCCAAGCAGATCTTGTAGTAACAACAACATTAGATGAGAGCAAAAGATTGCAATTTATGTTTTCAAAGCCCTTTTCTTTTTTTCTTTTAAGTGAAAAAAAAGTCCTTTTTTTTTTTTTTTTTGTTAACTGGTGACATTATTCCCAAATGATTTAGATGTCGCTGCAAAAAGGAAAATTGTGAGGAATTGATAAAATAAAATTGATTTTATGCTTCAATTTTTACGGAAATATTCGAACAGAATCCAGCAAATTCAATTTCAAATTAATACTGTCATCACATAGGATGATTTTTTTTTTTTTCTTTTGGAATGCAGACATCATCTCCAATGTTTTTTACATGTTGAAAGAATGATCGAATTAAAATAAAGTTAATATTACAATTTTTACAGACGTCAATTCGCAGAATCCAAAAAATTCGAGACATCAATTTTATTACTACGTAAGATAATTTTTTTTTTTAGGATGCAGATATTATTTCAAAAATGATTTAGATTTAGTATAAAAGAGAATTGCGAAGGATTGACGCAATCATAAAATAAAGTTTACTTTTATTTTTGCAGACATATTCTAATGGAATCCAAAAATTCAATTTCATCAATAAATAAATATCATGTTGCATGGACTAATTTTCTTTTTCTTTTTCTTTATTTTGCATTATTTTTTTTTCGAATGCAATTGGCATTGAAATTCTTTGTAAACAAAACATATTTCACATCAATTCCCAAGCGCTTGTAAGAAAAAAAGTTGTATGAGTAAGATTGGAAAAATTTGCTTGCAATTATTTCTCTATCAAAATTTTATGTTTAAGATACATTAAGTTGCAGTTATAAATGTAAATTGTTTACAGACGACAAAATATAAGCGTCGGTTATTTAAAAAAAAGCATGTTTACCGGAATCTTAAAATTATTCAATTATCTTTTTAGTAAAATATCCAACAATTGTAACCATTGAATTCAAGAAAATTTATATTTAATTTCATTCCAGCAAAAAATTATTTTTATCATTTTTTCCTAAAATATTTTTGATTGCTGCCATGCATTATTATATTGGTACAATGCATGATATATTTCTTTATGCAAAGCTGATTCTTATCTTATCTAAAATGTTGGAAAATTCTCGAATTCAGACTGCCAAGAATTTTAAAAATTTTCCTCATTTCTTATGCAGATGCAAAATTTCAAACTAAGAAATTGGAAAATTCTAGAGTTAAAATTGCCTAAGCACGAGATTTTATTTCATTCCTTGAGTAAATATAAAATTTTCAATTGAAATATTCAGAAACTGTCAAATTCTAATGATCAGAAGTTCCACAAAGTTTCACATGATGTGCAAATGCAAGAAAATTCTAAAGTATTGAAAAATTCTCGCATTAAAACTGACAAAGATTTTAAAGATTATACTTCATTCCTTTGCACAGATTAAAAATTTTTAATTAAAATATTCAGAAATTCTCGAATTAAAATTGCCATATATTTTTAAAGTTTTACCTTATTCTCTATGCAAAATGCAAATAAGCAATCAAAGTTTTTAGCAAAAAAAAAGAAAAAAAGAAAGAAAAGGAAAAAGTAATGACACAATCAAAATATTCAATGATAAAAGAAAAAAGCACAATGATTTTTTCAGACAAATTAAATTGAACGAAATTCAGTAAAATTCATTGAATTACTTTTCCATTTCTTTCTCATTTTATGCCTAGGCTTCCGAATAAATGATGAAATTGGCCTAGGATGTAGAGAACAGGCTATAAGGCTTAATTGTTAAACCAATCACATATGCAATAGTTATGGACGGAAGTGCCAATGTTTGGAAGGCAATAGTTGAAAATGAGAATACAAGCAGGAAGAAATTAAATGAACGAAGGAAAAGCCAAAACGATTTGACTGATTTAATTGGGCAGCCGATTTTGAAACAGCTGAATGAAGGACATTAAGCTAAGCATTTTGATGGAATGAGTTGGAAAAGCGAATGATAAGAATGATAAGAAGGTAAAGATAAAGGTGGAATGGAAAGATGAGAAAAGTTCCAAGAGAAATGAATGCAGGAAGGATGATGAAACTAGTGTTATAGCATCGAAAGAATTTTAATATTACAACGGCAAATCTTCTGTTACGCATAAATTTGCATAATGCATCAAAATTTATCATCGATCAATATGAAAAGTGAAATGGAAGGAAGAGAAAGAGGAGGGAAGGAGAAAGAATGATGTGACGTGAAACTTTCCTTTTCGAATTTTATGAAAAATTTGAAATTTTGTTAGCAGTAATATGCTTATTTGCTATTATTTATGCATGTTTATTGTTTTAGTTGTGGATAAATTTGCACAAACTAGTCGAAAAATGAAATAAATTTCTACTAAATATTTACTGTTTTTGATAGGTAAGTAAGGATAAATTTGCTTAACTGACTGAGAAGTGAAAAAAATTATATTTCATAGTTAAATGCATGCAAATCTGTTTAAACTAGCTAAGAAGTGAAATAAATTTTATTGTCATTTAATGGGTAAATATGGGTAAATCTGCCTAAATTAACTGAGAAATGCAATGAATTATTTTTAAACATTTGGCATTTACTGTTATTTGATGAGTAAATTCCGACAAATTTCTCCAATTTAGTTGTAAAATGAAATAAATTATTATTAGACATTCAGCCATGTAAAAGGTATTAGTCTCAATTATAAATATTAAAATGTATGTTTGGCATGTAAATTGAAAATTAACAAGTTCAATAAATTGGCAATTTCCGTGATGGATGTAAAACAAAAGCGAATGAATATGCCAATGAGGTTTGAAGTCAAATATTGGCGAGAAATGAAAGACTGCAATGAAGTTTCTTGAAAAATTATTTCCAATGGATATTATCGGAAAATTTCCAGATAAAAATATAATTCTAAAGATCGGAACACAATTTTTTCAGATTGGACTATTTCTTTTGCTTCGACTATTACGGATCATGCGGATAAATATGATTAATACTATATTTTCAGAAATTTAATTCAAAAATTCAGAATCACTTATAAGACATATGGTGAAATCAGTTTTCTGGATTTCAAAACTTATCGTGCAGAATTGTCATTTAATAATTAATTCGAACAACAAGAGAATATTTGATTTGATCAAATTAAATTTTTAACTTTATTAATTAAATTAAAATATTTCAGTCAACGGGAAAACAAAATATTTTATTTATTGTCAGGTACCGATGAATAAATTTTTCTTTATTTTGCTTTTGTCATTTCCAATTTATTTATTTCCTTCTTTTGTATTCCTCACTTCTTTAATTCCTGTATTCTTTTGCTATTTCATCAATTCATTCTTTTCCGGAAATTCGTAATCAATTGCTATTCAGGTTCAGTTTAGTGTAAATTAATTCAAATTTAATGCTACTTTACTGCATTTCATAGATTTTGCATGTATGATCTTAACATGCAATATCGCATAAAGAAAGAAGCGAAAGTAAATATCTCTCATGAAATCCTGACGAAAGTTTTGTGTCTGATTTTTAAAATATTCTTCTGCTTGAATAATATCAAGTCACAGAGCTTTAAAAGGAAATACCGAAGTTAAAAAATATCAATTTTAACTTTGTATAACGATAATGCAAGTTGTATTATTGAAAAACAAAAAAGATTTTTATGCGGAAAATAATCTGATAAAATTAGAAAGAAATTGAAGTACTGAAAAAATCATAACGAAAAAATGTGCAAACCAAATTCTTGAAAATATATATTCGATCCGGTAATATTACCGGAAGTATTTGAATAGTTAAATGACATTACGAAATCACGGAAATTGTAAAATTTTAGAAAAAATTTCCGAACTTATTAGAAGTATTCGTGAAAAATATATTTTCAAGAATTTGGTTTATCCAAAAGAAGTTTGGGCGTAATTTCGGCACTGAGATGAAACATTTAAGTTGTATGACATTTCCTAATTTTCATTCATTTTTTCTAAATATAAAAAAATCTATAATCATCATTTTTTCTTTTTATTTCTTTTTTTTTAAGTAACTTCTCAATAAATGATTCGAAATAGACAAATCGGAAAATAAGAAAAAAATAAAATCAAAGTTTATTATCAAATTCTATCTAAGAAGTTAATATTTCCCAGATAATTACGATACGATAGTAAGCTACTTATCTTTTGATATTTGCATAATTTTTTCTCTTTGTATTTTCAAAAATAAAAATCAAATACATATGTAATATTTAGTATTTACATTTTTGCAATTGAATTTATAAGATTATTTATACATATTTCAATTTCAATCCATATTCAACGAATGATGAAGAAAATCAAGTTTTGTTGAAGTTAAAATCTTCACTTTTTCATCAACTCTTTTTTCTCCCTTTCAATAAATCATATGTTAAATTTTTTTTCCTCTCTCAGAAAACATTTACTTTTGCAGTGAATAAAATTAAATTATACTGTTTCACAGTGTAGAAAAAAAAGGAAAAATAAGAAGAAAAAAATCATTTAAAAAGTTTATTTCTCTCCTTTTTCTTTCTCGAAATTTACATTTTTTAAAACATGTTTTCTCTCTCATAGCTTATTTATTGACCATTTTTTCCTTTTTATCTATCACTTATTGATTTTATTTCAAACATAATAAATGTAATGCGATTCAGTAGAATCATTTTGTTTACTCTTCCTATCGTGAATAATTGAATTAATGTAGGAAATATTTAGCAAATAAAACAAAAAAGAAAAAAACTAATGTTGATTGATTTTAGATTTTCTAATAAGTTATTAATAATTTTTTTAATTTTAATTTCAAACGAAATGAAAAATAATTAAAAGTCATGCCAAAATGGCCGTATGTGTTTAACGAACAGTTCTTTTTTTTTTCAAGATTAAAAAGAAAAAACTAATATTAATTAATTTTGGTAATTTTTTTTCATTTTTAATGTAAAATTAAATGAAATATGAAAAAAAGTTACATAGAAATAGCTTATTGAATTTGACAATCAATTTTCTTCTCATAGTTAGAAAAAATTGAGTTAAACAATTGGTTGATATAAGTTATGAGTGTCAAATAAATAGGATATCTCGCCAGCTAACAATATAACCATTGAGAATTTCATTTATGGCAAAATTTTGAATAAAAAAAATTCAATGAAGAAAAAATTCTTAGGCTATGAAATTGAAAGAAGCAGATTTCTCTGAAATAATTCGTTTTTCTTTAGACATAAAAAAGTTCAAATTAGTATTTATTACGTCTACATACGCCAACAGTTACTTAAAGAGAAATAGGAATAATATCAAATTTTTGATAGGAAAAAATTCAAAAGAATACAATTTTTGTAGGTGATGAATAAGAAACAGAATCCTGGAAATGAAAATGATGAATAAGAAATCGGAAAAATGGGAAAGAGCTGAAATGATAATTTATTTCTGAAAATTTCGAATTACTTTTGAAGTTTGTAATGCAATGTTAACATCAAAAAAATGTCGAAAAAACAAAAGAAAACTGCTCATAACTTTTCAAATATTTGAAAAGTTCAAATTATAAATTACGGCGTTTTCTATAAAAATAAGCTATCATTTATCATTTTATAGATTCTAAAAATATTCTATCACACATTTTTAACACTAAATTTATTCTCATTTTTCAGTTTTTCAAACTTTAAACCAAATTGAATTTCCAAAAATATGACAAAAGAAAAATAAATAAATTAAATATTAATGATCATTGTTATTGATCCTTTAAATCAAACTTTTAAGAAGATAGTGATTGGTTTGTTTTATCAGTTCCTTGGAAGCAAAAAAGGATATGATCACTTTTAAAAAAAACTTTCAACTTTATTGTATTAAAAAATGAATAATTGCTACTGTTAAAATAAGATGAATCAATTAACTTCAATTTGTTTATTTGTTATCAATTAAATTGAACTTTCAATTAATAATTATTTGTCAAGCAAATATTTAATATAATGTAAATTACTTTATTTGCGAACTTTTCTATCAGAATATATTATCTTACTACCACTAAAATCAACCTTATAACTTTTTACATAGAAAAAAAATGAAATATGAATGTATCAGTAATATTAATAAAAAATTCTTAAAACTTACTTTTTAAATCATCGTTACACTCATAATACTGACATTAGTTGCGTATTCTCTGAAATTTTAGGCAAAAATTAAACATTGTTTAAATTTAAGCACTAAAATTAAATATACATTAAGCTCTAATGGTAAAATATGTTGAATTCTATTGGCAAAATAGATAACACAAAATAATACTTTTCTTTACAAATAATACTTAATAAATACGAAACAAATTATTTCATAAATACTATTTTTTATTTTTAAAAAAAATTTTTTTTTTTTTACAAAAAAATTCATCCATACTAACATCTTTTCATCTATAAATTCATTTCTTATTGTAATTGAATTTTTTTAGCAATTTATTCAGAAATATAATATATTCATGCAATTTTGATTGCCTAAGCATGCAAATGCATCTATTATATTCATGTAATTGCTACGGTAAAATGCATATATATATATATATATATATATATATATATATATATATATATATATATATATATATATCTATATATTGGAATCGATTTCATCTAATTCTGTGGACTGAAAAACTATGGCACCATTTGATTAATTTAAAATTTTTTATAAAGTGAAAAATTCTAATTATGGTGAGATATGATATGAAAGAAGTTGTTTTTAATGAGGAAATTATATCAAATGATAGTGATATTACAAAGTAGTAATAAGATCGAATACAAATTTAATTTTAAACTAAGGATATAAAAATAAATTTGTTTGATCATTTCATTAATATATAATTTCTGTGAATGATAACTAGGATTGCCTGAAATGTGAAAAAATCAACAAAACCCGAAATTTTCAGTGTCATCGTTTCAACTCAAAAATCAATTGTAAGCTGAGATTTGAAATTTTCATAAATGAAAAGCAGAAAAGAAAAACTTTGAAAGATATAAGCAGAAATTGCAAAAAATTATCTTTTCAAATGATCAGTCAGTTCTACTGAAATTTTTTTTTAATGACGCAAGAAAATTATTTATAACGCTTCATTCCACATCGTTGCCTCTTAGCAATTTACATTCCTCTGATAGAACGGAATTTTATCATTTTCTCCTTAAACTTATCTCACTGATTGCATTATATAAATGTAAAACTTAAACGGAAAAAAAGAGAGAATTTCATTATTTGTAATTTTTTCCACCTTTTTACGAAACATTTAACATATACATGCGCAATGTAATACCTTATTTGTAATTAAATTATATTTCAATAAGTTGAAAAAAGAAAATATTTTCTAAAGTTTAAATAATATTTAATGAGGAGGATAATTTTGGAAAAATAATTGTGAAATAAATGATAGCAAACCTTGTGACTATTATAATAAAGAATACTGTAGATTATTTTAACAAATTTTCAAAACTTTGAAAAACAATTTTTGAATGTTAAAAACGAAGACTTTTTTCACGGTGCATAATAAGTTCGGTGATACTAAAATTATTATAATGACACTGAAGTTATCAGGTTGCAGTTGAATTTAATAAACTTGTCCAAACATTCGTGGCTTAATAAAGTTTTAGATTTAAGTTGCTTATCAAATAAATTTTTGTAGAATAAATATTTTCGATATTTTTTAAATGTAATGATCATGGATGTTTTTTAAAAATTTTGTTTACTTATTCAATTTTCAAGGAAAAACTATATTCCATTCTTGGTGAGAAAGAGAGAGAGAGGGAGAGAGAAAGGGAGAAAGAAAGGAAGAAAGAAACTGAAAAAAGGATTCAAACAAAAATGAATAGTAATAACTAAAGAGTGGGATTATGTGATAGAGCAAGAGAAAGAGAACCATCGAATAAAATCTAATTTATTTTTAAAATTAAACAAATCAGTATTAATTAAACCTATCGTTTTGAGTTTTAGAAATCATTCTATGATTTTTTACTACTAGAATGAAGCTTAGTAACTATCAGATCATTCTTAATTAAAGCAAAAATTAAAAAAAAGGAATTAAAAATCTTTTTATCCAAATAAAAATTAATTTATTAATTGAATATGATAAATAAATTGAGATATTAGGAAACTTGAACATCAAAAATCGAATAATGACGAATAAGGAATGGAAATGAATACTAAGCAAAATAAATATTCTAATGATTGTCGCCAAATATTGATGACATGCTGGATGAGAAATTACCATGACTACCGATTCCAGCATTACAGCCGTTGCCAACCAAATATTACCGATCGGTAGAGATGATTTATTTCAAAGGTAATTGGAACGGATGAAAAAAAAGATTCGTATGATTTATGAAGGATATGCTATAATTTGTTGAAAAATATTTGTTGATAACTCATTTAGACTGATTGAAAAATTTTATCTTTAAAAATAAAATATAACAATCGTAAAGAATTTAAGGATCAGTAGTAGAATGATAATAACAATTTATTCATTTTTCCTTATAATTATATGCTAATCAAGGATATGCTATAATTTGTTCATATTTTGAAATTAACTGTAAGAATTTTAAAGATCAGTGAAATTATATAATAATTAAGGATGTGCTATAATTTGTTCATTTTTTAAAAAATGTTTATTCTTGATATTTCTTTAGGCTGATTAAATTTAAGTAAAATATATTAATCATAAAGAATTCTAAAGAAAAAGCGATAATAATCGTAGTTCTTCCTTTTTTCCTCGTGATTATGCGCTAATTAAGGATATGTTATAATTTGTTCATCTCTTAAAAAGTATTTCTTAGTATTTGTTTAGATTGAATGAATTTTGTTTTTGAAAATTAAACATATAATCTTAAAGGATTTTAAGGATTCAGGGATAAAGTAGCAATAATAATAGTTCTTTTCCTTTCATTAAAATTATAAATATATATTAATTATAAACGCTGCGATGGAATTATATTACTTTTTTTCGCTCCAAACATTTACCAAATTCTTTCATAGAACTTCAGTTTATTGAAAAATTGCTAATGAGATATGGGAAAAAATCTGAATCCACTTAATTGGAAAATTAAAATTTACATTAATTAGATGAAATATTAACTTATTTTTATTGTAGAAATGACTACGTGGATTGAAAAATAGTATGTATTAAAAAATTTTCCTTTTTGCTGATATAATCTATTCCACAATAATAATAATTTCATCAGAGCACAGATTTCGAGGCAAATTTTTATTACCGTAGAAAACAATAAATTGGTTTCTAAACAGAGGGAAAACATAGAATAACAGTCATTTCAGATTATAAAATGACCTGAAATGATGAAATTTTTTCTTCCTATTATATTTTGACTATTCTTTCAGATAAACATTTTATTTAATCAATTATTATTTAATAACAACTATCCATTTGAATTCTATTTACAGATTTTTGTTTCATATTAAATTTATTATTATTAACGATTGAAATTTCTTTAAATCCCAATTTCAACGAAAATCATCTTAATACTAACAGCAACCTCAACATGAATTTTAGGTAGCAGAACATGAAAAAAATAAACCCGAAACTTAGCGAAAAAGCCAAAGCTTAATAAAAACAAACTCATAAGATATAAAAAAATCATAACAAACAAAATTAAAAGAACATATCTATATAAAAATAAATAAGACATACAAAAAATAAAGTATAAAGCGCTAAATAATAATAAACATCAATTTTCTCAACCTGACAATTAATTGTTAGAATTACCGTGAACAATACCATTCATAGATAGATTAATTAATGGTTGAAAGCCTAACGTACCTTGTCATTAAGCTAAAGATTTCATTATCAGTATTATTACTTTTATTATTACAGAATAAACATGTCGTTTGTATTTCTACTAGTTGTTTTAGAATGAAATTTTGGAACATCGCTGTTCAAATTTTGCCCGAATTCTAAGAGTTATCGAAATAACATATGTAAAATTTCTAATAGGATTAACCCTGTAGTTATGTCGTTATTATCAGATATCTTTTCATTTTCGGTGCTTCTATTATCATCTTCATAACTACTGCTCTTTTTTCTTAAATTTCAATATCCGAAATATTATTCTCAAATGTTCACGCCATTGATATTAAAATATTCATATTTATTTAATTCCGCTCTTTTTTTGCTATCTTTTCTTTTTTTACACTTTTAGGACTTTTTTTACAACAGTGTGTACACCTTGAACAATTGTGTTGATATTTCTCATCGAAAAATAAAATTTCCCCACAACCATTCATCGCTTGATAGAACGATTATCAATGATTTATTGCCATGTCGTAATACATTTGCGTCCTATCAGTTAATCAACGTGTACTTTTTTATTCTGTTTTTGAATATCCTTTAGACAAAATCTTCCATCCTCTATCGTCGTAATTTATTCTTGATATAATTAATGATTAATGAAATGAATGATTATTGAATGTTATCATGTTACCTGTGTTTCATTTTTCCACTTTATCAATTGGATATTCTTTCTTATTATCATTTTTTGTTCAAACTATTTTGAAATTAAATTAGCATTTTTTCTACATCATTTCTTCATCCCTACTTAATTAGTACAAATTTTTTGCATTATTTGTCCAACAATACACATAGTTGATCGACATCACATCGATTATGCTAATTTTTTTTTAAATCAATAACTCTTATCACAAATACTTTTCTCTTTTTATCAGTTATATCTATTTTATTGCTTTAAAAATTCCCGAGAGATATACATTATTGTTCGTCTTTACCAGCTTTTCTTTTTATAATTTTGTTCAGTCAGATCTTAATTTGAGCATAATCGCGCAATCACTGCTGATTAATTATTGATTTGCTGAAATTTTTAATTTCTACTTTCAGTTTTTCAGAATAATTTCAAAACACTATATAAATTCTGTCTAATTAATTTTATTTTTACCCATAATATTTGAGTAAACGCCAAACATTTTGAAAGAATCACAAATGATAGCGATAATATAATAATCTTCTATAAATATTACACGTTGATTTTATTTCATCCAAGTTTGATATTACCAACGACTATACTCTCTATTATATTCTATCGATGCAACGAACAGATCTGCAAATTTTTTCATTATCATTAATCAATTATTGACCGATCACTTTTTTCTGGCTTTTTTAATGCCTTGGACAAGTGATAAATGATATTTTCAAACTGTGAAATTGAATAAGATAGGATGAATTGAATTGGTTCTGAAAAAAAATTATTTCAGTTGTAGAAAACATAGTTTTCGTCTTCAAAAAAAAAAAAAAAAAAAGACGATTATCTCGTTCAAAATAATTTATCAGTAAGTAAATTTCGGCCGATAGTTACGAGATTTAATGACTCATCACTTGTAGTAATTGATTATTTACAATTTCATCGTTCGCGGCTATGAAATATCACCATTATATTTTATAAAATTAAAAGCGAATTCTAGATTTTATCTGGCTCTCGATGAATTAATTCTTAAAGAATTCTTGGTCTATTTTATCATGTAATTTAGTATGATGTCATTTCTAATATCACATTTGATAGTTTAAACCTCTTAATCACTCACTTTAACTAACTTTACATTGTATGCTTAAACTTTATCCCAAAGATTTTTATCAAATCACTGCTAATATTTCCAAAGATTTTATTATACATTTTAATTAATTCATCCTGTCTCATTTCACTTCATAGTTTACTACAATGTTTATTACTACTTCCGTTCCTATTTAATGCTTTTCTTTTTTAAAATATATCCCGGAAAATTCTATCAAATCACTTTTCAGCATATTATTATCTTATCAGTTTATTATTAGCATATCCACTATTATTATTGTTGTTGATATCGTTACTATTAATATTAATCATTACTATTAATATATCATTAACTTATTATTATAACTGATATCATTATTATTTCATTAAGTTATTACTATTGCTATTATTATCATATATTATATATTAGCAACTTACTTTACTTAAATTTATATCATCGCCGTTGCTCTATTCAACATTTCACTTGTTTGTCTATTTTTGCGATGCCAACATAATGATTGATCCACTGCTTGCGATTGCTCATAAGGTGGAACAAAATCAAGCAATAAACGTAATTTGCGATTCGAAAATCCTACTGTCCAACCTAAAATATTTTCCTAATTCAATTGTTGCTATAGAGTTCTGCAAAATTATTTTTTTAACAATTTTTTAGAAATAATTCAGGTGACAAGAATTTTAAAACGTATAAAATTATAAGAAGAAAAATATAAATGGAAAAAATTGATTCAGTCGATCT
Organism: Onchocerca volvulus; assembly: GCA_000499405.2. Classification (NCBI taxonomy): domain Eukaryota; kingdom Metazoa; phylum Nematoda; class Chromadorea; order Rhabditida; family Onchocercidae; genus Onchocerca; species Onchocerca volvulus. The sequence continues at coordinate 16,554,011 of HG738138.1, read as the reverse complement.
TCAGGATTTGATAAACTAATGCTTCTTATCCTGATAATAATTCAAATTATCCACTATCCTAACATTATTTCAAATTATCCATTAGAGAAAAAGGAAAAAAAAAGACATTTTTTTCAATTATTTTAATGAGATCAACATTTCACTTCTATTAATTTCATTTTTTCAAATTATCTATTTCAAAATCGTAACAGTTTCCAAAACTTACAATTGATAAATTTGTTCGCCAATAATGTCAAATGACCGAATGATTTTTCTGGATCAAATCTATTTAAAATTTCATAAAATATTGCCGTTAAATATGTTTGTATATAGTTTATTGTACATACACGTTTCAAACCATTTGCTTCCAAAAATGGTTCCATGAACTATAACAAACAAATTAAATAAATGATTTATAATTAGAACTATTAATTAGAAGGATCGTAAAGATAGAAGAATGATATTATATATTAAAAGAACTACTAATTAGACATCCAATATAACTTTTTGAGATGAATAAGTTGCAAAGTCATGTTGCAAATAGAAATGATGATTATTTGAAAACATACAAAAGTATGAAAAGAAAAATGTAAGTTACAAAAAAAAAAAAATTAATTTAAACAATTTTCAGATAGTTTAACGAATTGATGCTCCTTATCATGGATGATAAGCGATGACAATAATCCTCTCTTAACTTACATCAACAAATCGTGTACATGGTGTACAATCCATACAAATTACTACTTCACCGTTGAACTGTTCGGGATTTTCCTTCAAACATATCATTCCTCGTTTCATTATTGCAGCCATATTACCCGCATAAAGCTACAAAATATTTTTTAAATTATCGAAACTTTTTTTTTTTTCAAATCACCAAAAAATAACAATCATTACAAAATAATAGATCAATTTATGCCATTTTCTTATGAATAATAGAAAATATAGAATTACGACAAGATGGTATCTCAACGTATACTACTTAAATATGTGTAGATGTATGAATCCATATAAATAAGCAATTATCAGGGATATAAATGTGTAAAAGAAATGAAAAAAAAAACAGTCTTATAGGTAGAATTTGAAGGAATAAAACCAACAAATTGATGATTTCCTCTATTGCCATCCTGTAAATATGGGATACCACTATATAATGAACACAATTTTAATGCTGAACCCAATAAATGCCTTTCTCCTTCACCATAGATGAATGTAGGACGCAAGATTAATGCATTTATTTGACCTTAAAAATCAATTTATTTAATTTAATTCAAGACTAATTCGACTAGTATGGATGAGCAATGAATATTAATCAAATATTATAAAGTTAGGAAATCGGGAATTATTATTACGATAACTTCGACTTATTTTAATTGAACACCGAATACCAATAAAATATTGTTAGATTAAGGAATCAGGCAGTAGTATTATGCTACAATAAGCCTAGCTACATCATTCTATCATATTATCCTAGTCTAGTCCCGAATATTATAAAGTTAAGGAATCAAGGAGTATTGTTATAATACAATAAGTCTAGCTACTTCCCAGCTCATTCTTAAATTATTACTCCGATATTATAAAGTTAAGGAAGCAGGGAGTATTATGATGATAAAATAAGTCTAGCCCATTATTCTAGTTTGATCCTATAGGAATGGCTCCTAAAGCTTTTATTGACTATTACTTTGTCGTATAAATTACTCTATAGCCATAAATTCCTTATTCAAGGTATTTTTTTACCAGTAATCCTTACAATGCGGTTATTTCACCGTTATTTCATTTTAACTTTCAAAATGTCACCCTTATCAGCAGCTCTTCGAACGTACATCTCTGCGCGTACTTTCGATTGTCCATACAATCCAAGCATGAAACTATCGGGGAAATTGAGATGCATTTGCTCCGATAGCCCATAATTGTCACCCACTGGTAAGTACGCGTATGCGTCACTTACGTGAATCAAACGTGAAATCTTCTGTTCATTCATTACTTTTAACAGAATTTCCGTTGCTAAATTGTTAATTCTTAATTCAAATTCCTAATCTATAAAGATGAAAAGTTTCATACAAAATTCCATTTAATAATTATCTTTTAATTTCGGATTTCTTAACTAAAATTTCGTACTACAGTTTAATTTTACGCTCAGATAAAAACTGAAAGAGAAATATTAAACCAATTTCACATGACAAATGAAGATTTAAATTCATCAATGGGACAAATTTTCAAAAAAAAAAGCTAAGCATTTTCAACTTAATTTGAAATATTTCGCAATTTTCACAAAAAATTTGAGCATTTTTAATTTATCTTAAAATATTTTGCAATTTTTTGGAAAAAATTAGTTCATTACAAATTTATCATAAAGTATTTCGGAATGAATATGTAAATTAAATAGATAGTAGTACCATCACTATTGTCATGCCAATATTTATCAGCATGATTTATGCCATCATGTAAATATTCCAGTGATTTACCAGCGCAATGAAATACGGTTGTCACCGAGTTAAATGCCACCTTAAGCGCTTCTTCATCACAAATATCAAATTGATAATGTTTTAAAGGGATGGATGATGGATAATCTGTAAATTGGAAATAACTGTAAATGTCAAAATTTCATTACTTTCGGTAATAACTTTCGAATTTCTACTTACACATTCATCATTTTTATTAATTACACTTTTTTATATCTATGCATTTATTCTATTAAATTTAATTTTAAAACTATTATCTTCTTTGTAAAAAACGACAAAAATTTAACATAAATTATTTAATCAATATTTAATTTATTAGACCTCGGAAAAAAAGTGATAGGAACAGTATAATTTTTTGGAGTAACAAAAAAAGATTATCGCTTTATAATTAATAAGAAATTTTTCTTATGTAATTTCAATAAGAAAAAAAGTAATAATTTTCCTCCATCAATTGAAATTTGTGAAAATAACACCTTACATCGAAATCAAACAAGAAATAAAAACAAACAATTCAAAAACATCTGAAATAGTAAACATAAAATTTTTGGAATTTAGCTATAATGTAAAAACTTAAATTGTCCTTCAGTCAAAAACTAGATGGAAAAAAGAATTTAAACAAAGTAGTTGGTCAATATATCTGAAGTATTTTCGAGGAAATTTTGAATTTTCTTATCAAATCTTCTTACCCTGCAATGTCTTTCAAAAAAAAAAAAAAAAAAGACTTCGAAACTCTGTTTTTAGGATGCTATAATCAAAAAAACAATCTATTGTTTTTATGTTCTACAATCCCTAACAAATTTTCTGGCCGAATATTAGGTGGTATGGAAAAGATATCAACAGGAAGTAGAAGACATGCGAATCGGAAATTTTTAATATAGAAAACAACAAAGTTTTAGAATTTTTCATTTTTCTTAAATCCTGATGTAAGATAGAAATTTGAAATGACCTTTGTTTAAAAATCATTAAAAGAAAACGCTGATCTGTATATTATTAATTTTCATATAATTTATTTGTTCGTGAAAAATGGTATAAATCAGAAAACTCGGAAATTTTTGATTATCAATATAGTAATTGAAAGACAGATAAGAGTCTATTTCAAATTTTATTATATTTCGAATTAATTACATCTTTACGAACAAATTATAAAATCTAGTATTCCATTCTTATTTTCGATGGCATCGACAAAATGCCTACTTTCTGTTGTCTTTATTTGCTCGTTCTTTTTTTTTTTTTTCGAAAATTTACAATTTCAATAAAATATTTTCTCAAATCGAAAATTTGTAATTTAAAATCACATTGAAAATTTTTTAATTTAAAATCCATTTTTATTTCCTATCACTCATTTTACCAATTTTTCATAATTGTGTTGAAATATCAACAATCAAATATGCGACATAAGAGTTCAACAAAAATTTATAGATTGTACTAGTATGTCAATCAATCGAATTCGCAAATAATTACGAAACTTTTTAGAATAATTCAAAAAATTGTCAGCAAAATATTTTATTACTATTATAATTATTATTATTTTTAAGGAAAAAAAAGTGGACATACCAAGAAATTTGCTGAATAAATTCCTATCAATGGTTCGAATCTCGACAATCATACCTTCGCGGTGATTCGTCTGCTGCAAATAAGAGATGAGATGCTGCGCAAGAAATCCGCTACCGCCCGTTATGGCAACAATTTCCTCAACCATCGCCTCACAACCACTGCGATTTCTTTCGAGCGATTTCTTCACTGCGACTTAAATGGACGTTGAATTTACTCCTACCCTTCAAGAAGTTTGCCTCAACAGTGAAACATTCCACTCCCACTCTCCTTTCTCGCCTCCGCCTTCTTTTTATTCTATTCAGTTATTCATTACAATGATAAATTTTTATGGATTTCATCCTCACGCCAATTATTTTCATTTCTATATCTGTACAGCATTTTAGGTCTTTTGAATATCTGCTGATGTTTATCAATATTTTTTTCACAGCAATAAGATGTCGAATTATTTTGTTGATTGAATAGAAACTATACCGTTCATATTAAAGAATCAATAATGAATTAAATACTTAATGACTCAAATATTCAATTCGAATTTTTGCATTGCATTTCACTAGTTACATGCTCAATATAATGAATACATACATAAATTGTGCAAGAGAGTAGTATATAAATAGAAATGATTAATTGGATATTTTTTTATTTTATAATTAATTCAATTAATTCACTTTATCATAGCAATTAACAAGAAATTGGAAAAAACGAAAAAATTATACTTCGAAGGTTACAAAGGTTATTAGTGTGTTCTTCATTCATACAGACTTCTAAAAGCAAGGCAGAAGTTGGAAACGAAATCGAGAGGATTTTAAAAGCATTTCAAAGAGTTGTAAGGATTCGGAGAGTTTTTAGGTCTCGAATAATTGAACCCGGAAATCAGTTGAAAATGATGCTACCAAGAATGCATTCAAGATCATGCGATCGATTTACTGAGGAAAAAAAAAAAAAAAACTAAGAATATCAGATAAATCACGGTTTTCAATGAAGTTTATATTTGAGCGTTTGGTTCATCCCACAAGTTCTGCTTCTCAGAAATGGCGCATTTGGAGCAAATATTCTATGTCTACGCTTCATTCAAGCAAGCACAGCGTCTTACTCACCGTACATTGACGTTCATAATCATTCTAGATTCCACTTTGCTGTTTAAATGATCAAAGTTAATTTTTCAGAGTGGAATTTTATAAACTAGTGATTTTAAATTCAAATCTAAATAAATAAAACAAACTGGAAAAAGATAGTGATGAGAAAAAAAAAAAAAAAAAAGAGAAAACATAATAAAAGAATTCAGTACTGACATTTGTTGAAAGTCGAAATTTTGACAAAGAATTGGTTAAAAATAAAAAAATAATCTGGATTTTCGTGTCACACACTGATCTTATCGCTGAACATGTATGAATAGGACGTTTACGACAAGCTTGTTTCACGTCACGCTAATTATATGATGCCTGGTGACTTTTTCCACTTCATAAATTGCCATTTTATAAGTTGAGTCGAATAATTCCTAATCGAGCATTGTCCAGAGACTCTTTGACACTCTAAGCTCTAACTAACAACTCGTTGTAAAGTGGATCAACTATAAGCGAAACTCTGGATCAATTAAAATAAACTGATAGTTCCTAGTCATTTTCCAGCAAGTTAACCGCATAATCTTGAGTGCATCCTTGAAACCACCACTTCCTGATATTTGGAATTATTCGAGGTCTAACAATGTCGCTGTGAAGATATTTGCATAGTTCACAATAATTGCCCACTTCGAATGTTTTTTCATAATGCCTCGTCCACTTCAAATAACTGAAAATGTTGCGCATTACATTATAAATAATGCAAGGATAATTTGACGAATCAATTAAGAAAACAAATCGATAATGCTATGCTTCATAATTGCAAGCTTCTGGATATTATCTAACGTTCTTTATTTTTTGATTGACGGCAAAAAAAAGATTAGTGTTTTCTTGGAATTATTATTATATTATTAAGGAAATTGATACCTCAAATAAGCCGTGTTATTACTTGACAAATACTGCAAATATTCGGCCAGTTCACGTGGAGATGTAAAATCATCTGCAGCAATAAATGATCCAGGCGGCATAATATCTTCATAGATGGACCTTTTTAGCACCACTGGTACGAGCAACCTATCCAGAGATTTAAATAGTTTTTCAGTAATATAATCACGACATATACTATTCTCGAATGCCAAATAGAAGCGATGCCGCGCTGCAATTTATTATCTATAAAATGGAAAAGTCAAAAGGTAGCGAGTAAAATGATAGATCGAAAAATTAAAATGATAAATGCACCAGATTCTTGTATTTCGCATTCTCGATCGCAAGTACTATTGTTACACCGTCCGTATTGCGTGATATTTATATATGTCCGAAGTTGTTCCACGTATAATTCACGTTTCGATCTAGTGTGACAATTTGAAACCAATTGTAAAACAGGTTTTACTTTCCTGCTAGTTATTTTTACCACCTTTAAAAAAATGATAATTTTTTGCTAGAAAAATTTTGCAGAAATTGTTCAAACTGATTATTGAATTTAATATTCCAAATTTTAAACATACACTTCATTCTTTTGACAGTTTTTGTACATGTTTGAAAATTTTTATTTTGCAACTATTAAATACAGTCAGTCGAGCGATTTAATGGCTTAAAACAAAAAATTATCGCAAGAGGTTGAAGCCAGATTTGACTCGGTATAAAATAATAACACAGTTTTAATATTTTAGGTTGCCTAAAACTTAATCATTTTATAATACCAGAAAGAATAACAAACTTCACTCCAATTCCAAATTTGCTCTGGTGGTGTGAGATTGGTTATTTTTTTCATCATGCCGTATGGTATGTAAATGTCGCTGTCATGCCTACAATGAATGTTAACTTAAAGTTACCAAAGGATTGATAATGTGCTGATTTCGAAGATGAGGAGTTATGTTAACTCCTGAAGTGTTGAAATTAATATTTGAAAATGTCTCTATTAAAATATTTCATTAAATTGGATAAGTCTCTTTCTACTCGAGTCTTTAGGAAATTTTCAGGTAATTCTGAAAAGTTCTCATCAAAGTATTTGCAATTAGGATCGAATCTGGAAATTTATCATCTGTTCAGATCGGAATTAAAAAGGGTTCCGAATAGAATAAGTTTGTTTTAAAATGATATGAAGACCTATAGGTCATCGTTATATTGAAGTAATCTTCTGCCACAAAGTCCAAATAATTAAATGTGTACAAAGGTGATTCTTGTAGCACAAATACAAACAGCTGCTTGGGATTCCTCTTTTCAGGTAATCTACTTAAATCTCGGATGTGAAATAACACGGCTGCGGCTTCTGAAAATTGCCTGAAATGATCACGTCACATTATTGTCAAATTATTGCAGAAGGAATACTTGCCATCAATGTCTCTCGCATTAACCAGCACTGTATCGATATCAAATCACTTTTTTAACCAACCTGCTTATATCAGTCAATCAATATTCTCGGAATACTTTCCGCCAAACGCTTTTATATCATTCAACAGCAAAACTATTTTTAAAAGTGAACTATTAAGAGATTCATAATTGACTTTTATGTTTCTCTCCAAAAAAAAATATGAAATATTAGTTGTTAAAATCAACAAATGACACCTACTTTATATCATCGGTAATTATACAATGATAAGCACAATCTTTCATACTTCGCTTAATAATTTGAGCCCATGGATGACTGAAAAATGCTGTCCAAGTAAATATCAATTGTGGTGATGATGATATTCGACTCTGAAATTCAACGAAATGAAAAATAGCATTAGAGTGCGAAATTTGAATTTAATAATAGTATACTTTATGAAACATGGAAATATTATTAGATAATGAACTGTGATGAATAATTTGATCTTGCTCTGCTTCTTTTTTTAAAGGGATGAAAGAAAAAAAAGACATCTAACAAAAATATATAGAAAATCGAAATTGAATTGAAAAAATATTGAAATAAGCGAACTATTTTTTAAATTCTTTACGTTAAAAATTCGTTCCAAAATCAAAGTTTCATTCAATGTCTTCCATCGTAGACGAGCATAAGTGAAGAGACTGATAAATACTATGAAAAGACCAAAACATAATTTCAACCACTGCAACTTCATCCTTCTTCAATTGATAGCATCAGTCGTTCTTCTATTATTTATAGTATGATCAATAGATTCAATAGATTCATTGACAGAAGAATATCTCAAGTTTCTTAAAAGAAGTTGATTTCACACTAATGCTCGACAGAATATGGTGCAAGCTAAGCGAAACTAAAATAGAATTTTCTTCTTTATCAAATCGAAAAGGATAAGCTTTTTTATTACAAAGCTCTCACTCCAATGAATTAAACTAAATTACTTCAATGAAACTCCGATGAATTAAGTCTTATTGGAAGTGATAACATTCCTCCGATTATCAACGCTTTCACTAATGGCAGGGGTACTGTAGGGTATTGAACTACCTTTGTCACTTATCATCGACCTTTGATTCACCTGTCACTAAATTTCATCCTCGGTACAGATTTCTAATTGTCTTTTTAAATTTCTGGCATTCCTAACATTGTATAATTATTGCTGATTTCATGTTTCGTTAAGCTATTTCCTATAGGAGTTTAAAAAGACCCATACGATGAATTTGGGAAATTATAAATTCAAAAGTTATTGTTGTGGCAATAGTAATATCAAGAAAAGAAAACAATCCAACAAGTCTTATGCAAATTTTTTAATTTCCATTCATTTAAAAATTCACAATTTGCATATCTCATATATATTTGAATTAAAAGAAATTCTGAGGATAAGGACGCTTGTATTCCACGTTAAAGTGTATATATGTGTAGGTGCGTCTATTCTCTTTTTAGCAAAATGTTGCAAAATACAATGATAAATCACCTCATAGACTCATTGAATGATAAGCTTTAAAAAAATTTCATCGAAATAACTCGATGAAAAATGTTATTCTTGCAATATATTTTTGACATAGAAAAATGAATAATAAAGATTCGTCTCTACAGTGATGCATTATTTTTGTAGATGAAATACTTGACGTTGAACGGTTGGGAAAAACAGCGAAAGATTTTCTTGGAAGAAAATATTCGCAATAAATGATCATGACAGATCAATTTTGCGATTGCCTCCTCTGTTCGATGCAATTATATCAGTTTGGTTTTTTTCTTTTTTTTTTTTTTTTTCAGATGTTTGATGCAATTATTTGATTTAATTTTTGCTTAGCTAAATTTCTTATTTTGAAAAAAAAAAAGTTTTTTTTCGATTGGACAGGAAATGATCTATTAAATTTTTTTTAAGACTAATTAAATTTGTTCGCTCTGAAATAATCGATTTTGCTCAAGAGAAAACCATGTCAAGCATTCTGACACTCACCAATCGAATTGCATTTGCTGACTTTCCTATTAGTCATTCATTTCATGAATCAAACAAACTTAATCGCCATATCAACCTATCCCATCGTGCAATCACATTCTTTCCCATTTCAAATAAGCGCTGCAAATTGCAGATAGCCGTTACGTTCACATGGAGGGAGATCGATTGGAGCTAACAGAAATGTTCATCAAATTCGTTCCTTTGCAGCTACAGGTCAGTTATATTGTTATGACCCATTTACTCATTTAAACATTTCAAAAACCCTCCCTGTACAAGATGTTAAATTCCGTTAAATTCGTCACTAACTGTGCTTCTATTGGTCACTTTCATGTAAAGATAAGTCCAAAAAAGGAATAATTCAGAACAAAAGAAACATTTATTCCGTAATGACTATGATATATTGTCTAACGAAAGAAATGAACAGAACAGTTTCCGTTATGATAGGATCATCATACGTAGAATCCAGCTCACATCAACACACTGCTGGTAAAACTTCGGTAGGCTATTCATTGCAGTGAATGCTTTCGTTGAAGAATACATCGGAAGTACAGAAGGTATTGGTTTCAAGTTGAGCATAGCGAATAGAATGAACAAACTTGCTACTGCAGGATTAAGAAGGACCGATAACTTAAGGGCCGATGAATTGTTCCTTCTCAGCAGAGTGAGACATTTTTATAGCTTTTATTTATTAAAGGTAAATATTACAAGCATATTCTTTGATTTATAGAAGGGGAATAATTAAGCAAAAAATAGAACAAATGGCGATAGATTTGACGGAGTGATTGGAATATTAATAATTGGAATTCGGAAATAAACAGAATATTTCACCGCTGTTTCTGCTAACTGATCCACTTAAATCACCATTATTGTATTTTTCACGTCAGCCATACTTCATGCAAATCAATCACAATAACAAACTTGTCAACTTATCCACTGAGTGCATAATATTTCACGCAAGTGCCGTTACAGCGTAAAGAGCGCACAGAAATGTATTCAAAATTTCAGGAAAATGTATGAAAAGCAAAGTGTATATGAAACAACCAGAGCTAAATATGAAAGATTCCGTTGAATAATGAGAATTAAAAAAGAAAAAAACTGAAAAAGAAAAATACATGTTTCATTCGTTTTAGTTGTAATACAAATGAAAAATTTAATGGTTATTTTTCCCAAATTATTTGCATAAACGCCTACTGCTCTGATAAAAGCTATGTAATATTTTCATGAATATCGAATTATGCATACAAATATAAAATGTAACAAAATCCGACTGTATCTTTGCTGTTTATTCTTTCGCCAATAATGTCCGAAAAATTTGAAAGATGAAATTGCTGTACATAGGAATGTGAGTGTGGTCAGAAGGTCAAATAGCGGGAAAATGTTGAGAAGATCATTCAATTGGAAGTCTACACGATAACGCAAAAGACCTATAAATAAATGTAAATTATATTAGGCAAAATACAACAAAAGAATTCGTAGAAACAAACAATATAATATAACAAAAATACCTCCAATACCACCAAAGCCTCGCACAAACTGCGCTCCTTCTTGTGATCGGTCTGTAACAATTTCCAAAGCTGCACCATATGATTTATAATTGTTCGCCAACCATTCTAATAATGGCATCGAATCCATAAGTTCTAATTCAACGCCAGTCTACAAGTCTTATTAATTTTATCTTCTACGATTGTGATAGCTCAAGAAATTATGATTTTTACACAGTAGTCATTGCCCTACATCGCCTTTCCAGATTTAGCACTTTGCGAATTTTATTACGATAAAGAAATATTCCTTCTTCATATTGACCTAAATGCTGTAATGATCGAACAGTCGCTCATCATGTCATTTGAAACTGATATTATCTTTCACTTTTACCAACAAACATTAATTTTAATCCTATTCTGCATCAACAAATGGTGAAGTAACTGACATTATTAACATTTACTAACTTGCACAGAACAAAACGGATTAATTGTGGAACAGTAGCAAACAGCCTTCAACTATAATTAACGTTGAACCCGCAGACGACATGCATTTTAATTTCGGAAATTTGACTTTGAGAGATGCAAAGTTTGATACACAGCATAATTACCAAATTCCAAAAAGAAAACCATTTGTATAACACGAAAATATTTTAAAAAAAAGGCTTTTAAGGCGATAAAAAACAAAATTTTATCGAAAGGACTTCGAGAACTACTCTCTCATTCCGAGATTTGCCTTGCAAATAAATCGCATTGTGCGACTCCTCCAAGAAAGTTACATGTCACTTTGCATCCGTACTATACATCACGCTGATGTAGATAAAAGTAACAATAATTTCAATAGACAACTGTGTATCTGATTAAATCCATTCTCGCCGCCATATGAAATATCTACCGTCTTAATGATTTTTGCTTGGAGTCGCTGTAAAAAACAAGAAATTAGGTTTAATCATTAATAACAATGTGTGTCATCAATGACCAGAAATTATTCCTTACTTGATCAAACATATCAGACTGGCCAAGTTCCGTCTTGAAATCTGCGCTGCCAGCAAGAATTAGCCCTGCTACATTCACTTTATCATTTCGGATGAATATTTCAACAGCTGTTTCCGCAACCTTCCTCACATAATTATGACGTTTCTCCATACGAAGTCGTGCAAAACGCAATGCAGATTGCCCACCACGACCTCAGCGCAACTCAGCCCAATCCAACTCAACGCAGCGCAACCCTAATTCAACACAACTCAACGTAACCCGAATCAACTCGACTCAACACAGCTCAAACCCAAGTAAACTCAACTCAACAACTCAATCCAACCGATCTCAACTCAACGCAAATCAACTCAATTCAGTTCAGCGAATCTTTGAAAGCTGATCGAACAACCCGACAATCAACTCGCCTAGACACACTGATGGTATTTGGCTTTTATTTGGCTATTGATCGACATCAGGCTCCGCGATTGAGAAAAATTCACGATAGGATTGACTAAGCAATTGAGGACCAGTCTAAAGTCGTCTGATCAATGTTTTTAATCGACCGAAATAAAGGCTATAATTATCATTTAATTTAACCTTTGATTCTTTTCATGGCGAATAGATTTGATATTTTTTCTTTTTCTTAATCATATTCTCATTAAACTGTTTTGAAGCATTTTCATCATCATAAGCATTGGATTACTCTTGAATGCCTATTAATTCTAGTTTTCAGAAAAGAAAAAAAAAAAAGAATATTGATGTCATTAGCAACAAATATAGATTTTGCTATATTGTGTTGTGATTCACTACCGGCCATCATAGGTCCAATTTTTGTATAAAGTAAAAAGAATTCTGATCTTAAGTTTTCAACCTTATCTAGCTAGATGAATTTAAAGAAGTAATTTGCTCCAATCAATATGTCGAGTTATTTCTAGTGACTCTTACGATCATTTAGTTAGTCTTGTTTTTTTATCGATAACAATTCTTTTTTGTCCAACTTAACTAACTGCTGTTTATTTGTTAAGCAGTTTATCATGTTTGCCTCAAACAGTATTATTTCTTTTTTCCCAATTTTTGAACCTGCTTTCTGCTTTGGTAGTAAGGTATGTCTTTGGTGTCTTATTAGCAAATGAAATGATTCATAGTTCTTGTTCGCCGGATCTTTGAAGATTCAATCGATTCGGTAAATCCTTGGACATGAAAGATAATCGTGAACTGATATTGAGTAGTGCCAAAACCTTTTGTTGAACTTCTGGATTATTTGGATTAACTATGTTGATCTTTTTGAATTTCTTTTTCAGTTACTGAATTTGTTATCGTTGTTAAATCCAATTTTTCTTCCCTTGGTTCATGAAATTGTGAGCAATGCCTTATATTTGATGTGATACAATGAACTATTATGAGGGCCTTCACAACTCATAAAAGTTTCCTTTTGTTGTAATTACTCATTGCATGTCTTGTTTGAACACAGTTGACACATGCATTATTTTTTCTCAAATGTTTCATTCGGTGTTTGGGAGTGGGATAAATATGATATACATTGTCCCAATAATCTTTGTCGCAAAATGCGCAGGGTCTTTTAATCTTATTATCTTTGGATTTTTCTTGGATTCTGTGGTCAATTTAAAACCATTGATTTGGATAGCTCAATTCTAGCTAAGGCTGAAGTTTCTTGTTTTGTCTCGCATAGGTTCGTTTTGATTTGGTTCTGTTGATTTCTTCTCTTTACTAAAGGTTTAGCCTCTAGTCATTTCTTCATTTCTTCGAACTAGTTCTGCCAAAAATTGCCGAAGCTTGTTAACAAACCATACTACTTGCTTCTTTTTTATTGAAATATTCTGTCCAATATCGGGAACGGCAATTTAATTTCAATAGCATTTTCGATGTTTGAATACTCAAGATTCTCGCCTGTAACCTTTAGCTGTCGAAGTATTCTTTCTGTCGCTTCAACAATTACTTTCATTCTCCAACTTTTAATGGAGTGTAACTCATAATAATGCGACCTGATGGAATTATTTTAGCACAGCGATGTTCGGTGATTCAAAAAATTATATTTTTCAAGCCAACCACACTTCATGCAAATTAATCACAATAACAAACTTTTCAACCGATCCACTGAGTGCATAATATTTCACGTAAGTGCCGTAGACAGAAAACACGCGACGGCGTAAAGAGCAGAAATGCATTCAAAATTTCAGGAAAACGTATGAAAAGCAAAGTATATATGAAGCAACCATGCGAAATATGAAAAATTCCATTTAATAAAGAGAAAAATTCACATTTCATTTGTTTTAGTTATGATAGAAATAAAAAATTTGACGGCCATTTCTTTCAACCCATTTGGCTCGCATAAACGCCTGCTACTTTGATAAAGCATGTTAATAGCTTTGTTCAAATATAAAACTGACAAGACTGCAGAATTTCTGTTTCAGTTGGGATTGTTCATCTGATTGAAATATTTCATCTTTGCGAGTTGTATTCACTCCATGAATATCGAATTATGCATACAAATATAAAATGTCATAAAATCCGACCGCATCTTCACTGTTTATTCTTTCGCCAACAAAGTTTGTTCGCTTCTGCTAAATATGGTCTGTGGGTTCAAAAATTCCATAATATTGATACTTTTGGTCTTTGGATGGCTTTTAGCTTTCGAAATTATATTGAAGAATTAAAAATTGTTAAATATAAAGAGAAAAAAGACCGGTAATTTTTCTATAAATCACTCTTTTGTGAGGGAAAGGGCATATTCAAATGTAATAAATATTTGATAGATTAAATAAGGCAATGAAATTTCAATATCAATTATAGTACGATGCAGTTGATGAGTATCTTGATCAATACGACGGTCAAAATGCGTATGATCTCATTAAAAAGGTTTGGCGATTCTCAAAAATGTTTAATCTGAAGGCAGAATCCTTTCAAATTTCCTCAGTGGGAAAATTATGCATAATAAGAGTAATTAATATTTTTTTGCTGGCCAAGTTGAAGTGTCCGCCGTCAAGCCAATAGTTATTTAAATATAATTAAATAAGGCTCAAAAAGTACTGATCGATAGCTGAGCGGAAAATTCACTGATTTTAGATGATATCTGACGATGAGGCGCCGAACGCTGAGTTAGCATGTCGTCTTGCGCATGCCTGCTACATTCTCTCAAATTTCCGCCTTTCTAAGGAAAATGAACGTTACCGCTTGCTCGAAGAAGGTGAATAATAACCGATATTTTTATGATTTTGCTTAACAAATGTAATGTCACTCTTCGCTGATTTTTCATCAGCTGTTACGTAGAATATTTAATCTTCGTCGAAATGCGTCTTTCAATGATTTGCATAGAAAAATTCGGAATAATGCATTGTTTGTTAAGCATATCAATTATGTAAAATGACATACAAACCGGAATCGAAGAATGCTGAATTACTGAAATGGTCCGCTATCATAATCGGTATACTTGCTGAACTTGAGAGCTTAAATCATACTGAGCGAGTGGTTTATATGAAAGAATTCAAGGTAATTCAAAAACGTCGAAATCACTGGCATTTAAGCTAAAAGATGGAAAAATATTTACTAATTATAAAATTGAAATTTTGTGTAATTGGCTAAAACTGAAACTTCTTCATCCGAATTTTACTTCTTTCTCTTTTTGTCAAAGTACGATTGGTTCAATCAGTTGTTAGCACTTTATGGCAATAATTCAATCAATCAAATAATGGAAATTAATAAATTTCCAGGAATTTCTGGATAAGGCATTGGCTTGTACGCCGGACGCATCAGTTTACCATATGAACGGACGATTTTGTTATCGCGTGAGGCATTCTTTTCTTCACTGAAAAACATCTTTATGTGAATGAAAAAATTTTAACTTGAGATGACGGACGCTACATTGCGCATAATAGGAGAGCGTATGAATCATTTATTTTTGATTCACTCCGAACTTCGGAATATGTTTCACACTTGATGTATGAATCAATATGTAAATATCGCCTACAATTTATGGAAATATTAAATGTCATTCTGTATTTATTACAATGCATTCTGTTACGGATTCAATTCTACTCTTTATTACTCGACATACAGATCATACCGAATTCTTAACAGCTTCGACCCGAAATTCTATCCAGAAAATTGGAACTTTTCTGTTTCAGATGGCTACATTATCAGAAGAAGAAAAAGAATATGCAGTAGATGCGTTTGGTTCACTACCAACGGCGACCATTGATGAGGCACTTCACAATTTCCATAAGGTTCGTTGAATGCCTTGTGGCAAATTGAAGATATTTTTTGAGGTTATGTAATATGACATTTTTATGAACAGCAATACTTTTCAACAAAAATGCTGAAGACTTCAATTTATAATTTAGGCCGAGGAATTGAACCCGGGACATATCGACAATCTTTTGCACCTTGCCAAGTGCTACATTGCCAAAGGTTGCTTATCCATGAATTCTTTTCTTATTTTTTCAACTTAAAGCTAAAAGACTGCATTACCCACTGACTCGATATGATAAAACGAGGCTTTCCTCGCCGATATGAAGATCACAAAGCCAGGAGACATATCATAAACTGAGTAATCTTGGAAAATTATCAAATCTTAAACTTGATCTTAATTGTATTAAATAAATGAAAATTTTATTTTTTTTAGGCAATAACTTGGAAGCACGAAAATATTTGGTGTCTGTGCTTGAAATAACACCTATTGATGAGATGGATAAAGCACAGATTGTTGAAACACAGCAACTTTTGACCGCTATTACAGAATGCAATGTTCAGGCTACTTTTTTTTTTTTTTTTTTTTTTTTGTTGAATCTTTAGACAAAATAGGTTAAATTTAATAAATTTGCAATATTTCCTCATATTATCGAACCCTATGAATCTAAATAAGAAGTAAGCTAATTGTTATCATGAATTCCGATATTGCAAATAATACGAAGAAATCATAACACTTCTCTGACAATTCAAACAGCAGGGGAAGGCGTAAATTTGAGACTTGACGCATTTCTTTAAAAATGTTCAGAAACAAAACGAAGAGACCAGAAAGTCAGAAGAAATGGATACAGATTCAGACGAAACAGAAAATAGTACTGATTTAACGATCAGCTATTCCGAAGAGCTGTGATAAAATCATTATTTTTACCAAGTGGTGATCTATGCATATAATAGCCATGTTTTTTATGGTATAGAACAGCATTCATAAAGTCACTGATAGGTATTGACCCTTGGTTTTGATCATTCTAGTCCATGCAGGGTGGGTTAGAGGATCTCTATCGAGTCTTATCTTATCACCTTCCTTCCCATAAGTGGAACGAGTTTCAAATTCTTCTTTTCACCGGTTGAAAATTCAACTTGAGAGGTGGAAAATATTTTTTATATTCGAAAAGAAAAAAAACAAATTAAGATTTTGTTGTAAGTGTACCATAGTGAAATTTCAATAAATATATAAAGTTTTTCTCGTTAACAACAATTCCGAATGTCATTTAAAATGAAAATCGGATTTTTTTAACAAATACATTTTTAATACAGTTTTTACACTTTTATATTTTTCGAACAAAGCTCAATGTTTCGGACAGTTCCAAGAACGGATAAGTTAAATAGAACGGTCTGATAAATCACTGCAGTCGTGTTCGATATAAATTCCCACCGACAGTATGATATGTGTTCAATAATCGGAATGGTTTTTTACTCGAAATATAATCAAAAATGAGAAATTCTTTCCTATTCTTGCAGTGAAAATAATAATAAAAGGAATTGAAAAAGCTTACTTAAAACGAAAAAAATAATATAATTCACGAAAAAGCACTCACAATTCTGTTACTGTCCAAAAGAACATATATGTAAGTGGATGACAGCAATAATGAATATAGAAATACAAGAACTCACGTAATTCCGAAAATAAAATCTATAACAATCATTATTATCAAACCGTTTAGACTTTAACTAAAGAAATTGTCTAAATTAGCAGAAATTTAAAAAATTAAGCGATCTTTTTCGGGATAACCTAATTTATCGAGACTTGGTATACAGGCAAACTTGATCATCGGCGGTGGGCCACACATCAAAATTACTGTATCAGAATCGCTTCCAGGTCCGGGTAAATGCTTCTGGATCATTTCCGCATCCACAAATCCTATAAATATCGAGCAGTGAGAAATTTATGGTAAATGTCATGTTCGCTATCGAGATGAACTGTACTGAACCACATATAAGTCTTAAGTAAAACGTTAAAGACAAAAACAGGAATGTGTCAATAACATTTCCACATCTTTTGCATTATTTTCTACGAAAAAAGTAATAAAACCTGTTGAATATATCCAGCTAGGTTTTGCTTGGTCAACCGTATACCACACATGGAACTTCTCTGAATGTTCCGCAGCTAATCTGTCCAACTCATCTCTGAAAATCAAGTTGGATATTTCTGATTGTCTCAAATCTTCAGTATTCCGAAAATTTGGATATATAGATATTTCATTTCAAAAGAATACAATTTGGGGAGATTTTTCACCATCCGAAAAAATGTTACTACAGAAAAGATTTTACATAATTTTTTGCTTTTATATAGACTATGAAAAGTGAGGCAAGCCATATGGATAATTATTTACTATAAATAATACATGATTTTTTGTTTTATATAGACTATGAAAAGTGAGGCAAGTCATATGGATATTTATTTACTATAAATAATACATAATTTTTTGTTTTATATAGACTATGAAAAGTGAGGCAAGTCATATGGATAATTATTTACTATACATAATAGTTGAACCTTTCGAAAATGTGTCCAAATATCCATTCTGATTGGCAAAAATGTTAACAGACATATCTAACATATCTCACAATAGCAAGCAATTCACATTATTATGCGTTTCTTAGTTCTCAAATTTAAAAACCGCCAAACCACAGCATATTTTGTTGCAAAAACATACCTAAGTAATATATCGGATTCATCTTTGTTCGCAAAAATCAGTGATACTCTGGTAGGGTCCTCCTGGTTTTTCATAATTGCTGAGATAATCTGCAGATATATTTCCCGCTATTCAAGTTACTTGTGTTATTCATTATAAAAATAACAATTATATTCAGAAAACAATTATGCTACCAATATCTTACTTGCAACATTGGTGTGATACCGCTACCACCTGCAATCATACCGATATTTTTGTAAGTGTAATGTTTCGGCTCTGCTTTTTTTGTCGGCTTCACAGCAAAAGAACCATTTCCTTTATAAATGATCAATCCAGAGGGACCGCGAAAATTAATTGTTTCACCTGAGATCACGCTAACAATAATATAATTACTTAAAACAATGGATTTTTTATATATCTCATGATATAAATTGGGAATTACCACAACTAACCTCCGAAATTAACCCTTCAGTTCAGTGATTGTTGAAAAAGTTAATATGTCAACAGTTCACAGATGCAATTCCGCACGGAATATTTTATGTGAATAAATTATGATTTATGTAAAAAATCATTTCACATAGACAAAAGAAAAAAGATGCGAATCCATTAATCTCTGATTTCTATTCATCTATTTAATCTCTAGTTTCTATTCATTGTCAAATACATACCTATCTTCATTCCCTCAAGATACTGTGTCATCTTTCCACCATCCGGAAACTTGGGATGAACATTCCTGAAGTAAACCTTAATCATCAAATCGACAAATCCTTTGTCATCATCGGATGAAATTGGCGTATATGGACGAACAACAAGCTTTTCGTTTATCTGAAAATAATTTATTTTGAAGAATGCCACATAAACAAATCAAATGATAGAATTGCTTCTTCGAAATGCTACATGAATTGAGAATTTGAAGTTAGAAAGGCTCTGCCCAAAAAGCTCATCTACATCTCATTAATACCAGACAATTTCAGTATTCTCGGCATATCCCAGATCTTGCTAAATCTTATACTTTTAGCTATAAATTGAAATAAAACTTCAAATTTTTTCTCGCAGTAATTACCTTGGCCGAAAGATGAATGTGTTGACCAACAGGTAAACCGAGAATATGCTCATCAGTAGGTAGCTTGAAACGAAATTTTCGTGTGTCGTGACTAATAATTTCTTTTCGTATCAAAGCCAGAGGATACGATGCTTCCGGATCCACAAGAGTTATTAGATTCTGGAATGAAAAGTGAAGTGTCGGAAAAGTTGCATATGTAATTCGTGATTTCCCAGAATTTAAGCAATACCAGCAGAATTTTGGCTTTTTAAAATTGAACTATCAAATATAATTTACTGATAAGAAAAATATTTAAAAACGCACAAACTCTTACTTTCATTGCAAAAACAGAAAACGGACAAAGTGTGCAGCGAATACCTCTCCGTCGATATAAAAAGTGATATAGCGCTATTGAAGAAAGAAATATGATGCAACTCGTGATAACTGCCACGTTAGTCATATTGCTTTCGATGTTCGAAACCATTTTAAATAGATAAATTGCAAGGAAAGAATTTAACGTTATTCAACGTTATTTGCTCCTTTGCGATTTTCAATGTAGTAATGACTTCAATTTTCAACAATCTTTAAATTCTCATCACATATAATTTTCAAAAGAAAAAAAAAGTTACTTCTGAAACAGAAAATAGATAAAACAAAGATTCTAATATAAAGACGAGAAATATTCACTCGGCAAACAAAACAATACTTCTAAAAATTAATCACTACTTATTCGCAGTGTCTGCAAAAATTGAAAGTGAAAGACGACGTATGTCGGAATGACTGCTTGGGACGGTCCTTATTTTCAGGAAGAACTAAATATTCGAAGATCGAAGGGATTTTAACTCGTCAACCTTAATTTCTCTTTTTATGACTAAAATTTTCATGGGAAGCCAAAGCAAGGAGACAGGAAGACACTGAATCCGTAAAAGACCCTAATATAGAAACAGCAGGAAATTCTCAGCAACACAGAATTCTCCGAAAATATTCTCGTCTACATGACTGCTCTCACCATTTCCACCGAACAATCTTTTTTCCCATCGTATTTTCCATCACAGATTAAAACTCTCAATTTTCCATAAGCAATTTCTGCAAAATATTTATATTCAGTGATCTTCGCTTCTGTTTTTTTTCGTATAACAAACCATAACAATACTTTATTAATAAGAGAAAAATAAAGACGCCAACAATCAATCAAGCAAAAATATCAATGAAATCATCATCTAAATAGATGCTACAGAGAAGTAGATAATAAACAGATAATAAAGACAGTAATAATTAAGTCCCATTAACAATAATCTATGAGAATGTATTAAATAACTTAAAAGAAAAACATAAAAGCTGCTGAAAAATGAAAGGGAATGAAGAGGGAAGAAAATTTGAAAAAAAAAAAAGTGGGAAAAAAACTTGAAAAGAGGAGCACTATTCATTCCTCGAAGCAAAACGTAATTCCAGCTTCCTATTTATTGTTTTAAAGTTGTTCCGTTGCTAAAATCGTTCCATCCTTCCAAATGAAACAAACCATCCCAGAAAGTAGTTATTTACCGCAGAAACACTGTAAAAGTATATTGGGAAATTTTTTGGGATAAAAAAGCGATAGATATATTTTGTGAAACACGCTGCACAGCTTTTCTGTTGCTCTTCTACTACTGTGAAACAGCAAAACGTGAAATAGAAAATTCATTAAACGATTCTTCACCGGACATGCAATACATTCTTAGTACAGATTAATTCGCCCATTCCTTGCATCACATTCTGAAAGTATAAAATGTAAAAAAAGACATATAACTGACACACCATAAAGCCAAACTTCGAGACCAAAACTATTCCTTGTGATCAATTTTCCAAGCAGTCTGTAAAAGAGCTTAGCACAACAGGAAACTTTCTCGTGAAAATGGATTAATGACCGTTATTTCACGAATAAAGTGACAAATATTTCAATAAAAAAACACAATTATCGTTTTTCTTTTCTTTTTTCTAAACAATAATAAATCTATAATATTTAAGAATCAGGCAATAACGGGACCAAATAAAAACAATTAATGTTGCTAATATTAAATCCACGCAAAATCTTATGACCAAACTATCCCATCTATCACACAGCTTCAAAAGAAAGATTCATACCTGCGAATTCAATTTTTCTCATCAGGTCAAGTTGATAACTAAGCGCATTCGCTAAACATAACTGTACTTGTAACGAGTTTCTATAGATGGTACAATTTTTCACTTGTAAGCAGAGAATGAGCTGTTGCAATACTCCTCTGCCTGAGTACCTCTCCGACTGCAATAACTCAAAATCAAAAAAATGACAAAATTCCTGAAATTTTAAAAAAATAATCAAAACCTTCGAAGAGAGGGAGTAGTCATAACTCTAATCTCCGTAACACTGGACAAAACGAATAATGTTCGGTGGTACATAAATGATGAAGCTTGCAGAAGTGGTCAAAGATATTCCAACAAATTAAAACACAAGACATTTTACATTTCTACAATATCAGAATACTTATTATGGTCACAAAGAATTGTGGAATTCCACAAATAGTCTAAAATCACTAACTGCATGCGGAGATGTTGACAGGATTGAAATGGCTAATATTTCTTCTCACAAAGTTTATTAGAGAAAAGTATATACCTTGCCAAACGGCATGACGAATCGGTGGCTGTCGCGATCACACTTACAAGTAATTTCAGATTCGGATGAACAAAGAGACTGCTGGATTTTCCCAGAGTGATAAAAATGAATGATTTCTACTTCCAAGTACGATAAAGAAAAAGTACAGACCGAATATAAAATAACGATAATCCAATCTAAAAGAACCACGTGATTTTCAATGAAATTCAGAGCATTAGAATTCTGCTTAAGAATTTTTTTTTTCTTTTCTTTTTTTAAAATTAAGGATAATTCTGTTCCTAATTTTAAGATATTATGCGTCATATTATTCCTCATAAACAAGTATTTTATGAATTTCAATGATTTCAATAATTTTTTCGACTATGTATCATATCCTGAAGCTAAGAAAAGAATTATTCTTATGGAAATATGCAAAACATACACGAGAAATCCCGGGAAATGAAATAGTAATCACGACTAGCCACCGAATATAGTCAATAATCATCAAGATTGATATCCTCAATGTCGTCATTGAGATCATTCAATTGGAAGTCTACACGATAACGCAAAAGACCTATAAATAAATGTAAATTATATTAGGCAAAATACAACAAAAGAATTCGTAGAAACAAACAATATAATATAACAAAAATACCTCCAATACCACCAAAGCCTCGCACAAACTGCGCTCCTTCTTGTGATCGGTCTGTAACAATTTCCAAAGCTGCACCATATGATTTATAATTGTTCGCCAACCATTCTAATAATGGCATCGAATCCATAAGTTCTAATTCAACGCCAGTCTACAAGTCTTATTAATTTTATCTTCTACGATTGTGATAGCTCAAGAAATTATGATTTTTACACAGTAGTCATTGCCCTACATCGCCTTTCCAGATTTAGCACTTTGCGAATTTTATTACGATAAAGAAATATTCCTTCTTCATATTGACCTAAATGCTGTAATGATCGAACAGTCGCTCATCATGTCATTTGAAACTGATATTATCTTTCACTTTTACCAACAAACATTAATTTTAATCCTATTCTGCATCAACAAATGGTGAAGTAACTGACATTATTAACATTTACTAACTTGCACAGAACAAAACGGATTAATTGTGGAACAGTAGCAAACAGCCTTCAACTATAATTAACGTTGAACCCGCAGACGACATGCATTTTAATTTCGGAAATTTGACTTTGAGAGATGCAAAGTTTGATACACAGCATAATTACCAAATTCCAAAAAGAAAACCATTTGTATAACACGAAAATATTTTAAAAAAAAGGCTTTTAAGGCGATAAAAAACAAAATTTTATCGAAAGGACTTCGAGAACTACTCTCTCATTCCGAGATTTGCCTTGCAAATAAATCGCATTGTGCGACTCCTCCAAGAAAGTTACATGTCACTTTGCATCCGTACTATACATCACGCTGATGTAGATAAAAGTAACAATAATTTCAATAGACAACTGTGTATCTGATTAAATCCATTCTCGCCGCCATATGAAATATCTACCGTCTTAATGATTTTTGCTTGGAGTCGCTGTAAAAAACAAGAAATTAGGTTTAATCATTAATAACAATGTGTGTCATCAATGACCAGAAATTATTCCTTACTTGATCAAACATATCAGACTGGCCAAGTTCCGTCTTGAAATCTGCGCTGCCAGCAAGAATTAGCCCTGCTACATTCACTTTATCATTTCGGATGAATATTTCAACAGCTGTTTCCGCAACCTTCCTCACATAATTATGACGTTTCTCCATACGAAGTCGTGCAAAACGCAATGCAGATTGCCCACCACGACCTCAGCGCAACTCAGCCCAATCCAACTCAACGCAGCGCAACCCTAATTCAACACAACTCAACGTAACCCGAATCAACTCGACTCAACACAGCTCAAACCCAAGTAAACTCAACTCAACAACTCAATCCAACCGATCTCAACTCAACGCAAATCAACTCAATTCAGTTCAGCGAATCTTTGAAAGCTGATCGAACAACCCGACAATCAACTCGCCTAGACACACTGATGGTATTTGGCTTTTATTTGGCTATTGATCGACATCAGGCTCCGCGATTGAGAAAAATTCACGATAGGATTGACTAAGCAATTGAGGACCAGTCTAAAGTCGTCTGATCAATGTTTTTAATCGACCGAAATAAAGGCTATAATTATCATTTAATTTAACCTTTGATTCTTTTCATGGCGAATAGATTTGATATTTTTTCTTTTTCTTAATCATATTCTCATTAAACTGTTTTGAAGCATTTTCATCATCATAAGCATTGGATTACTCTTGAATGCCTATTAATTCTAGTTTTCAGAAAAGAAAAAAAAAAAAGAATATTGATGTCATTAGCAACAAATATAGATTTTGCTATATTGTGTTGTGATTCACTACCGGCCATCATAGGTCCAATTTTTGTATAAAGTAAAAAGAATTCTGATCTTAAGTTTTCAACCTTATCTAGCTAGATGAATTTAAAGAAGTAATTTGCTCCAATCAATATGTCGAGTTATTTCTAGTGACTCTTACGATCATTTAGTTAGTCTTGTTTTTTTATCGATAACAATTCTTTTTTGTCCAACTTAACTAACTGCTGTTTATTTGTTAAGCAGTTTATCATGTTTGCCTCAAACAGTATTATTTCTTTTTTCCCAATTTTTGAACCTGCTTTCTGCTTTGGTAGTAAGGTATGTCTTTGGTGTCTTATTAGCAAATGAAATGATTCATAGTTCTTGTTCGCCGGATCTTTGAAGATTCAATCGATTCGGTAAATCCTTGGACATGAAAGATAATCGTGAACTGATATTGAGTAGTGCCAAAACCTTTTGTTGAACTTCTGGATTATTTGGATTAACTATGTTGATCTTTTTGAATTTCTTTTTCAGTTACTGAATTTGTTATCGTTGTTAAATCCAATTTTTCTTCCCTTGGTTCATGAAATTGTGAGCAATGCCTTATATTTGATGTGATACAATGAACTATTATGAGGGCCTTCACAACTCATAAAAGTTTCCTTTTGTTGTAATTACTCATTGCATGTCTTGTTTGAACACAGTTGACACATGCATTATTTTTTCTCAAATGTTTCATTCGGTGTTTGGGAGTGGGATAAATATGATATACATTGTCCCAATAATCTTTGTCGCAAAATGCGCAGGGTCTTTTAATCTTATTATCTTTGGATTTTTCTTGGATTCTGTGGTCAATTTAAAACCATTGATTTGGATAGCTCAATTCTAGCTAAGGCTGAAGTTTCTTGTTTTGTCTCGCATAGGTTCGTTTTGATTTGGTTCTGTTGATTTCTTCTCTTTACTAAAGGTTTAGCCTCTAGTCATTTCTTCATTTCTTCGAACTAGTTCTGCCAAAAATTGCCGAAGCTTGTTAACAAACCATACTACTTGCTTCTTTTTTATTGAAATATTCTGTCCAATATCGGGAACGGCAATTTAATTTCAATAGCATTTTCGATGTTTGAATACTCAAGATTCTCGCCTGTAACCTTTAGCTGTCGAAGTATTCTTTCTGTCGCTTCAACAATTACTTTCATTCTCCAACTTTTAATGGAGTGTAACTCATAATAATGCGACCTGATGGAATTATTTTAGCACAGCGATGTTCGGTGATTCAAAAAATTATATTTTTCAAGCCAACCACACTTCATGCAAATTAATCACAATAACAAACTTTTCAACCGATCCACTGAGTGCATAATATTTCACGTAAGTGCCGTAGACAGAAAACACGCGACGGCGTAAAGAGCAGAAATGCATTCAAAATTTCAGGAAAACGTATGAAAAGCAAAGTATATATGAAGCAACCATGCGAAATATGAAAAATTCCATTTAATAAAGAGAAAAATTCACATTTCATTTGTTTTAGTTATGATAGAAATAAAAAATTTGACGGCCATTTCTTTCAACCCATTTGGCTCGCATAAACGCCTGCTACTTTGATAAAGCATGTTAATAGCTTTGTTCAAATATAAAACTGACAAGACTGCAGAATTTCTGTTTCAGTTGGGATTGTTCATCTGATTGAAATATTTCATCTTTGCGAGTTGTATTCACTCCATGAATATCGAATTATGCATACAAATATAAAATGTCATAAAATCCGACCGCATCTTCACTGTTTATTCTTTCGCCAACAAAGTTTGTTCGCTTCTGCTAAATATGGTCTGTGGGTTCAAAAATTCCATAATATTGATACTTTTGGTCTTTGGATGGCTTTTAGCTTTCGAAATTATATTGAAGAATTAAAAATTGTTAAATATAAAGAGAAAAAAGACCGGTAATTTTTCTATAAATCACTCTTTTGTGAGGGAAAGGGCATATTCAAATGTAATAAATATTTGATAGATTAAATAAGGCAATGAAATTTCAATATCAATTATAGTACGATGCAGTTGATGAGTATCTTGATCAATACGACGGTCAAAATGCGTATGATCTCATTAAAAAGGTTTGGCGATTCTCAAAAATGTTTAATCTGAAGGCAGAATCCTTTCAAATTTCCTCAGTGGGAAAATTATGCATAATAAGAGTAATTAATATTTTTTTGCTGGCCAAGTTGAAGTGTCCGCCGTCAAGCCAATAGTTATTTAAATATAATTAAATAAGGCTCAAAAAGTACTGATCGATAGCTGAGCGGAAAATTCACTGATTTTAGATGATATCTGACGATGAGGCGCCGAACGCTGAGTTAGCATGTCGTCTTGCGCATGCCTGCTACATTCTCTCAAATTTCCGCCTTTCTAAGGAAAATGAACGTTACCGCTTGCTCGAAGAAGGTGAATAATAACCGATATTTTTATGATTTTGCTTAACAAATGTAATGTCACTCTTCGCTGATTTTTCATCAGCTGTTACGTAGAATATTTAATCTTCGTCGAAATGCGTCTTTCAATGATTTGCATAGAAAAATTCGGAATAATGCATTGTTTGTTAAGCATATCAATTATGTAAAATGACATACAAACCGGAATCGAAGAATGCTGAATTACTGAAATGGTCCGCTATCATAATCGGTATACTTGCTGAACTTGAGA
This sequence comes from Onchocerca volvulus, assembly GCA_000499405.2. NCBI lineage: Eukaryota > Metazoa > Nematoda > Chromadorea > Rhabditida > Onchocercidae > Onchocerca > Onchocerca volvulus. The sequence goes on along the minus strand of HG738138.1, from coordinate 16,526,580 downwards.
GCTTAAATCATACTGAGCGAGTGGTTTATATGAAAGAATTCAAGGTAATTCAAAAACGTCGAAATCACTGGCATTTAAGCTAAAAGATGGAAAAATATTTACTAATTATAAAATTGAAATTTTGTGTAATTGGCTAAAACTGAAACTTCTTCATCCGAATTTTACTTCTTTCTCTTTTTGTCAAAGTACGATTGGTTCAATCAGTTGTTAGCACTTTATGGCAATAATTCAATCAATCAAATAATGGAAATTAATAAATTTCCAGGAATTTCTGGATAAGGCATTGGCTTGTACGCCGGACGCATCAGTTTACCATATGAACGGACGATTTTGTTATCGCGTGAGGCATTCTTTTCTTCACTGAAAAACATCTTTATGTGAATGAAAAAATTTTAACTTGAGATGACGGACGCTACATTGCGCATAATAGGAGAGCGTATGAATCATTTATTTTTGATTCACTCCGAACTTCGGAATATGTTTCACACTTGATGTATGAATCAATATGTAAATATCGCCTACAATTTATGGAAATATTAAATGTCATTCTGTATTTATTACAATGCATTCTGTTACGGATTCAATTCTACTCTTTATTACTCGACATACAGATCATACCGAATTCTTAACAGCTTCGACCCGAAATTCTATCCAGAAAATTGGAACTTTTCTGTTTCAGATGGCTACATTATCAGAAGAAGAAAAAGAATATGCAGTAGATGCGTTTGGTTCACTACCAACGGCGACCATTGATGAGGCACTTCACAATTTCCATAAGGTTCGTTGAATGCCTTGTGGCAAATTGAAGATATTTTTTGAGGTTATGTAATATGACATTTTTATGAACAGCAATACTTTTCAACAAAAATGCTGAAGACTTCAATTTATAATTTAGGCCGAGGAATTGAACCCGGGACATATCGACAATCTTTTGCACCTTGCCAAGTGCTACATTGCCAAAGGTTGCTTATCCATGAATTCTTTTCTTATTTTTTCAACTTAAAGCTAAAAGACTGCATTACCCACTGACTCGATATGATAAAACGAGGCTTTCCTCGCCGATATGAAGATCACAAAGCCAGGAGACATATCATAAACTGAGTAATCTTGGAAAATTATCAAATCTTAAACTTGATCTTAATTGTATTAAATAAATGAAAATTTTATTTTTTTTAGGCAATAACTTGGAAGCACGAAAATATTTGGTGTCTGTGCTTGAAATAACACCTATTGATGAGATGGATAAAGCACAGATTGTTGAAACACAGCAACTTTTGACCGCTATTACAGAATGCAATGTTCAGGCTACTTTTTTTTTTTTTTTTTTTTTTTTTTTTAATTTTTAAAAAAAATAGGTTAAATTTAAAAAATTTGCAATTTTTCCTCATTTTTTCGAACCCTATGAATCTAAATAAGAAGTAAGCTAATTGTTATCATGAATTCCGATATTGCAAATAATACGAAGAAATCATAACACTTCTCTGACAATTCAAACAGCAGGGGAAGGCGTAAATTTGAGACTTGACGCATTTCTTTAAAAATGTTCAGAAACAAAACGAAGAGACCAGAAAGTCAGAAGAAATGGATACAGATTCAGACGAAACAGAAAATAGTACTGATTTAACGATCAGCTATTCCGAAGAGCTGTGATAAAATCATTATTTTTACCAAGTGGTGATCTATGCATATAATAGCCATGTTTTTTATGGTATAGAACAGCATTCATAAAGTCACTGATAGGTATTGACCCTTGGTTTTGATCATTCTAGTCCATGCAGGGTGGGTTAGAGGATCTCTATCGAGTCTTATCTTATCACCTTCCTTCCCATAAGTGGAACGAGTTTCAAATTCTTCTTTTCACCGGTTGAAAATTCAACTTGAGAGGTGGAAAATATTTTTTATATTCGAAAAGAAAAAAAACAAATTAAGATTTTGTTGTAAGTGTACCATAGTGAAATTTCAATAAATATATAAAGTTTTTCTCGTTAACAACAATTCCGAATGTCATTTAAAATGAAAATCGGATTTTTTTAACAAATACATTTTTAATACAGTTTTTACACTTTTATATTTTTCGAACAAAGCTCAATGTTTCGGACAGTTCCAAGAACGGATAAGTTAAATAGAACGGTCTGATAAATCACTGCAGTCGTGTTCGATATAAATTCCCACCGACAGTATGATATGTGTTCAATAATCGGAATGGTTTTTTACTCGAAATATAATCAAAAATGAGAAATTCTTTCCTATTCTTGCAGTGAAAATAATAATAAAAGGAATTGAAAAAGCTTACTTAAAACGAAAAAAATAATATAATTCACGAAAAAGCACTCACAATTCTGTTACTGTCCAAAAGAACATATATGTAAGTGGATGACAGCAATAATGAATATAGAAATACAAGAACTCACGTAATTCCGAAAATAAAATCTATAACAATCATTATTATCAAACCGTTTAGACTTTAACTAAAGAAATTGTCTAAATTAGCAGAAATTTAAAAAATTAAGCGATCTTTTTCGGGATAACCTAATTTATCGAGACTTGGTATACAGGCAAACTTGATCATCGGCGGTGGGCCACACATCAAAATTACTGTATCAGAATCGCTTCCAGGTCCGGGTAAATGCTTCTGGATCATTTCCGCATCCACAAATCCTATAAATATCGAGCAGTGAGAAATTTATGGTAAATGTCATGTTCGCTATCGAGATGAACTGTACTGAACCACATATAAGTCTTAAGTAAAACGTTAAAGACAAAAACAGGAATGTGTCAATAACATTTCCACATCTTTTGCATTATTTTCTACGAAAAAAGTAATAAAACCTGTTGAATATATCCAGCTAGGTTTTGCTTGGTCAACCGTATACCACACATGGAACTTCTCTGAATGTTCCGCAGCTAATCTGTCCAACTCATCTCTGAAAATCAAGTTGGATATTTCTGATTGTCTCAAATCTTCAGTATTCCGAAAATTTGGATATATAGATATTTCATTTCAAAAGAATACAATTTGGGGAGATTTTTCACCATCCGAAAAAATGTTACTACAGAAAAGATTTTACATAATTTTTTGCTTTTATATAGACTATGAAAAGTGAGGCAAGCCATATGGATAATTATTTACTATAAATAATACATGATTTTTTGTTTTATATAGACTATGAAAAGTGAGGCAAGTCATATGGATATTTATTTACTATAAATAATACATAATTTTTTGTTTTATATAGACTATGAAAAGTGAGGCAAGTCATATGGATAATTATTTACTATACATAATAGTTGAACCTTTCGAAAATGTGTCCAAATATCCATTCTGATTGGCAAAAATGTTAACAGACATATCTAACATATCTCACAATAGCAAGCAATTCACATTATTATGCGTTTCTTAGTTCTCAAATTTAAAAACCGCCAAACCACAGCATATTTTGTTGCAAAAACATACCTAAGTAATATATCGGATTCATCTTTGTTCGCAAAAATCAGTGATACTCTGGTAGGGTCCTCCTGGTTTTTCATAATTGCTGAGATAATCTGCAGATATATTTCCCGCTATTCAAGTTACTTGTGTTATTCATTATAAAAATAACAATTATATTCAGAAAACAATTATGCTACCAATATCTTACTTGCAACATTGGTGTGATACCGCTACCACCTGCAATCATACCGATATTTTTGTAAGTGTAATGTTTCGGCTCTGCTTTTTTTGTCGGCTTCACAGCAAAAGAACCATTTCCTTTATAAATGATCAATCCAGAGGGACCGCGAAAATTAATTGTTTCACCTGAGATCACGCTAACAATAATATAATTACTTAAAACAATGGATTTTTTATATATCTCATGATATAAATTGGGAATTACCACAACTAACCTCCGAAATTAACCCTTCAGTTCAGTGATTGTTGAAAAAGTTAATATGTCAACAGTTCACAGATGCAATTCCGCACGGAATATTTTATGTGAATAAATTATGATTTATGTAAAAAATCATTTCACATAGACAAAAGAAAAAAGATGCGAATCCATTAATCTCTGATTTCTATTCATCTATTTAATCTCTAGTTTCTATTCATTGTCAAATACATACCTATCTTCATTCCCTCAAGATACTGTGTCATCTTTCCACCATCCGGAAACTTGGGATGAACATTCCTGAAGTAAACCTTAATCATCAAATCGACAAATCCTTTGTCATCATCGGATGAAATTGGCGTATATGGACGAACAACAAGCTTTTCGTTTATCTGAAAATAATTTATTTTGAAGAATGCCACATAAACAAATCAAATGATAGAATTGCTTCTTCGAAATGCTACATGAATTGAGAATTTGAAGTTAGAAAGGCTCTGCCCAAAAAGCTCATCTACATCTCATTAATACCAGACAATTTCAGTATTCTCGGCATATCCCAGATCTTGCTAAATCTTATACTTTTAGCTATAAATTGAAATAAAACTTCAAATTTTTTCTCGCAGTAATTACCTTGGCCGAAAGATGAATGTGTTGACCAACAGGTAAACCGAGAATATGCTCATCAGTAGGTAGCTTGAAACGAAATTTTCGTGTGTCGTGACTAATAATTTCTTTTCGTATCAAAGCCAGAGGATACGATGCTTCCGGATCCACAAGAGTTATTAGATTCTGGAATGAAAAGTGAAGTGTCGGAAAAGTTGCATATGTAATTCGTGATTTCCCAGAATTTAAGCAATACCAGCAGAATTTTGGCTTTTTAAAATTGAACTATCAAATATAATTTACTGATAAGAAAAATATTTAAAAACGCACAAACTCTTACTTTCATTGCAAAAACAGAAAACGGACAAAGTGTGCAGCGAATACCTCTCCGTCGATATAAAAAGTGATATAGCGCTATTGAAGAAAGAAATATGATGCAACTCGTGATAACTGCCACGTTAGTCATATTGCTTTCGATGTTCGAAACCATTTTAAATAGATAAATTGCAAGGAAAGAATTTAACGTTATTCAACGTTATTTGCTCCTTTGCGATTTTCAATGTAGTAATGACTTCAATTTTCAACAATCTTTAAATTCTCATCACATATAATTTTCAAAAGAAAAAAAAAGTTACTTCTGAAACAGAAAATAGATAAAACAAAGATTCTAATATAAAGACGAGAAATATTCACTCGGCAAACAAAACAATACTTCTAAAAATTAATCACTACTTATTCGCAGTGTCTGCAAAAATTGAAAGTGAAAGACGACGTATGTCGGAATGACTGCTTGGGACGGTCCTTATTTTCAGGAAGAACTAAATATTCGAAGATCGAAGGGATTTTAACTCGTCAACCTTAATTTCTCTTTTTATGACTAAAATTTTCATGGGAAGCCAAAGCAAGGAGACAGGAAGACACTGAATCCGTAAAAGACCCTAATATAGAAACAGCAGGAAATTCTCAGCAACACAGAATTCTCCGAAAATATTCTCGTCTACATGACTGCTCTCACCATTTCCACCGAACAATCTTTTTTCCCATCGTATTTTCCATCACAGATTAAAACTCTCAATTTTCCATAAGCAATTTCTGCAAAATATTTATATTCAGTGATCTTCGCTTCTGTTTTTTTTCGTATAACAAACCATAACAATACTTTATTAATAAGAGAAAAATAAAGACGCCAACAATCAATCAAGCAAAAATATCAATGAAATCATCATCTAAATAGATGCTACAGAGAAGTAGATAATAAACAGATAATAAAGACAGTAATAATTAAGTCCCATTAACAATAATCTATGAGAATGTATTAAATAACTTAAAAGAAAAACATAAAAGCTGCTGAAAAATGAAAGGGAATGAAGAGGGAAGAAAATTTGAAAAAAAAAAAAGTGGGAAAAAAACTTGAAAAGAGGAGCACTATTCATTCCTCGAAGCAAAACGTAATTCCAGCTTCCTATTTATTGTTTTAAAGTTGTTCCGTTGCTAAAATCGTTCCATCCTTCCAAATGAAACAAACCATCCCAGAAAGTAGTTATTTACCGCAGAAACACTGTAAAAGTATATTGGGAAATTTTTTGGGATAAAAAAGCGATAGATATATTTTGTGAAACACGCTGCACAGCTTTTCTGTTGCTCTTCTACTACTGTGAAACAGCAAAACGTGAAATAGAAAATTCATTAAACGATTCTTCACCGGACATGCAATACATTCTTAGTACAGATTAATTCGCCCATTCCTTGCATCACATTCTGAAAGTATAAAATGTAAAAAAAGACATATAACTGACACACCATAAAGCCAAACTTCGAGACCAAAACTATTCCTTGTGATCAATTTTCCAAGCAGTCTGTAAAAGAGCTTAGCACAACAGGAAACTTTCTCGTGAAAATGGATTAATGACCGTTATTTCACGAATAAAGTGACAAATATTTCAATAAAAAAACACAATTATCGTTTTTCTTTTCTTTTTTCTAAACAATAATAAATCTATAATATTTAAGAATCAGGCAATAACGGGACCAAATAAAAACAATTAATGTTGCTAATATTAAATCCACGCAAAATCTTATGACCAAACTATCCCATCTATCACACAGCTTCAAAAGAAAGATTCATACCTGCGAATTCAATTTTTCTCATCAGGTCAAGTTGATAACTAAGCGCATTCGCTAAACATAACTGTACTTGTAACGAGTTTCTATAGATGGTACAATTTTTCACTTGTAAGCAGAGAATGAGCTGTTGCAATACTCCTCTGCCTGAGTACCTCTCCGACTGCAATAACTCAAAATCAAAAAAATGACAAAATTCCTGAAATTTTAAAAAAATAATCAAAACCTTCGAAGAGAGGGAGTAGTCATAACTCTAATCTCCGTAACACTGGACAAAACGAATAATGTTCGGTGGTACATAAATGATGAAGCTTGCAGAAGTGGTCAAAGATATTCCAACAAATTAAAACACAAGACATTTTACATTTCTACAATATCAGAATACTTATTATGGTCACAAAGAATTGTGGAATTCCACAAATAGTCTAAAATCACTAACTGCATGCGGAGATGTTGACAGGATTGAAATGGCTAATATTTCTTCTCACAAAGTTTATTAGAGAAAAGTATATACCTTGCCAAACGGCATGACGAATCGGTGGCTGTCGCGATCACACTTACAAGTAATTTCAGATTCGGATGAACAAAGAGACTGCTGGATTTTCCCAGAGTGATAAAAATGAATGATTTCTACTTCCAAGTACGATAAAGAAAAAGTACAGACCGAATATAAAATAACGATAATCCAATCTAAAAGAACCACGTGATTTTCAATGAAATTCAGAGCATTAGAATTCTGCTTAAGAATTTTTTTTTTCTTTTCTTTTTTTAAAATTAAGGATAATTCTGTTCCTAATTTTAAGATATTATGCGTCATATTATTCCTCATAAACAAGTATTTTATGAATTTCAATGATTTCAATAATTTTTTCGACTATGTATCATATCCTGAAGCTAAGAAAAGAATTATTCTTATGGAAATATGCAAAACATACACGAGAAATCCCGGGAAATGAAATAGTAATCACGACTAGCCACCGAATATAGTCAATAATCATCAAGATTGATATCCTCAATGTCGTCATTGAGATCATTCAATTGGAAGTCTACACGATAACGCAAAAGACCTATAAATAAATGTAAATTATATTAGGCAAAATACAACAAAAGAATTCGTAGAAACAAACAATATAATATAACAAAAATACCTCCAATACCACCAAAGCCTCGCACAAACTGCGCTCCTTCTTGTGATCGGTCTGTAACAATTTCCAAAGCTGCACCATATGATTTATAATTGTTCGCCAACCATTCTAATAATGGCATCGAATCCATAAGTTCTAATTCAACGCCAGTCTACAAGTCTTATTAATTTTATCTTCTACGATTGTGATAGCTCAAGAAATTATGGTTTTTAAACAATAATCCATGTCCTACCTCGCCTTCCCAGATTACTTCGCGAATTTTATTACGACACCTTCTTCATATTTGACTAAATCCCGCACTGATCGGAACAGTAGCTCATCACATTATTCGAAACCGATATTATCTTTCACTTTTACTAACAAATATTAACTATAATCCTATAGCAATTAACAACTATTAATTTTTTACGATTCGGAAAACTCAATGACATACAGATGATTCAGTGAAATGTGTCTTATTCTTTTCTTGATCCGGATCCAAATAAAGCAATTTTTCTTCTAAAAATACGCAAAAATCAGTCCAACAAAAATTTATCCAGTGAAATTCTATTTCTATTTGAACAGACCAAAATGAATACCTCCAGTAATCGGATTTTTAAGCTGATATCGTACAATATCTAAATTTTCCCAACAAATAAGCGTTTCTATAGCACCCATTTCCAATGCTTGCAACGTGTCTGTTACACCATAAACATACTTCCCGGAATCCTTCAACACATGAACACATTTACCGGTTTCACATAGAACAAAACGGATTAACTATAGTGCAGTAACGAACAGGCTTCAACTGCAATTAATGTTAAACCCGCAGACGACATGCACTTTAATTTCGGAAGTTTGACTTTGAGATGCGCAAAGTTTAACACACACCACAATTACTAACTTCCAAAAACGATTAAGAAAACCATCTATGTTATATGAATATATCGAAAAAGCTTTTAAGGAAAAAGAAAGCAAAAATTTATTCGGAAGAACTTCGAGAGTTACCCTTCGAGATTTATTCTCTAATTCTGAGATTTACCTTGCAAATAAGTCGTATTACGCAGTCTTTCTAAGCAATGTTGCAGTGACATGCAACTTCGTACTATGCATCTATACATCACATCCATTCTAATTACTTATACATCATTCCAATACGGATATAATTTAAAAAGAAAACAGATTTGTAGTACCTGTGATATCTCATCAAAATATCCATTAATTAATTTCTTCTCCTGGATGAATTTTACATTAGCCAATGCATCTTCGGCCAGTTCAATTGCCTGATTAAATCCATTCTCGCCGCCATATGAAATATCTACCGTCTTAATGATTTTTGCTTGGAGTCGCTGTAAAAAACAAGAAATTAGGTTTAATCATTAATAACAAGCTGTTTCCGCAACCTTCCTCACATAATTATGACGTTTCTCCATACGAAGTCGTGCAAAACGCAATGCAGATTGCCCACCACGACCTTTAAAATATTATCACACAGATAAAAAATTCGCTAGATAAATTACCATGTATAACGTTATCTCTAAAAGAAGCCTTACTTAATGGAATACAATTAATAATCAATTACTGAATGAGTATCAGTAAATTATAAATGCGCATATAAAATTGGAATGAAAGCAAAAATCACCATGCTTTTTCGGTAAATCAACTGTGAATTTGTGTAGTACTTCACGCGTATTACCTTGCAGTGTTCCAAACAATGATCCATTACCATCCATTATAATGAATCCAAATTTATTATCATCAGCCAAAAGAGCTGCAAAGAGGAAGGATATTTCTTAACAAAACAAAAAAGAAGCGGCGGCACTCTGGCACAATCTACACGATATTTCTTTACGTGTCATTAAACGTCGTCACATCATCACATCCTAATATTTCTGTTCCAGAAAATTAATCAAATAGCATTAATACATACCCTGTAATGCCTCCGTATGGAATTTATTATCACACAGATAAAGTGAAGTATTTATTGGTTTAAACGGTTCGAAATCAATGTTCACTTTCTTTTCTTTACCTTCATCAGTTACAATTGTGCCACAGTAAATCACTAGGCCATTTGTTGGCACTGAAAAGAACAATCAGTGATATTCTTATAGTTACAGCTACTTAAGCATTTTACAACAGTAATGTCTATGTTTCTTGTTGCAAACAGGACTACATAGAGCAGATGTATCTGCAAGCCAGTTCAATTTCACCCGATGCAACCCTATTATCTCACTTATATTTCAAAAAGTAATCAACCTTTATTATAAAGTTTTAGCCTTCCTTGTACTGATGTAATGGCACCCAATACGGACAGTCGATTCACTCGAGATTTGATATTTGACGCAGTACCATATTCATCAGCTAACATTTTTGAAATACGCGCAATTTGATCTCGTGGTGGTATTATTAGAGAAATCATTGATGTCCCATTCCTGAATATTACCAATACTTTATTCTGAAGCATTTCTGGTCCATATGTTATTGTTTTCTACTGTTTTTAAACAAATTACTACATGTATCAAAAATAATTGTATGACCACTCACCCTCGGGCCATTTCCAAACTTTTAATCAAACGCTTGATTTTCCATACTTCAACGTTGTGATCCGCCGAATCTTCACCAGAACCAGATGGTCCAGACATCGCTTATATCTCTTCCTCAGCTAGCTAATTTCAAGACGTCAAGAAAGTTAAATTTTTGTGTCTGTTAGCTGGAAATTTGTCACTTTAAATTTCGTAATCAATAGAAGAATGTAGAATACGACATGAAAATATTTGTGAAATACTACACGGATCGACTCGATTAGCCTATCTTAATCCTATAAATCATCGATGGATAACTTTGTGAGTTGGTCTTATTGACTAAAACAAAATGGACCTGTTTAAATTGCTTCAAGCTATCATTTATTGTAATCTTATTTCTACATCATTTTCATACTTCATCCTGATAGATTGCAAAATGATAGTTAAACTTTGATTTTGCTTCATTCCGGAAATTTTCTAACAAAACCGAAAATATTCATATGTCTTAACGCATATGCAGTACTAGTCGTTCATTCATCTATCATAGTTGAAATTTTCGACTCAAAAATGTTATGTCAAAAAAAGTGATTCAGGAATGTTATTGTGAGAGTGAAAATCATTCTCTGAAAGAGAAATGAGACAGGAAGGAAAGAATGTAATAATTATGGCATTTAATCCCTAGATTGTAATTTCAGTACTTAACCTTCGGAATACGCAACCCACCATACCATCGCTCCCCACTCAATGAAGGACAATGGATCCAAATTTTTGGGAAAACTAAAATGGAAACTTCGGTTATACAAAGGAGCATTGCGCAATTATTTGTCCTGCATGGGATAACCATATCCTATTCAAGAGTTGGAAAGATTCCGGTTTTATATGCTTATACGGAATCGGGATTTTTTTATGCTTATGCGGAATCTGGATAACTAATTTTATTATGGATAAAGCACACCATAGAACTTCAGGAGAATAGTTCCTAAATATTTTATCATGGCATGTACAGCAGAGATTTCTAATCAAAAAGAATTAACTGCCATATGTTATCTAGTGATTACCGAACGCTTCATATATGGAATATTTTGATATTAAACGTTTTTTGATGTGCTTATGAATAATTATTTTTGATCATAATCACGTTTCTACTACAATTGTGGACTGTGCATAAAACAGTTTTTATTATTTTTCTAGTGATAATTTTGGAAAAGAAAAAGCTCACCATTATATTTTTTCAAATATGATGCGATCTTTAAATGTTACACATATAGCACTATAAATCACATTTTTCAAAATCGGAATCAGTTGAACAAGAAGACACCTAAGGGATTGATTATCATTACATATGCAAATATTATTAACAGAATAGAATCATATTATCAGCAATTTAACGTTCATATATTGAATTAACTTTGCATTATTTATATTTATCATCTTTTATCTAATAATCTGACAATAAATTATTCGCACTATTTAAGAGAATTTTTCAAAAAAATTTTTAAATGAACTGTTTGTAAAGATGCGAAGTTAACCTAGAAATCATCCTATAATACTTTGTACGTTGATAATCTTGTGCTATTTTTGATGAGGATAGAAGTGGACATAAAAAAATTATCCGTCCTGTTAATTATTATGTTATATCGATTGATTGGAAAATGCATGTACTATTGTCACAATTAATCTGTATAATGAGCAATGTTAATTCATTCAGTCTTTTGTTAGCATATATATATTTAATTCATATTTTATTATATTATCTCATTTCCCATGATGCGATAAAAAATTGAGATGAAAATAGCGTCCATGAATTTGACCAGCCATAATGGACCCACTTGGTTAATCTAAATTGCTTTGAATAAGTGCACTTTAACCGTTTTCATTCCTTTCATATTTCGCAAATGTATTTCATATTCACGTACTTTCGCATTTAATTTTGACAAATCGCTTTCAGTTCTTTTCATTTCTCTTACTATTTCGTAAATATGTCTACATATTTCCTAATTAACATACCTTCACATGTCACATTAAATGTTTACAATAACTGTTTATGGTATTGAACTATTTCGCCTACTTTCATTATTTAACAAATAAAGTTGAACGTTTTAGACATGAAATTACTTACATATGTAGTGATGTTACACGCAATATAATAATCAAAATAATAACTAAAGTTTTTATGCATATATAACGAATTGGAACCTTTTTCTGACCAAATGAGGGACTAGATATTTTTACTTTTCTATAATAATCCTAGCGATTTTGATCGGACGCAAACATCTTGTGTTCCATTTCCACAATAACTTTATTATATTATCTTATTTACAAACAAAAAATATCAATATTTGTATAGATCCCTATTCGCGATATTCAAATCCGATTAAATATGATATTAATATAGTATGTGAATTCAATATAAGAATTTTCAACTCAAAATCACAACAAATTCATTTCTGCACCACCTCTTTTACAATTATCTTTTATTAATGAAATCTATCCAGATGAAATTTTCGACACTTTTTAGTTATCGATAAGAAGCAAGAAAACTAACTTTACTGCTAAGAAATAAAGTTTATTCTCTCTCTGAAACTAAAAAATTCCACCCTTACCAAATAGCAAGCTTGCAAAATTTACAGCAAGTTAAGGACGGTTATCCTGATGAATTCTTAGTCCTTATGTGACACCTATAATCCGAACAGTGAGGATGATGTCAACAATTTCTTCTTTTATATAACTTATTTCTCCCACTATCAGTTTTTCTTTCGATTGGAACAAAAAGTAGCTTCTTTTTGCTGAGTAATAATTGAGTAATAAAATCTGAAATCAAAAACTCTTGTCTGAAATATAAGATAGGATGCAAAAAGAGCATCTTAAAAAACAAAAATAAAAAAAATAAATAAATTATATTCTTAGGGATTATACCAATCTAAGAAAAGTAATGTGAATGTGAGAACAATAATACAAAATAAAAGAATCACACGTCTAGATGCCATATTCTGGATTGCTTGACGAATTTGTTCGTTTCCAATTCGAATATTCTCAACTGTTAGCAGTGTTGTTTCGTTTACAAAATTTATATCTCTTTCCTGTTCCGAAACCTAGAATTAAACTAAGTTAGCAGAAAGACGTAAAAAGTCGTGTCAGAAAGAACAGTTAATCTGTTAACCTTCTCAGCAAATGTCTCTTGCAATTGATATAATTCTGCCATCTGTTTCTCCACCTTTTGAATATCACTATCTACTTGGAGCGATTGAGAATACAATCGTTCATTTTCAATCATAAGCTGGGTACGTTCATCATCATCTAAATTATTAAGCAAATCCACGTCATCTGTTTTTTCGATTTCTTGGAAATCAGGTATTTGTACATCAGACCATCCATCCTGCTCTGACTTTTTGATTCCGTTCTCCATTATACCTGGAATAACACGTTATTTTCTTGGTGAATGAGCATTAAACACCTTCTAGTAGCAAATTCAATATAAAATTAAACGAACTACTCCTATATATTTGATTACGCTATTCGCTTAGAATGCTTGCTGCATGAATGATAAAAATAAAACATACTCGTTTTCTGATTTTTCCTCTTCCTTAAGCCATCTTTGCCAAAAATGACGGAATCACTCAGCACAGAATCCGAAACTGATGAGAAATCGGATTTCAGTGATATTGTTTCAACTGAATTTTCATTACCTAATTGTTGCGTCAGCATTTCATCTCTACGTTTTTTTATGCTGTATAATTGTGCTAACGTAGCTAACCTAGAAACGAATTGAAAGTAGAAATAATGCATAAACAGATACTATATATATATATATATATATATATATATATAAGAAAGTGCGTAAAATCCAATAATTTCAAAATTCGATCCAATATCTGTCACAGCTCTTACGAACTAGTGGGAGATTAAAGATTATAATTGGTCACTTTAGGATCAGCACCTTATAACTTTTACTAATTAGATTACCTACCAATAGGTTCCTTTTCTTCTCCTTCAGCCAATTAAATAACTTAGCATTGATGATCATTAAAATATTTATTAAAAGATCTGTCCTTTTTAGGTCTTTTTTAGAAACATAATCGAGTGAGTTAAAGCAGTGCTCAAGAGAAATGTAGTCCACGATCTGATTTCCCAATGCGATGTGATGTTGGAACTATCAGACAGTGTTAAGGATTGCAGGATATTCCTGAATTTTTTCAACAATCAGAGAGGCACTATTACGCACTGAATGTTAAAAGAAAATACAAAGAAAAGCATCTGAATCATCAACTGTCTCATCAGATGAATAAATACATATGTTTTGATATAGCTAATAACGTGAGTTCTTAACAGCGTGAAGATTTTCAACTTTTTTTCAGTAAATGTAACATCATTTACAAATATACTTCTGCAAACCAAGCAATATTTTTAACTAATTCAGACAAAAGAAATGCCCTATACCTGCATGTTCGCCGCATATTGCTTATTTTCTTTGTTCGTAAAGCTCGCATTTCAGCAACAATTTTAGCTGTTCCATTAAGATGCTTGCCAAGCATTCGCAAAATCTACAAACAATCATTACATTATAATAGGCATTTTAATACCAAATATTTTTTGACAGCTAATTTACTGAACTTTAAAATCCAAACTAGCAGACTATGCTGGAAATTTTTTTATGCTTATAAAAAAAAAAAAAAAAATGAAACACGATAGATTACATATGCCGAAGCAATCTTGAAATGAACTTTCGGTAAACCCTGAAATGAATTTCTGGCAAAAATCGATTGGAGAAAGAGAATGATTCATCCAACTAATTAAAATAGTGAAATTTTATGAATGTTGGGCTTTTATAAAATAATCAGTCAAATATACTGTATTTTATTGAAAGCAATACAAAAATACAAACTTCGAATAAATGTGGACTTTCATCAAGGGCTCGTAAATTGCTACTATTGATTTTATGTTTTAAAGCTTGTAGCGATTGTATGCAAACTTGCATCATTTCCTCAATTTTTGCATCCAATTCGTCCCGTTCAAAATCATTCATACCTGCAAAATATAAGATCAATTTCACAAGCAGGTGAAGATCAGCACTACTGGTAATATAAAGTCAGAGAAGTTATGCTTGAGCTTATCTGAAAAGAATACACATTGCTAACAAATAAACTATTTGGTGTTGTGTAAATTATTTTGCAACAAAAGTCAATTACATTTATTTCGATTAAAGAAAATGTATCAAAATTTGAATAAAAAGTGCTCATTAGATTGGGAATATTTAATTTTATTATCAAAGATTATAGATGCTTTTGCTGAAAATGAGTCAGCTTACTATCTGTATATGACGCTATTAGCCGTCTGGAATGACCAATATCGGAAACGTAATTCTTCCTTTTACTGATAACCATATTTCGAAAAGCGATTAATTTTTGACGGATTTTTTGAGCTTCAACTGTACATGATACAAAATTGAGATTCAAAGGACTGCGAGAGGATACTTTCTCCAATTTTTCTGAAAAAATAAAGTAAACTTACTCTTAATTACCATAAAAATAAATTTGTAAAAGTAAGCCATAATAAATTTCAAACTGGAAATAATCTTTGATGATTTTCGAGAAATTTAACTAATCATGAAATTTGGGAAACAATAAAAAACTGAGAAATCCAACAATACTTCAAATTATTACTCTAAAAAGTTCGGAAATCTGAAACCTTGATGAATTACTTGCCGTCGAAGTTGTCAAGAGAATTTTCTGTTTGTTGCTGTTGTTTTTGCGTTTGCAATTGTTTCAGTCTTATTGCTTCTTGTGTTTGCATCATTTTCACCCGAGCACGAAACAACGGTGTTTTGTCTATTGGCATTGTGATCTATATTCATACGCTACAGATTTCGTTGATGCCTAAAAATTTTAAATATATTTGAAATTAATTTAAAGCCAGCAAAAATTCATTTCATTGTGACAATAATTTACCATTTATAGCGAGATCAATATATCAGAAGAGAAGCAAATCAAATTTATCTTCTATTTTTCTCCAATTCAATGAAGTCCATTATAACTGTATTTAAAAAAAAAAGAAAATACGAAAATACTGATTATTGCTTTCCTCTTATTTTATGGACTTACTTTTAATTCACTATAAATTTGTTGTATATTGATCAGTAATATGATATTAAAACAAGAAAGAGAAGAATTAGCCAATTTTGGTTGTGAAAGCTGTCTAGTAGTCTTTCGCTAAATGTAAAGAAACATTTACGATACTATCGCCATCTTGAATACAACAGAATTAGTGGGTAGCTCATTATAGGGAAGCTCCGTTGGTACCATAATAGCTTTATAGTACCTAAGGATGAAAACTCGGGGACAAATAATTCAACCGATGTGAATGATGGTTAGAAATTGGAAAAAACCCTGAATGAATAATAAATCATATAAAGAATACTGACCACTAACATCCGCCAGATACTTGCTAATTTTCATACTCATTTTAAACGACTCGTAGATTCGTTTGTTATCAGTACGCATTTGCGCACACAATTTAATTTCAACAGTCACGCAGTTTAAGATTTAAACTTGCAAAAATCCACCAAATATACAATCTGACGTGCATCAGCTCGCAAATGTCATCCTCGTGAACTTTACCCACCAAGGCAACAAGGGAAAATCTTCTGAAGGATTTTAACGTCTCCATTTTGCTGTTATTTCCCACACATAAATTTTACTTTCAATATATAATCAGAATGCACTTGTAGTGGATTCTTTGTTTTCATTTCTTGTTTACTAATTGTCTTCATTAGTATCTTCGAAAATTCATTTAATGTAAAATTACGTCGCTCAAAAACCACAACCGTGGAAAAAATGACACTTCAAGAATTATGTTTTATTCGCAAGAGAAAAAAGAAACGAAAGAAATAATTATCGTAATAATGTTTGCAATAATTGAGTTAATAGAATATGCAAAATGGAATATACATAAATTAAAGAGAAAGATGAAAATTAAACATAATTGCAATTCAGTGATATATTTACGCATTTATCATAGGAATTTACTAGAGTACAAAACAAAAAAAAAAAAAGTTTTATACACAGTGCAAAGGCTGTCATACGTAGAGGATAACTATTACATCGCGAGGCGAAAATTCCATGCCAATTTTCCAACACTTCAATCTAACATAAGATGGATAATCAGGAGTACTTTTTATAAAAATCACCGATTTCTTGAATCCTATCACTTTTTATTTTTGCAAATCCAGACATTGTAGATTTTGATAAAAAAAAAAAAAAAAAAGAAAAAAATAATTAGACCATATCGAATCAATAAAGAAATATAATTTATAGCAGCTAAAAAATAAGCACGTAACCAAGAAGGTGCATGACGGACAAATGGAGAAGACAGCTGGGATGAGATAAAGATTCTAAGGAAGCTAAAAACTGATTTCTTTCATACACAAAAACTTGTAACAGGACTGAAAAACAAAGTTTTTCCAATCCTACTTCAACTTAAACAAATTTATCGAAAAATTATCATTCGAAATTTCAAGCACCTGAAAAGATATTTTCTTTTTTAGTCCTAACGTAAGCAAGCAAACGATTTTACTATAATTTCGACTATTTGCTAACGCAGTTCCCTCAGATAATCTTTAACGTTTCAGATCCAATCTAATCAACTGAATCAATAAGATTTTTTCCCATCCTGTCTTCTTTTTTTGCTCTGTCTTCATCAATTTTGAGTTATGTCCGAATATGAACGAAAGAAACTCTGAATTTTCTCAGAAGGATTTGAAACACCAAACTTTTACTACTGCGAAATGCAAAATGCATAAGTGTCATTGATACCAAATACAGTAATCAGTTAAAAATTTTTTGGAAAAATTTTTGTAAAAATTAAAATTAAAAAAAAAAAAATGAGAAGCAGAGAAATAAAAAAAAAATATGCTTTCGGGGAACCAACAGCAGTGAATCTGTATGTGCGTGCACAAGTTCTCAAAAATAGATTTTTTAGTCTTTCATCTTTTCTACTTATTTCCTGCCCAAACAATGATGATTATAATGAGTATGACGACAATAGCGCACATAATAATGATCATTTTGATATTCTTCCACCAATATTTACGCTTTAAGGTTGCAGCCGATTTCTCAAACTGTGACGCACCTTCCTGTAAAAAATAATGATAGCTCTAGAGTAATAACATGAAAAAATATAACAACAGAACATATTCAGTATCTTCTCCTCTCTTTTCCCTGCCAACAGTATTGCTCTTGCTGTTTCATTCCGCGCTGTAACGCATCTATCGATAAAGGTTCGATGAAATTTTTAAGCAAGCCCTATGAAATAAATTATCTCATTATTCACTCAATTAATCGAGTACGCTTAGTTTAACAATAAAAGAGAGAGGAAACAAATAAGATATAAACTGACAAAAGTGAAAATAATTCAAATGGACACAAAGATGAAAACCTAAAAGATGCCAAAAGCATTCAGTATATTTTATTAATGAATAATGAGATATTGATTCCATAATAAAAGATGAAGCTATCTCATTATCCTTTTTCATCCTCTAACCACGATACACATTTCAACAAACAAACCTGAAGAGCATCTGCACGATCATCCAGCTGTGATAACTTTTGGTCACGTTCCAATACTTTTTCCACATTTACCTGCAAAGCTTCTTTGATGGAATATACATAAACTAATTTTCCGATTTATACAAAATTACTAATACGTCGTGTGTCATTCCCTGTCCTTCTACCTTTGCTGAATTAAATATAATGGTTACTAAAATTAGTGCGAAGGATAACCATGTAATTATCCCATGCATAATTTTGCTTTTACTGTGAATGAAAATGAACACTGTTTAATTTTCAATATTGGTTATTTCTGCTACAGCATCTTAACAGAAACATTATTTATCTATTAAAGGAGTACTTTTTTCAAGGAATTCTTACATTCTCCTTTGCAAACTGAATAGTATAAGCTTACCTTCATGATTCCGACAACTTCATCCACTTGCGCCTGTGTTTGCTGCAAGCGTTTATTCGATGGCCTAGCTCCTTGACTTGCCCCAGGCAAACCTCCATCTTGTCCGCCCGCTTCCATTTCTCCAAATAGTCTAACCTGCAAAGTAATGCAAATCTATGCAAGATTTCTCTAACATGCAAATTTCGACGCAAATATCACGGCAAAAATGGAATTACTGTGTCATAGCAAAATGATTAAAAGAAAATAGGGAGTTAATTAAATGACAAACATACATATTAACCAACTCCAAAAAAAAAAATAAACACTACCTAGCTATACAGAAATTTTTAAATAATTTGCTTGTCAAAACTAAAGCATAATATTACATAAAAATAAACATGCTCGAAAAAAATCATAATCAAAAAAAAAAAAAAATTATGAAAAAAGTTGAGACATCTAAAAAGATTAAAAGGAAAATAAAAGCCAAATAATATATAAAATATGTGAGATAAAAGTTAGTCATTCTAAAAAATCAAAGTATTTATTACGAGATTCACTTACGTGATTCACGTTAATGCGCCGTCTGTAAAAAACAACATGCCACGTACGTGGCTCTCGCGCAACTAAAAATATATCGAAACGTCATACGACAGTATTATATTAATAGCGCACGAATGAATCAATTAATGCATATCAGCTCCATGTATACGTACACCATACGTATATAAGTAGGACCTAACACTGACTGGTTGCGGAACATAAAAGTTCCACGAATTTAATTACAACGTGAATCATTACTGCCACTTTATATTTTCCGCGGCCGGTTTCTCACAAATCCGCTGCCTTATGATGAAAAATTAGATCTCAGCTTAGATTACTATATAAGTTAGGTAACGGAGTGGGGAATGAATCTAAGAGGAATAATGATTGAGGTTGTCTTCAACGTGTACTTACGGAGTATATTCTTCAAAGCAACGTGCAATTCTGATAATCAATATCGGAAATAACATACATCATATATCATAAGTTCTTGGTTATCTTTCTTGATAATCATAATATAAAAATAGATAGTATTCAAAAATACTATGCAAATACAAATTTTTAGGTTGAAATGACTGAATTTCAGTGATTCGAAATAACTTAATCCAATAATCCTAAAATCTTCAAAGCAATACTAATCAGAAAAGACAAGAATTATGATACTGAGAATTACAGAAAAAATAGAAAATCGAAAAGACAAAATGAAAGAATTTTTAAGACAAATATAAGAAAGTCAGAAAGTAATAAAATTCAAAATCAAAAATATTCAACCTTCTAAAACTAAAACACATTTTGGAAATAAGAACTACGATTACATCTCACTAAAGATTTTACCATAATTTTTCATTTCGAATACAATTCCTCCGATGAAATACATTACAATTATTCATTTGAAGTCCGATGAAGGAAATATTTTGACAAAAAAAAAATTGCAGAATATTTATTCTGAGAAATTCCTTGAAAATTTTAAGAAAAATTTCGAACATAAGAATGGCTAAATTATAAATTAATATGTTGTTTGTCAAGATTAATTCATAAACATGCAATGAGTGAGAAAAAAAAGAGGCAGGAAAATTAACTTCTGGTATAAAATTTAAGTTAAAAAGAAAAAAAGATCAATGAAGGAATTCGGTCCCTCCCCTATCATTTTTTTTTTTTCTTTTGAACAATTTTATGGAAAATCTTAAAATGAATGCATTTTATTTTCAATCAAAATTTTGCAAAAATTTTCAAGAAAAATTTTGTGCTATCGAATAGTTATTTAGTTTATTAACTAGAAGTCATTGTGATTTTCAGAATACTTTTATTACATTTGAAAAAATAAAAAGAAAATATAATAATCGGATGTTCTTTTATCGTGTAAGGAAGAAATGAGTTAAATTATATGAGAATGACATTTTGTTTTATCCGGTATAAAAGAATGATGTAATATAATATAAATTTATTCGAAAAGAATGATGCGATATGACGTAATGCATATTTCAATAGCTTCAAGCAAAATTAAGAAGATACTGCACTTTCTCTAGATGATTGATTAATCTGAGTGATGCATGATGCAAAGAGAATTTGGATTAAAACAATTTTACAATTATCATATTTAATTTTTTTTTTTTTTTTTGGAATTGATATCGGATCATATCAGCATTAATTTCGTGACTGCATGACTGGAAAATTTCATGAATGAAGAGAATTGACATCACAATCATCGTGGTTTTTTTTCCTAGAACTTGAGTGCTATTTATTATTTTTCCTGAGTCGTTTTAACGGATTTAATTTAGGTACAATGACTTACATCACTTGACCGGATACATACTAGAACTTCAAAACAAAACACCAGCTGTGATGAAAAGTGAAAATCAATAAAATGTCCAATTGAGAACAAATAAATGCTTGCCGAAAAATAAAGCAAAGATTGAAAGAAACACTCAGGAACAATTTAATATTTAAAAAATGACGCTCTAACAGAGTTAACAAAGTTAGAGCGTCATTTTTTGGGTTTCCAATTTAACTCTATTTTGTTTATGGCAATTTAATTGCAAACAAAATAATTCAATTATTTGTTTATCTGTAAACAATCATTTGCCTATTTATCTAACAGCAATTATCTGTCTGTTTATCTGTTTATTTGCCTATTTATAATTTAGTTAACTGTTAATCTGCAGTAATGTTTTACTTCTTTTTAAAATAACAAACAGTTATATTTATTTGCTCAAATATCCACTTCAATTTCTTTTATTTAATATTTATATGATTAAAATCGTATAAATACTTTTACTACAACCGTCATTCTTGTAATATGTTTTTAAATGAATAACTAAATATTGATTATTAAGTAATAGACCAGCTAACGAATTAACAATATTATCTCGGTTTGCTTGAAATTTAAGATGTATAATTCATATTTTCAAAACCACTCTAATGTTACTATGACTACCTAATAAGGTTATCATGCGGTTTTACGGATTAAATAAGTAGACTGCGAAAAATTAGAAATATTCTCTATTAAGTACTAAAACAAAATTTAAGAGAAGTTTTTCAAAGATATACCTACCACAAAAAAAAAAAAGAAAAAATTATTAATTGCTTGAGAATGCATTCCTATCTGCGTTAGCTATGGAAATGCTGATATTATTCAGGAATTTAATTATACAATCTAAAATCAATGCGGGAAAATGCGACAGACAAGATATTATCATTAAGTGGAAGAGAATCAAAGTTTTCTAGACTAATAAAATAATCGTATAAGAAAAAGAAAGCTAGCATGGCTTGCAAAAAATTTTGGGCTAGCGTGTCACTGCCATCGCTAGCCGATCCATCGATGGCCAGAAATCTTGATTGGCCAAGCAGTATACTATGCAAGCTCTTGCTGAAAAAAAAAAAAAAAAACAGATATTTAATGCAAACTAAATTTGACACATATTAAAGCAGAAACTGCAGTTTAAGAGTATTTCATTGGGAATTATGATGAAGATAATGGTGATAACAATGGCGATGATGGTAATGATAATGCTGATGGAATAACAAGAATGAAACGATGAGAACATATAATGAATGATGATTATGGTGAGAATAAATGTAATATAATGACAAGCAAGATGATAGTGGTGAAACGATGATTTCGACAATGATGACAAGGAAGCGTAGTGTGATTAAATTATGATAATGATGATGATATCAAGGTGGAAGAAAGATAATGAATGGGAAGAATCATTCGAAGTTGATTCAAAAATAAAAAAAAAGAAAGAAAACAATCCGAGAATGACCATTTTTTAATAGAGAAGACTTTAAGAGTGATCTATTATTTAAACTAAACTTGAAATGAACAAAAAAATTTTGGAAATATAGCAAAAACTTTAGAAGTGCAACTTAAGCCAAGCTAAGGTTATTGTGTTGATTCATGTGTCATGACAACTTTGGTTGACTCTCTCCCTCTCTCTCTCTCTCCCTCTCTCTCTCTCCCGCTCTTGAATTTTTCTATTATTTCGTATTTGAGAGCAACCATCTCTCAACAACATATTCAAAAGAAAAAAGAAAAAAAAACCACCCATCTCATTTATATTTTTAATGCTATATCTTCGTTTAGTCTGCTAGGCCCTTCATAAACATCGATTTTACCCCAAGCCTTAAAGGCTTAGGCTTTTAAGGCATGTTCTTATTTTTGCAAAGAATACACATATATAAAATTATCCTTTCCTTCTCATTCTCCTCTTCCTTCTTGGCCTTTTTATCTCAGCCAGCTTTTTCCTCGTAAAATTAGCAGCCAAGAACGCAAACCAAAGTAGCTAAGCTTTAGCAAAGCCCTAAGCATCCAACTGTAGTTTAATATTAGCAAAAGCATTTTCTTCCAACACCTACTGCTATACATATAAGACGAGTAATTTTAGCAGAACGCAGAAGTGCTATCTGAAAAAATTGATCCCTCTTTCTCCCTTTCCCTCTCTCCGTCTCTCAGTGTCATTCCCTGTCACCTTTATTATCCTAACAAATCACAAATATAATCAATGAGTTATCTTTTATGCGTGGGCGAAAAAAAAATGTACATGTCTGTGGAAAATGTTTTATAATAGTTTGCCATAACTTTTCAGGAAATCCGATTTAGGCACTAAAATTGAATTCAGGAATGCTAACAATTTGAATAATGTAGAAGCGTTGATTTCGAAAAAAAATTTTGAATTGTATTGGCAGTTCTTCATACACGATATTTTTCTAGAAGCAATAGTAGCAACAACAACAATAACAATAACAACAACAGTAGCAATAACATTAAAATTTTGAAATTTGCTACATTCATCGCACCTAATCAATCTTTGCTTTATTTTTTTTTCCGGACATATGTTTTTTCAAACGAAATCAAAAATCGAGAAAGGAGAAATTCAATTGACTAATTCGAGAAGTCAAAGAAGTAAATTAATTAATAGCTGACAGTTTGATCAGCAAGTTGATCAAATCAAAATATCTATACAATCATCGGTTTTATTAAAGCAAATGTAAATCATTATATTCAAATATAACCGCATCCGGAACGGCTAATAAGAATGTATCTTTGCATATAAAATTAAAATAAAACTTTACACGGTACCGAAAGATGTACTGATTGAATGATAACATTACTAGGCAAAGTAATTTTAGAAATTTATAAAAACTTTCTCAAAAAAAAATTTTTTTTAAAATACAGATCGATGTATGATTTCAATGGGAAATTGTGCGAAATGACATCTGGTTGAATGAATATGGTAACATTTTCTACAATTTTTTGTACCCTTCTATTGACTTTTTTCCTTTTTTTTTTTTTGCTTTTTTTTCATCTCCTCCTCCATGATTTTCATTATTGAATGATATCAGGTTGGTTTAAATGTAAGTAAGAAATGCATCGAATTCTTTTAAATTGAAAAAAAGAATTTTAGATGATGTAATAATAAGATAAATAATGAATTATTAATAGATGAAAAATAATCAATTTCATAGAAATTGGCAATCTTTTGATATGAAATTTATATTCTTTTTGTTTATTCAGAGATACATTTCTTTTTTTTTAAATACATAAACAAATTTCTTTTTACAAATAAATTAAATGTGATTTTTAAATTATGGAAATTTCTCATATTTAGTTTCCGTTTTGGCATATTATGATTTAAATTAAGTTGAAAATGTAAAAGTAGAAAAAAAAATGGAAGAGAAAGTTCAATTAAATCGGTAGTCAGTAGAATTGTTTTCAGAGACCAAAGCAATTAAAGATGAGCATTTTCCATCCTTCTACCTCCTCCTTTTCAGTTATCATCGAAAATCAATTTCTATTATCTCACTGCTACTGACGATTCTTCCAGTTTTACATAAACTCTCATAAAATAAGAATGGCACCAAAAAAATGAAACCTATTAATGTAAATCGTTTTTGAAAATAAAATTTTTTACATTTAAAAAAAAAGAAGATAAACGGTATTCTGTAATAAAAAATTATAACAATTAGTTAACTAATTAATTAAGCATTAAATGAAAAAAAAAGAATCACGAATATCTTGATTGAAATTAATTGTTCAAAGATAGAAACTGCCGATGATATTATTTGAAAATGATGATAATAACATGTTTGTCGTTTTCATTTTCAAATGATATTACTGACAATTTTTATTTCTCAAAAACGACTTGCTTTAATTTTTTTTCTTTTCAAGTGCCAAATGAATTAATTAACTAACTGATTATGTTTACATATTATTTAATGCTATTTATTCCTTAACAAAGTACATTGAAATTAATGGCATTGAAATGAGAATAAAATGAAATTTTAGGAAAATAAGAAACAAAGAATATGTTGAAAAAATTATAGAAAAGTGATGAAAAAAATATAAGATGGATGAAATGTATTTGAACAAAGATTGATGAGTTTAAAATGAATGGAAGTATCTTGCATATATGTAAGCATGCACGCAAATAATGATAAGTAAATATAATGCATTCATATGTAATCGTAGACTATGTTTTTAGCTTAAAAAATCTGCATTTTGAGGCAAAATGAAAATGATCAACAAAATAGATTACGTTGAATTTTATTTCCAAGCTATTTCATCAATTTTTTAATCATTAATCAAATCGACACCTGAATTTTCATCATCGTTCAGGAAGAACATTAGTTACGAATACCAAAAATGATAGAAATGACAAATTCAGAAATGCTAAATTTACAGAGATGCATGATTTATTAGCTATCATTACTTTATTGTTACCATACATTCATCTTAGCTCATATATATGCTTTGATAATGATAATTCAATATTAATTTCAGCATATCCTACTATTTCATACTTTCATATAAAGATATTATTATATTTTGATCATAATATGATTAGTTTTGATGAAAAAGACAAGTGTTAATGAAGGAAAAATACTGAGATTGTTCATATATTACGAAATTGAAAAATAAGGATGTTAACAGTGTAAAATTCACGAATCGCTCATTTAATATCATATGAAATTAAATTTATATGCTTGGATGAATTAAAGATTTATTAATAAATAATCAGTTTATCAATAAATAAAACGATGCTTCTTAATTTTAGATGCTACCTAATCAGGTGATAATTTACTATTATTATTCACTAGGCAAATCATTCAATCTTTCTTCAATTTTAATTTTTTCCAATAGCTAATTCAATTCATTTTTATCGAATGATTTTGCATATAGTTAAATGCTTTTTGAAATGATTCATTACGATTATCAGGAAATGGAATGGTTAGGAATAGAGTGAAATATTTCGATCGACTTCAAATTATTTCAGGTAACATCGGAAGATGCACATAATGCTCGGAAATCGATAAAATTGTTTGGCATTGGTGAATTGTTGAAAGAAAAAAAAATATATGAAAATGTCCATCATCAAAATCAAAATTTTCAGAATAGAAATTAGCGACAAATTTTTCTACAACAAATTACAGTATTCTTCGTAGTTTCATTTATATATAAATTGAACCCAGAACGAAATTACTGTACATAACCCTGCAATTCTGTCAGTACTTCGTTCTTTGAATTAAATTAAACAGCGAAATATCAGAATGAAACCAGTTCCTCTGACCATAATATCAAGTTAGCGCGAATTACTCATCTCATCGGTCAATTAAAAACTCACCAGAATTTGACAAACATTAATCTTTAAAGGAATAAACAAAAGAAAATGATTTTATATGAATAATACCATTCATGAATCGTCCTTTCTTTTTTTTTTCATCCCATTCCTTTTTTTTTTTTTTTCATTGATTATATATATTTTACTTCTTCCATTTAATTTGGTCCCATCTTTTAATAAAATATTTGTAAATTTTAATACGAAATCAAATATAAATTCTTTTATTTTAATGTGAAATTACATCGAAAAGCATACGGTGAGAAAAACATTAATTTTTACTTTTTCGATGCAAGAAAGAAATCCAAAGAAATAAAATTTTTTTTCCATTTTAAAATTCTTATCTCATTTTAAAACTCCCAAAGCAATATATATCAATTGGAAATAAATGAAATAAATTCGCTCCGTACATCTCTACTTTCGGAAACTTTCTGTTGAAGAGATAATTTGTGTACAAAAGGCCCTGTTTTTACTGGTTTCTGCTTCCATTTCCATTTCAGAAACAAAATATACAGCGCCGTTTAAAAAACTCTTGCAAACTTGTTTCAACGAATTAAAGAACAATGAGGTATGAACAATTTCAAAAAACATCATATACAACTAAACAACAAGGAAGATCATCAGTATTAAATAATATACCATTATTTTTACAGAAAAACATGCTTAATTTATCTAATACTATTCTTTAAATCTTTTGATACATTCATAGTAGCTTATATTTATCTCATCAGTAAAAGATCACATTAAATTTCACCCCTATATCTTGCTACAAATATCCAAATGATTTAAGTCAGATAGATATCAAATCCGTCTCTAACATCGGATACGACTTTTTTTTTTTTTTTCTTTTCAAATTTCATTGCGCTAATTCCTCTTATGTGCAGATACAGAAAAATTCCGAACTTACACCACGTAAAAAGACACTACTAGACTTAAATTATTCATATTCATTAATAATCTCTAATTGCGCATAATTTTCTGTTTTCATATCATTTAAACCAAGCTCATCGTTCTGTTCATTAGTGCGCTCGTAGAATTCTTTTTTTAAGCGGCTATCATCCATTGGGGCATTTAAACTCTGGAATTTTGAACTGAGTCACGGAAATGTTACTGTTCAACATTTCTGATAAGACTTTAGTATTTCTGAGATAAAGCGATTATTAATTGTTTCATTTTCAAATTAAAATTGTATTTTAATTAAATGAAAAAATAGTACTTTAATTACATCATATCTTAATTATATGTAGATTCTTATTCAATTATTCAGCCACAATTGAATATTAATTTGCAGCTTTCTCGGTCGGTAAAATGTGAAAGAAAAACAATGTATTAAAATGATACGCAGACATTTGTGCTATCAATCCTAACTGTATCAAAAAACATAAACCATTTAATTGCAGAAAGAGAAAACATCAATAGATATTTTCAAAATCTTACCTGAATATAGCTGTTACCCGTTGGATCGTCTAAAACTAAATGAACCTTCTTTTGCAACCGTAATATCTGTTCAAAGTTATCCAGAAGTTTTTTCATCTGTTGATTTTCTGCTTCACTTCTACTATCTCCTATTAAAAAAAAATCCCCCTGTTCCTGAAAAAAAAAAAAAAAAAAAAAAAAAAAAAAGAAAGAAAAGAAAAGAAAAGAAAGAAAAAAAAGAAAAAAGGAAAAACGATTGGAGAAATGCATGAAGTAAACCAAAAAGTAAAATTTCATTCTAACATGAAACGAGAATGAATGATTTGTGTTTAGAAAGGATTAATAAAACGTAAGAACCTTGAGTTGATCCCTAGTAGCTATAAGCAAACCCTCGACAGTTGTAAATCTTCCTGATAAAGCACCAGGACCTACTTCCAAATCGAGTTCCGGTATTGACATACTACATGTATCGGATTTCAAGACATCCCGTGCAAGATCAGTGTCCTGAAGTAAAACTATAATATTCAACCACAACATCATTTCTTGATACTATACTAATTCATTTTCTTATAATATCAAGCACCTGTTGAGATAAAAGTGGATATTAGAGTAGAGTTGCACTTTTTTTTTGCAATTTTAAAAAATAGTAGGAGTCAAAACCAACCTTTTCTATCAAAATAGTTAGCTTGCAACCATGATCTCTTATGGCAGCACCACTTTTAACTTCATTCGATTTCCATCCACAAGCATCACAAGTCGTGCACATCAAAATAACTGTTGTAAAATAGGGGATATCTATAAGTTTCAATATTAAAAACAGATTACCATAATATACTATAACCATCATTAATATTGCCAAATGATATTTCATACATAAATAATAAAAAATAAGTAAATAAAATATAATTTGCACATATATATTTCTTTGAAAGCATACCTGTGGGCTTCATACATGTCTGTGTCGGAGTGCCACAATTAGGACAGTCAGTGTCAAACTTCAACACTTCATTTTTTGCATCATCATATGATTGGAATGGAGTAGACTCTTCCTGAAAAAAAGATATCAGATGGTCCATTTTTAAGAAAGGAAAAAGATATCGAATGGTTTTTTTTCTATTTTTTCTATTTAAAAAATTTTTCAGAAAGAAAAGAAAAAACGATAAAACAAAAATCTAGAAAAAAAAAATAGACTTCTAAATTACTTCGTTCGCATCGTCGGCTACAAATCCAAGAAGTTTTTTATCAGCAAAATTTCGATTAAAATGAGTTATGACGCACTGTGAATCCACATGGAATGGAGTGGGATTTTGAACAAAACTATTACCGGACACATCTCTTATCCTCTGAAATGAATTCACAATTATTAAGTCTTATTTAATCTATCATATGTAATGGTGAAGCAGTGTTTTGCTTCCCTATTATTTTGCCTTCTATCATTGCATTCCTTTAGTGTTCAATCTTTCATTTTTGCTGCAAAATAGAATTAATAAGAGAAAATGAAAAGTAAAAGTAAAAAATGAACATACTAGAGTGAATTTTTCTTGCAAATTAATCAATCGTTCTACCCGTTTTATGAATTCATCAATTTTTTCAGCACTTTCTGGACAACTTTGGCGCCTTCGATTTTGATCTTGATTGAGACCAGCAATCACTCGCTGTAGAATCCCTTCCACAGTCGTTATTTCTGGAACAAAAAGGTGCAAATTTAGTTTTGACTGACATCACTAACATCGGTAATTAAGCCCCATTGAAACAAACGATAGAAAGAGAAAGAAAACAGACTGAAACATATGACATCGATTGGGTAAATATGAGCTTATTCAGCTTCATTGAAGAAAAAAAAAAAAAGGAAAAAACGAACCACCAGATTGTGACTTTGAAGGAATGGTTAGCTCCAGTTCTTTAATTTCAACTTCGGCATATTCTGATTTTATAACCTGTCGGTTCAAATCTGACAAATTTCTTACATGCAAAACAATTTCGATTCCATGCTCCTGCAACAGTGAATTTATTATACTCTATATGAAAGAATAGTAGTAAATTCAATTTAATGTCTAAAATTTTGCAGATTTATTCTCCATAAATTAACAAAATCAGCCGCCGTTTTATTCAATATAATGTAATAGCTTCTACGCTTTCGAAAGCTGTTTTGGACTATCAACTGATCTTACCAACACATCTTGGTAAAATCGATAACATTACAAAAAATGCGAAATTCAAACTTACCATCCATGCATGATTTTATTTAATTTTATTTAATCAAGAGTTTTCTAGAAGAACTGAACCTTACTTGTGCTGCTTCACCACTCTGCAACTCATTATTGCTATATCCACAGTGTGCACAACTAAACGACATTACAATAATTTGCCGATAAAAAGGGATTCTTGTGCAAAGTATTCGGGTGATACCCTGTAAATGAATAATGACCATCGTTATGCATAAATTACCAGAAATGAAATTTTTTTTTACTCTCAGCAACAGGCGATTTATAGATTTTTCACAAAATTATTTATTTTATTGGAGAATGTGAAAAAAATAATGCTAACACGGTAATAATGAAACGGAATAGATTCCCATATTATGCTTAATCAGTTTGGTTCAAAAAAATTTTGCGCTATATCACTGACATATAAAACATTTATTTATTCAGCATGAGAAGTAAAAAAGTGGGTTTGCGTCATTCGTACTAAGAGGTGCAAAAATAGGTTTACCTATTCGGAATGTAAATAAAAGATTTACTTTCTGCATATACAGGCTGAAAAAAAGGAGGTTCATCACATAGATAATGATAGGCAAATAAGAGAATTACATAATTAGACTGATAAGTTCCAAATGTGATCACTAACATTTTGATGACAATTAACGCATAATGATTCCACTTCCATCGGTGCAACATCTTCATTTTCGGCAGATAATTCACTGAATATTCTATCATCTGTACTGTCCGTTCCACAGTGATTGTTCATCTTGTCAAAAGCAAATTAATCAGTACTTCCTAAACATTTCCTAAAATATTAATTAAAATGTCTTGGAAGAAATTAGTGTAAAAAGAAGCATGTAAAAATGTGCAATTACTAAAAAAACACACAAAAAAATGTAAATGATATTCACGTAAGAAGCTCTAGCCATAAGAAATGTAAACTTTGCGAAAAAATCCAACATCAAAACACTCTAAACAAATAAAAAAAGATTTGAGCAAGATGAAACCAAAAACACGGTCGCATTTTTAGTCCTAGATAGGCTTATGAAACACGAAATCTCAGACGAAAAATTGGAGAAAAAAGTACTAATTTTTAAGTCTGTTTATCTGAAGAAAATGATTTTCAAGTTTGTCTTCGTTTCCGATATTTTTCAAATAAATTTTGCATTTCGCTCTTACTACTTTTATCGGTTAAAGTGCGTCACTTGTCAAATTTAAGCAGCCGAGAAGCGTCGATTCTTACTTCACATTTCGGAATTTATTCTTAACAAACTATTGATAGATTTAACCTTGAAAAACAAATACTTTTTTAGTTATGCTTGCGAAACTTTTGAAATGCATAGTAATTACTTTATTTATGGCTTAAAATTAGGCAACTACTGTTCCTTTTTGTTATTTAAATGAATTGTATTTAGTTCAAGTTTAAGCTATTTTTAACACCGGTGAATTCAATTGTTGTTTTATTTCCATCATTTTCTTTTTATTCTCAATAAAATTATAACTAGTAATTTTTTTTTCAAAGTTACAATTTGTGATCAATAAATCTAAATTTTCAATTAATAAAAAAAGAATATGTATTTAGTAAAAAGAAGAAAACGTAAATATCGTTCTAGTTGAGTGAACAGAACTATAAACATTGAAGGATTATATTTGATTGTTTAGTTTTGCTAAAAATAGAATTCAGCTAATGTAACACAATTAATTATCCAAAAAAAGAAGAAAAAAAAAGGAGAAAAGAAATGAATGAAACTTTAAAAGTACTTAATGTGAATGATTTTTTTTTTTGTTTAATGATTATGTTTTCATTTCTTTTACTAAAAACAAAAAAAGAAAGAAAAGGGACAAAATGAAGGTAGAAATATTTGGCCATACTATTTTTTCATCTTTGATCATTGAGATTTAATTAACATTGAGCTATAAATATCGCAATGGTATTTGCAGCTTAACGTTAATTAAATCTCATCAGTTAAGTAGGATTTTTATTGGACGTAATTTTGACGAAAATGTGTATATTAAAAATATTTATTAAGAAATAAAAGCCTTCTTTTTTACCTGTGATAATTTAATGATTTTTTGGATGAAATCATTTATCATACTAAATTTTATGATCCGATTAATGTTACACTTCGATTTATGCATAATATTTATTGAATTAGCCAATAAGATATTCCATATGTTTCAAATAAAACTGAAATCTTTTATGGTTTGACAATTAACTTTGCCGAGCATATTAACGATATCAAATCACCAAAAATTGCTGGAAGATTGGTTTCTCAGCATTAATAAAAACCAAATTAAGGTGAAATTAGATGACAGATTTTTAAATATTAGTTAACAAAAATATCAATAGGTTTATTTTATTTTTGTAATCAAATAGAACTTACAATATCATTAGCAATTCAGTAATATTTTTGCCATGAAATTTCATTGTTTCGATCGAAATGTCCAAATGCAAAAATTGGGCCAAATACAATATTTATGCAAGTTAAAGATGAGAAAGAAGCTTAAAACTTAAAAAAAAAAAAACTTTGCATTAAATTGGTGATAATAATCTGCTAATATTGTATTTTTATATAGTTCCTTAACAATGAAATTTTACAACGAAAATGAATTTCACCTTGTTTTAATGAATTTAAGCTAATGATAATGATAAAATATATAATCTGTACTCTAGATATTTATGACACGAAATGTAGTAGAAGACTATGACATTTATTTCGATTCTTGTAATACAAATTAGTAATTGCTAATTATCGAGTTGGATATTAGACTGTTCCGTTTAATATTTCCAGTATGTTAAGATTGATCTTTGATGTTTCATGAGATTCATATTCAGATTTTTTTACTCATATTAAGATTTTAAGAGCACAGGATTTCCAGAGATAATGTGATGAAGCATTTCAGCTGCTTTAATAAGTCTTAATTCCTTATTTAAGTCAAAAAATTATTATTTATTAATTAGTGATTACTACGTTGAACTTAGATTTATAAATATTTGCAAACATTATATATACATATATACATATATATATATATATATATATATATGTATATATATATGTATGTATATATATATATATATATATATATAATATGATAAAAATCCCATAGAAACATGTTTCAGGAAAAAATATTAAATTGTTGAAAAAATGTACATCATTACTTAAATATCTGATAAAAGAGACTGTTTCAGAAAATCCCGTTCAATTTGTTTATTCAGCCTTCTACAACTAAATTCTATATATTTTCTTTCACTGTAGAAATAAATATTAAAATTAAGATCTAAAAGGACATATATTTATTTTGTAAAAAATTTTTCGAATAATAATTAATCAAATACTGATACGATCAAGTTTTTTTTCCAATGATTTTTTTTTAGCCAAGAATGAACTTTGACTTTTTTGGTTCAATCTGCATATTTCTACGACGAATATTTCAAAATTTTCTAAATATATGAAATGTTCTTATGATTTTGAATAATCCAATCATCTATATATATATTCATTTAGCTTCAGTTATCTAAAGTTAAGAATTATAAGTAAATTTTATAATGACATGAATCAGTCCAAGTGATAGCGATTTTCAAGAATACGGTTTCATTGTCAAAATCGAAAAATAAATTGGTTCCATTGTTCAAATTTCTGGTAGTCATTTGCATACTTGGAAAAAAGACAATTAGAAGCAAATGAGTATGACAAAATTGGGAAACTGTCGGGAAGAGATATGAATATCTTCAAGGAAGAAAATAATCTCCCTTCGGAGCAATCAACTCGCTAACATCCAACGCATCCGTAAACTTTTTCATGCATTTTCGCTAAATAAAATGCATGCAATGCTTTTTCTTTTCATCCTTTCATCCTTGCTAATCTTGTTAGTTTTATCGAATTTTGCAAAATTTATGTTTTACAAAGTTTCCTCCATAAATATTTATGAGATTAATCATTATTTTATGCCATTCTTGTTATACGATAAGAACTCGTATCCACCAGTAATTAAAACTCATAATAAATATTTATTAAGTATTATATTTAATTGGTAAGCAATGTTTTAAACTAAGATTTTTATGATTTCAATACTGCTTTTAGCTAAAATATGTATTTTATATCATAATGTCATCGCTATTGCACTAAAATGAAAAATTAAGATTTTTATAACTTCAATATTGCCTTTTAGCCAATTAGTATATATATCTATATATATATATATATATATAAATTTTATAAACTAAAATGTTTCTTCTTTATGCCATTTCTATTTGACTGAAAATGTTTCTTTTTTATGGACATTACGCCAGTTTATAATCAAATCGCTCGATTAATGGTCCCAAACTAAAATAAAAATAAAATATAATTATATCGTAAAATATGTATTTTATTTTAATTGCATTTTGCTATAAAACTTTCCCATTATTTTATAAATGCTAAAAAAAAAATGAATAATATCATAAGCATATTTTTTCCTTTTTAGCAGAATATAAAAAGAAATTTACATGTCAGCAGCATATATTTTACAAATATCCCAAGTCTCTCATTCATTATTTGTACGTTTAGCATCCGTGAATATATTATATTTTTTTAATCCATTTTTTGAACTCATTTACGCTTTTTTTCTTTTTCTTTTTTTTTTTTAAATTTAGGTATAGAAACTATTTTTATTTAAAGAAGTTGAGTAAACATGATGGATTAAAAAATAATATAATACATAGCTTAATACACGTATTTACTTGTCCTTCTAGTTTTAAAGAAAACTTTGGAAAAATGCGATCCATTTTCAACGTGTCAACATCTTTTGCAGTGCTATGACAAACTTCATCTTGCAACTTTTCTGTAAAATGAAATCTTTCACCAATCCAATTAAGTCCAAGATCGATAAAATTTGTGCAACTTTCCCATCATAATATTTTCCCTTTTTTCCTTCATTTATAACTTAATCTTACAAATTCGTAAGGAAACATTGTAATTTGAAAGAAATAATGATTAAAAAACAAGAAAAAAAGAAATTTTTCTGTTTATATTATGCAACTTAATTGATTGAAATAATTTTGAATCTTTTTTTTATTTTTTCTTTTTGTTTCAATAATCAACTGGAAACTTCATTATTTTTCAACAAGAGGGAAAATAAATGAATGATTTAATGGATTAATGTTATAGCACAATTAATATTATGTCATAGATATATCATAGTTTGTACTAGCTGTCGTATGTCACATCATTTGACGATTTTTATTAGTCTCTTTTCTAGTTTGTCAAATCGTATTTATTTTAAGCTAACAGCTTATTGAATATATCGATAAATGACTATAGAGTAACCAGGAATAATTCATTTACAGAAACTTTCGTAACTTACGTTTGATCAATAATTTTCGCTCTCACATAACCAATTTATGATAGATTATAATAAATTAAAAATAATATTAGACTTTTTTTTGGCTTAACATTTTAACCAAAATTTTGCCCCTCGAATCATTGCAGTATTATTCCTGGATATATAAATAAAACAACGAAATTTTTTTGAAAATTTTTTTTTTCGGTAAATAAATTCATGTTTTTTGAAAATTTTAAGTTTTTTTCTTTAATATAAAAATCTTTACGTTTTATACGTTGCGTGTGACTATTTCTTCACCAATTACACATGTTTCCATTCAAAAAACAAAAGAAATGAAATCCCTAAGGGAACAAAATCTATGCTAAGCTAAGGAAGGAAGGATAGATGTTTATCATTATCGGTGTTACTTACTTTTTCCTTATTTCATATTTAGCTGCTCTTTTCGTCGTAAGTCAATCGTCGTTAATTTAAGAGACGCAAACGACAGCTATTAGTTTTGGCATTTGCAAATCATAGATTTTTAGATTAGTGTAGCGAATAAAAGATATTTCTTTCGTTAATTTGTTACTTTAATTCTCATTTCTTTTTCCAGTTAATAATTTTTATGCCTAATTATTAATTGTCCTTTTGTCTATTTTATTAAGTTAATTTTTTCAAATAAATCATTGGAATAATTGTAATTCTTCGAGCAAATTAACCAATTCGAATTATTTATAATTTAAATTTTCGACCTAAAAAACTGATCAAACTATTTTGATTTAATCATTTTATACTTGACCTCGAAATTTTCGATCAATTTATTATCACATCTTCCTGATTAACTACCAATTTGTACTTTACCTATGAGAATTTTCGATCAATTCACTAGCAACTTTTTTGATTAACATTTTATGCTTGGCTTATCGAAATTTTCGATTGATATTTCATATTTGGCCTATCGGAATTTCCATTAATTTATTAGCAAACTTTTTTGACCAACATTTTACACTTGACTTATCAAGCAGAATCCTTGGAATTTTTTGAATACTTTATTTTCACTCCGAAATTATGACGCATTGAAGAATCGAATTACCTCAACAGAAAAGGCGAAGAAATATTGAAACTTTCCCAGCAGTTCTCAATTCTCGGCTATGCTATTTCAACTAATGGAAATGGCCAAAAATATTTAACAGTGATGCATTTCATATTTATTCAAAACTTTCACATTTCAAACTTCAATTTTCACTGTTAAATATTCAATTTGTTAATTAATTTCAAATATGCAGACTACATTAATATGCAAAATTTCGAGTTACAAATTTTAATTTTTCAAGCATTTTTATTTATACAAAAAAGTAAATTTATTACAATCATGAAATCTTTAACATTATTTTCATACATTCTATTTGCTTTATATTTCAATAACAAATTGAAGTAAAATGAAATTTAAAAGAACCAGAAAAAAAAAAAAGAAAATCACAATTGCTAGTACATTTGAAAGCAGCAGGAATAAATTTAATAATTGCAACGCATTTTTTCTTTTTTATAAAATGTTATCAAATTTCGATCAATCGAAGAAACTGTTCTGAGTATGGCTATATGATTTTTTTTCTTTCTTTTTCCTTTTTTTTTTTAGAAACATACAAATTAATGAGTGAATGAATACTTGTTAGCTAAATAATACGTAAATATCATTTGGAAAAGAAAAAAAAAAGAAAGTAGAAGGTGAAAAAAATCATTTTACTCGTTTGCGAAAATGTTTGCATCATAATGTTATTATTAAACAAGCATTTGTTAGAAATAATGTAATATGATGAATTTTGAATTATATTTTGCATTACAATCATCATAGCAAATATTTTAGAGGCAAATGAATTTATAATAATTTGACATGTAATTTTTTCATTGAAAAAAGTTTGATATGCAAAATGCGATTGAGTCTGCAAATATAAATTGAACAGAATCGTTGGTGCAAATTTTTGATTTAAAAAAAATTTTTTCAAAAAATAAGAAATATAAAGATATAAATGAATTCGCATAGAAGTGAAAAGTCCAAATTCATGACGAGAAATTATTGCATCACTCCCATTTTGTATATTAAATTTCCTTCAAATGAAAAAAAAGCTTCAAATTGTTAAATGTGCCGTTAATATTGTTTATAATTGTGAAGAAATATGGGAAAATGTTTAAATTTTAATCAATTATCAACTAAAGCTTTTGTTTCAGTTTATCAAGAAATTCATTCTAACATTTTTTTTCTCTTTTCTGACTTATTGTAAATATAGAAAGTTATGATTATTATGACAGAAAATGAAACTGTAAGATTCAGTCATTTTCATACTTCCAATTATTTTAAATAAATTAAATTTGCGACAAACAAACTGGTTTTTTGTCATTTAAATTGTTAAAACTATTTTTGTCACAAAATTTATCAATTCAAACATTTACTAACAACTTTTTCCCGCTGAAAAGTCAGACATTTAAATTGATTTTCTATATTTGTATACAAATACATCTTCAAAAAAGAATGAAATTTGAAATTGCAGTCTTTTTTTTCGTTTCAGTTTTTGCTCTTTTTTTTATCTGCAAATATATTGTGAAAAAATGCTTTTTAATTTTTCTGAATTTTAAACTTTACAACTTTTTTTTTTAATTTCTTTCCTCACTGCAAATAGCTTATCAAGCAGCAGATGAATAATTATTTTGAATCTCACATTTCATGGATAATATCAAGACTATGATACTTGCAAATTTGTTTTGTGAGAGAAAAAGAATTATCTAACAACAGTTATTCTTCGCTTTCTACTTTTCGAACTTCACAATTTTATTTTATTCGAATTTTAGGTGAACAATAATAAATAAAAATCCTATTTTTATTTATGGTTAATTGGACAAAATTACAACCTCACATATATATATTTTATTTGGAGTTGCATAAGTTTTTTTCGTGTTATTAAAGTCATTTTCATGATAATATCATATTTTCGTAGAAAATTTATGAAAGTTGCATACGAAATTATGAATCCATGTTAGAATTGAAATATAATGATTGGACTTGAGAGCTCTTTGATTTTCAAATTTTATCGTTCATAACTTTTATGCCAAGCAGGTGATCTTAAAAGTAATTTTTCTTGAATTTTATCTTTTATCGAGCATCAATTTTGATCGAGCAGTACCATATTTGTTGCTTCACCCAGATATACAATGAAATACAATAATTAGAAATACTTAGAAATACGATGATTACTGCAAAATTTTACAATTATAGGTATTAGAATGCTATCTGCTTTTTTTAACAGCTTTTTAAAATTAATTTTATTCACTAGTTATTTTGTTTTAATTTTTCAGACTATTCAAATCATATAATAGTAAATAAAGTTGTCATAGATTAGTGTAATTTGATTAGTCGTATTTTTCGACTCATCACATAATTTAAAATTTTTGCTTATTTGTTGTGACACATGCATTACGCTGTTATTTTAGTTTTCGTATTTTGCTGCAACACAATAATCAAATTTTCAGAAAACTGAAAAAGATCACAGCGAGGGAAAAACAAAACTAGTGAGATGTATAATTATTATTTTTAATTCTAATGCTTTTTAGGAAAATGACTTTAAGGCTAAGAGCTATTTTTTGGAATTAAGCGGCAAAAAAGTGAAATATGGAGGAAGTTTATTTGCCTTCTTCTTATCGTAAATCTTAGTAGATTTTAATTGTTGATGTTAGTGTTTGATATGTGGTGCCATATACTACTTGCTATTTACGTATTTTTAAAAAGTTATCTTAACACCAACTTTTTTAATATAAAAGCTTTTTTCATTTAATTTTAAAGCATTTTTATCAATAATGGATTCAACGAAACTTTTACGGACAAACATTGTTGAGCGATAAATGATAACATCTGAAGAATAATAACAATGATCTCACTAAGTTTAATTTGCAGTGATAAGGCAAGCATTCATTAAAATATTATTCAGCAAAATTTAATGCATAATTGTTAAGAAAAATAACTTCTTATTTTAGACTGTCTTATTCACATTAAAACATTGTTGCAAATCATTTTATCATAACTTAAACCACTGCTTACATCATCTTTTTTTTTCCTTGCAACATTCTGCTAAAGCTTTGCTAATTCCGTTGCAAAGCATACTATCGAATTCCACTTTCACTATTCGAAAAAATTTCGCTCAATAGCTACCAATAAAATAACTAGTCATTTTCTTGAGAAGTATCAGAATTCAGAATGATTATCGATCTTACTTGTTATTTATCACAGTTTTTGCACAAGATTTCTTATCGACCTTACCTATTGTTTAGCATGATTTTTGTTTTTTTTCCCCTTCCCCATGATTTTTCTTCAGT
Source organism: Onchocerca volvulus (assembly GCA_000499405.2). Classification (NCBI taxonomy): domain Eukaryota; kingdom Metazoa; phylum Nematoda; class Chromadorea; order Rhabditida; family Onchocercidae; genus Onchocerca; species Onchocerca volvulus. The sequence goes on along the minus strand of HG738138.1, from coordinate 16,486,472 downwards.
TTCATAAAAATTTGATTATTATACCACTAACAAAATGCGAAAGTAAAGTTACTCAATGAATCAATATGTCATAATAGACAAGTAAAAAAGTTTTAAATTATGTAACGAGTAGAGGAATACGACTAATCAAATTGCACCCAATCATGATAACTTCATTTATTGCTATAAGGTTTGAATAGCTTAAAAAATAAATTAAGTAATCAAAAATTGACAAAAATTGATTGAAAAAAAAATAAAGTATTAAAAAGAGCATATTACATTTTCTTATCGTATCTATGTGAAATTTAGCAGTAGTTAAAAAATTTATGTTAAAATTTGAGCTGTAAAATTTTTAAATCACATTAATTTGGCTTTGCTGCTTAAGTGATCTATATAGGAAAATATAAAAGTTAAATTTGAAAACAAACTTCATAAAATGATTGGTATGACGTCATTTCCATGCAATACATTTTGCAGTTCCTTGAATTATGCAATGATATGTTATTTTCAGAAATTCAGGAATTTTTTCCAACGTGATGCTATGCCGCTGTTTTTGTTCAAAATCAGCGTCAGTAAATAACTGTGATATCCCGATGACACCAATTATTAAGGCACAGAATTCTGGAACAAAAGAGGATGATCCACGAATACCGCTAACTCAGAAACAAAAATATCTGTTAACAAAAAACTGGAAAGGTATTGATCGAGAAGTTTGTGCTGCTGGCGTCGAAATGTTCTTGAAGTAAGTTTAAAGTGATTTTTTTATTTTTTTCGTCTCTGTGACTGAAAATGCAAGTGTTCGCTGTTCATTTTGACACAATGTTTCAAGTTCTTCAATGACTGCTTTGAAATTTTACTAAAACGTTACATTCAAATAAAAGCGTGTTTCTATGTAGATGTACCTACTTTTTTTTTCTGTCATATCTGTAATATCATCGATCAATAAAACTTTTCTCAACAGGATTTGTCTCTGCTACACAAAACATAGAAAACCTTTCCCACATTTATTGCTGATTTGGTCAAATCATAACAGAAGGAATCAATCTCCAATTCACTCAGACTTCAAATCAAATTACAAACTATCAAATTTTTTCCCCAACACTAGAAACGTGCGCTTTCGCTTTTCCTTTTTTCCATTTAACTAAACTGAGCTACAGCGACGCGTGTATATAAAAAGTATATAAAACTGTACGTGTATTCAAATGAAACGTTGTGTCAGAATCTCAAAGCATTAGGTGAGAAATTTCGGAATTTAAGATTTTGAACAAATGAATATTTACATTTTTAATTTATATAGAATAGCTGGACCTGGTTACACTAGCTATTTACTGATAACATTGTCAACCATCATGTTAAACATTCTTGAAAGAAGCCATTTTGAAATAACCATCATCAAATCATTCCTTCAATCCATCTAATTATGTTGTGACTTCTCATTTTTTTGCTTTTTTTCTCATCTCATTTATTCCATCCATTCTTGCAAATTTTTTCTTTTCATTAATATATTTATTATAACTGCAAATTTTTTTTCCATGATAGAAAATGTATAAAAAAAACAAATAATTTTATTATCTTTGACGTTTATAATTATAGTTAAAAGCAATATTATATTATTTTTGATTTTACCCTTTACTATGACCTTACTAAATTATCCATGTTATATAGTCTTTCCTGATAGCATCTGAATCCAACAACTATTTTTCTTATTTAAAATATTATTAAATTATTCAAATTACATTACATTTCGGCAATCGTTTTTTTTTCTTTTTTTTTTTTTTTTTTTGAGGATATATGAATGCATACTAAATGTATCTTTTGCGCAAACTTTACAGGCATGAATATGGGAGATGATTCTACAAAAAGAATCTAAATGTAATAAAAGCATCAAATATTTCATAATATTATGCAAATTTTAGGATGCTCTCAACACATCCGGAATATTATAAAATGTTTCCATTCTATAATATTGCTACTTCAAGTGAGGAGAAAAAACGAATGGATGATTGTTTAAAGGCACACGGTGAATCTGTCATGAAATTCCTTGGCCAAGCCATTTCGTTAGTTATTTTGTTTTTCATTCAGATTTAATGATAGTGTTTTTTCTAAACAAATATCAGTCATAAATCGCGATAACCGATAAATGACCACACCTATAATTCCAATCAACTAGTAATCTAATATTATCAACTAACGATGCATCTGTAGAGTGATCAAAAATTTTGTAATTATATTTTAAATTCTATTCAAAAATATGTATTCTATTACCGATCCAGTTTATTTTATTTAATAATGATAATTTCAGTAACATTGGAAGTAGTGATAAATTTTTCGAATTAATAAATGAAAACGGTCGTTCCCACGCGCACAAGAAACATTTTAAGCCGGAAATGTTCTGGGTAATTTAATTCATATTATATCAAAGCTAAAAACTAAAAATTCAACTTCGTTTCAAGTTATAATGAATGTGATTTTAATGAAATAAATGATTAATGATAAGTTGTAATGATGGAAATATTCTGGATATCAATAAATTTTGGATTATTCGGCATAGTAATTGGGACTGTACAGCATTTCGGTAGAATAATTGGGACGATACGGCATTTCGATGCAGTAATTGGATCATATATTGTATTTCGGTATAATAATTGGAATTATACGACATTTTGATGCAATGCTTGGGATTGTACGACAATTTAGGTGTAATATATCTCAAATTAACAATCAATCATCAATCTTTTTTATAACTATTCAAAATTCGCATTTTAATTGACAATTTATCAAAGTATGAAATTATTTATCATTTTTAAGGCTATGGAAGAACCATTTTTGTATTCGGTGAAATTAATATTGGGTGAGCGTTACACGGATAATATGCAATCAATTTATAAAACAGTGATCGTTATAATATTATCGGAATTGGAAAAAGGTTGCCAAGCAGAGTTGAAGAGCAGGAAAATGATAAACGATTAATTTCACTACAAATTTTATTTATAATTAATTAGTGATTGACTAACTGGCAAAATAATTCCGTTTACTAATTACAATTCATTCGTTCATTCTCTTATTTCCAAAATTTAATTATGTATTGAAATGACTGAATGATAATATAAAAAGATCAAATAATATGCTTTGCTAAAAACTCGAAAATTTTGAAATTATTTCAGAATAGCAGATTTTTTATGATTAAAATCTTGCTTTTGTTTTACTAATTTCAAAAAAAAAAAAAAAATAAATAAATAAAAATAAATCCATGCGATTTCTCGCAGAATTTTCTTTTTCTTCCATTTTTTTCTTCATTTTCTTAAATCTAAACAGCGAGCTGATCCGATTCAACAAATCATCAATATTAAAATGGAATATGATGATGACATTGTTGATTACACGTATCAAAAGTGTTTAATAAAATGATATAGATTGCGTCATTATTTATCTATTTTTTTATTCATTATTTACTGCTTTTTTCAAGAATTAAAAGAAAATTGATGCCATATTTCAAATTTTTAAAATTTAATTATTTCCTGAAAAGTCAAAAGTTCATTGTATTATGATTTTCTTTAGTTTCTTGTTTTTCTTCAAAAAAATTTTTCCTTGACAAAATGGATGTTTTTTTCTTTCTTTTTCCATTCAATCCACTTTTTTTTTGCTCAAATTGTCAGAAAATTGTCTTTCTGAAAATGATAAAATGATTTGATGGTATTGTAGCATTCATTCCTATCCATTTTTCAATTGTGAAACTTTTCATTTTAAGGGATTGTTAAAAGGATGAAAAATTAAAAAATTTTTAAGCTTGATAATGAAGAAATGACTAAGCGCTAAAACGATTAAAATATCATGCAAATTCATAATTTTATTAAAGTAATAAGGCTTCTGATAATTGTTGATATTTGTGTCGCTGAAATCGTGAGGATAAAGAAAAAGAACCAGTGAATCCTTTGTTTTAAATTTGACATTGCGTATTTGAAGCAGTTAATTGTGAAATCACTTTTTTGTCTGCAACAAAAGAGCTTTCTTGTAGCCCGAAAATGGTATCAGAATCGTAGGCAGCTTAGCTTCTTATCCGACTGTTCCCATAGTACTAGGTAACAGAATTTTAGGTGCAATAACTATTATTTCCTTGTTTTTGACTGGATTATGGTCCATAGGTAACTACACAAAACATTACCATCCACCAAGTGGGTCCTCAGCACAAAAATTATTTCAAAGGACGGGCAACCACGAGTTCGGTCGGATGGTCCAGCTCTCGGTACTGGGCGTAGCCATATCTCCTTTTCATCGTATTATGTTCTCTTCATGAAAGTGATCCTTTGATATTATCGAAATTGTGTCGTTGATATAATTGCTGCTTTACTAATTAGCAAATTTATCATAATAAAGGTTTAATTATTCAAATTTGAGGTTCGTGTGAAACAAGTGAGTGAAACAACAATATTGAAGAAACCTATGAGAACTAAAACCAGAATTCACCCCTACAACTTGTCACGATCAGAAAAAAATCAGTGACAGCTTGCATGTTGATCAAAATGATTTATTTATAGGCAATTAAAATAGTTTTTTCCGGAATTTTTTTTTTTTTGAAAAGTTAAACGTCATATTGGAAATCAGACATACAAAGGCATATTGACTTTATTGCAGCATTAAGAATTTTGCACTATTGGCTTATTTTTGGTAGCTTTTTACGAAATACCGACCATTTTTTATGAATTAAAAAAAAATTGAACTAAACCAATTTAATCCTAGAACTAAATCAATTTAATTACCAAAACAGTTTTTAACAATTTTTTGCGTATTTTTCATTCATAATTTAATTATTTAATTCAAGTTGCAGTTATAATATCATTAAACTGATATCATAATTGCAAATTGAATTAAACTTACTTTCTGTTTTCCTTTAAATGCTGAAAAAATAATGAATTAAAGCTAGTTATTATTTATATGAATTACAGATTTCGAGGTTGGAAATTTAAGACATTTTTTTGAGAAATAATAATAATAATCATTGCACCATTATTAACCATTTACGCTTAATTTATATTAATTGATACTCAGTGTAATTGTAAATGACATAAAAATAACTTACATAAGTTTCCCTGCTTTTCGCTTTTTTTTGATTTTTTTAAAAATTTTTTTGAGCGAACTTCCAATTTATTCAAAAAAAAAAAAAAAAAAAAAAAAAAAGCCGAAAAAAATCGGGAAACTTTTTTTTTCTTTATTTTTAAAGAAAATGGAAATGATAGGAAAAATTATGCAAATAATAACAAATAAGTTGCCCGAAATCTATCCCAAACTGCCAAATATGACTGTTTTTCCAAGAGACGATCATTAACATTGATAAAGCATATGATAAGAGTTGTAATGATGTGAAATAGTTTATAGACATAAATCTGTGAAACGGATATTATCAAAAACTTGACATCATTCATTGCTGAGAATGATAGTTTGGAATGAATTTTTGAAACTTCTGATATTAGTCAAAAAAACTTGCTTACCTTGTCGTGCATATATTATTGATTAGAATAATTTGAAATTAAAAGAAAAATGTTCTTTATACTATCCAAAGAAGGTAACGATGATGATAGGTATTATAACGAAATTTTTTGATTATTAATAGAAACTTCACTTTCAATCAGCAATAATTAATTAGTTCGAATTTATCTAAATTATATCAATATAATTTCCATAAAAGTTTACCTTACTATTAAGGTTTAATGACATAGTTTCGAGACAAGGAACTTATAAGATTCGAATGGTAACACATCGTGATAAATGATTTATCTTTTTTCTTAATTTTTTTTAATGCACTTCGGTCCATCCGTAAAAAAATCCAATTAAAGCTTAAAATTTGAAATCTAATTTCATTACTATTTCAAAATTTCCACTTAAATCATTTATAGAATGCACTTTCGAAATTCAAATTCATTTAAATTTATATCTTTTATCGCATTATGTAATCATCATTTTATTTAAGTTACCCAATCTCATTCATAATGAGTGATGTTTACGCTAACAAATATAATTCCGTTCAAGGGAATATTTTCGATTAATTTAATCGTTAATTACGATTTTATCATTAAAAAAAAGAGTTTGATGATTTTGTCATTAAAAAAAAAAAAAAAAAAAAAAAAAAAAGACTTAGTTTGATATAGTCCATAAAGGATCGCAATGCTTCACAGTTATTGACGTGATGTTAACAAAACTGCCTGAAATAAGCTTATCAATAGAATTTTTGATAGAATATTTAATTTTCAGTTTAAACAGAAAATAGCAATAGTGGCAATAATTACTGGTTGAAAATGCACTTTTATTTTATTTCATTTTTTTTGTTCTAAATACTTTACATACATTTCAATGGATTTCACTTTTTTCATACATTCTTTATTGAAGACTTTGTTAAACCAGTCCAAGCATCTGCGAAAAATAGCAGGAACAGCCTTTAAGATTTATTCTTTGTTTATTATTTCCTATTAATGATTTTTTTCCGAAATTTCCTTTCAATTACTTTTGTTCTTTTGGTTGCTTACGACCAAATTTTTCAAAGAAAAAAAAAAAAAATGGATTAGTGAGAAATTTTAATTAACGCTATAAACTCCCCAAAAAAAAAGCAACCAAAAATTAAATCAAATCCATTTTGTTTAGCAAAACATGAACGAAAAAAAAAAGCTATTTAAAGCCATTTGCAGCATAAATTAGTAATAAACCAAAAACTTGGCTTTCAGTTTGTGACAAAAGCATTTTTTTTGTATATTCGATATTTTATGCATTGAAAAATATTAATTATTATTGAGAAAATGTCATATTTTGTCAGTTATGATTGTAGATATATGAGACAGATAGTATCAGATTCCTCGTGATACGTGGCTACTAATATCCAGACAAATAAAATTTGTTATCAGTGAATTTTTTAATGTCAAAATTTGCTTTTCGTCATTATACATGTGTCCATTTTGTATCCATTTGCCCAGTCAAATAATGAAATATTAATCATTTACTGAAAAACTGCATCACATGAAGATTTAATCTTTTGCATCATCCAAAAAATTTATAATAGCATTTCATTCATTCGTTTCAAATAAATTTCATTTGCAAAATTAATACATATTGACATTAAGTCTCGAATTATGAACAGGTAATGAAAATATGATAAATGTATCGCATGTATTATAAAAAGGATTAATTGATGATAAAATTAATATATATTTATAATAAATTTCAAAAATGAATAGATGATGAATCATCTTTTCGTGTGTTTTATAAAAAAATTATTTATTAACAAAATTAATGCACAAGTTGCAGTAAGTTCCGAATAAAACATGGATAATAAAAATATTGAAATATTCATTTCATATATATTATTACAGAATCAGTTAATTGTAGGAGAAAAAATTTAATTTTTGAAATCTTCATAAATCTTTGTTTATATTTGCAATGTGATTTGTTTCCAAATTAATTTTACTAAAGATTCTAGCATCATAAGCTAAGATATAAATCTTAGTTAACATTTTCAAATAGTGCATTTTTTCTTCAAAGTAATATAGTTTCAAAAAATAGAATTTTCTGAAACGTTAACGTAAATAAAAACTCTCATATCATACGTTTTTCACTCTTTTCTTTCTTTTTTTTTTTTTTCTTTTTCAGTAGCATTAATCGAAATCATAATTTTTTCATCTCTTTTTTGTCAACGATTATCTTTTTTTTGATATTATTTATGCCTGAGGTATCATTATTAGGACCATCTTTTTAATGAAATAGGAAATTATAAGAAAGGATCTGCGATATGAAAGCATCTAATGTATTTCAAAAGAATTGAAGCATATTTTTAACAATCTGATTTTTTCAATATATATTATTTTAATTAAAATGTATGGAACTTTAATCGATTTTTCTTATTATCCTTATAGTTGGCCATTTAATCTGCATACTTTTATGGTCAAGTCTTTTTATTAATTACTTGAATGGAATAAATACGCATAACATTGACGTTTTATTTGTTTCGAATAATTCAATCATTGAAATCGATTAATTTATTTTTTTGTTTTTAGTGCATTTCGGATTAATGCATCTAATTGAAGATTAAATCATGGATTACGACAAATGTTTTATTCGACAAAAAGTTTACTAATTTCAATCAATAAATGAGAATTTTCGAATGCTAATGAATGAAATAAAATTTTCCATGTTAACCAACAAAGCGATGGTTTTTAGTACTTTCTGTCTTACTAAATATTAAATTAATTATGATACTTTGAGACGATGAAATTTCGGTTTTGTTTTGCTTTGAGAAATTTCTGCTTAAGTTCTAGAAAGTATTAAACTAAGATTATGTATGCATGAGGCAGAAGACGAAAAAATAAAAAAAAGATGAAAGAGTTATAAAATTCTAGAAAAAAGTAATAAAAGAATTTATGAACGTGTCCGCGAAAGTTTTTTTTCAATAAATTTATTTTGCTTGTTAAACATAATTTTCGTGTAACATTTATTGCAAAAAACGTCAATTTTAGCATTTGAATAAGATTTACATTTGTCAAAACTGCTCAAATTTCTTTTTGAATTTTATATTTTGTTTGCAAAAAAAAAAAAAATAAAATTTATTTGCTTTAAAATTTCAAAATGATTTATATTTTATGCAAGCATTACAGTATCGAAATAATTAAGCAAAGAGTTCTCAATTATTCAATTTCCTTTCTTTTTTTCATTCTCTTTAATGTTGCATTTTTTATAATATTTCTTATATAAATGCATTGATGAATGGAATGTTATTGTTGATTAGTAAAAACTGAAATTCAATTCCTTCATTATCCATACATTTTTTCCCGCATTTCTTTCATACAGTAAGAAAATAATAAAAAGATATTGTAAAATAATTTGTTTGAAATGATTACTTTTCTTACTAATTATCTAAAAATGAGAATGTTATACATGAAAGACAAATCTGAGATAGGGAAAATGAATGACAACAATGTAAAAAGTGAATGAAGATGATAGTAATGTAAAGAATAAAATAAGCATATTGATAATGATTAAATATGACAATATAATTTGCATCGTTCAAGAATGATACAGTTATCGAATGATAACAAAGCAATCTATAGGGAAAAAAGATCATTTTAAATGAAATATTTCAATGAAAAAAAGTGTAAAAAACTCGATAATAATCAGTGTTTATTTGCAATAAGATAAGTAAACCGAAAAGTGATATAAATTAATAAAAATGTTCCATATTAATCAATGCTATTTTCACAAGCTTTTTTTCGCATTTTACACAAATTTCCCTGTGATCATTTGTTTATTTATTTATTTTTGAATTTCGGACAAAAAAAATAAAATTTTTTTGACATCGAAAAATTTTATAGAATTATTCATTTCTTCTTTTATTTTATTTTGCATATATCTATATCGATGATAATTTTAGAATGAAATTTTACGGCGAAAGGATTATTGGGATGAAAATAATGTCTTGCATCATCCTTGCTTGTCCTTTATTAGATAATTAAACCGAGAGTTTTTTTTTTGTCTGCTTTTCTTCGGAGATTCCATTCGTTGTAGATGAAATGCAAATAAACCAACTGAATTTTTTTCAAATTAAAATATCAATAATAAAGTAGTAATGATCTACTTAAGTTACTCATTTACCTTTTAATATATTCGATATAATTTCCGTTTTTTTCCATTATTTTCTTTTAAAAAAAAAACAAATTTTTCATTTTTTTTTTTTTTTAATTTAAGACGACAAATGATTTATGTCTTTTGTTTGATTCATTTCATAATAAACATAATGATGGGAAAATAAGGAAAAAACAAGAAAACAAAAATGAACCAATGGATAAAAGATAAGTTAGTAAATGTTATTTCTGCTTATCTTTATTGATCTATCATGTCTAATAACAGCAACTTTCCTTCATTCAGATCATTTCAAATGTCAGTAAGATAAATAGAAAACATAAAATCAAGTAATTATGATAGGAAATAGTAGGTTTGTATAATTACTTTTCGCAGTAACATTTGGTTTCAGCTCTTTCTACTTATTTCCAGTAAAAATGTCTAAGCTTTTCATTGTGACACTTCTTAAAGTATACCTTCAGCCATAAATATATATTAGATTCTAAAAATTCCAACGATATTTTATCTTCTCGATCTTGATTTTTATTAAATTTAGAACTATATGGATATGCAATCTTAAATTTGAATATATATATATATATAGACAGAAAGACAGACAGGTACTAAATGAAATGTTCATGTCTTGGTCGGAAAAAAATTTCGGCAGATGTAATCAATCACTATTGTGAATCAAAAGCTAAATCGACCGCGGATGAATTCGATGATCCACAAATATCATTGACAAGAAAGCAAAAATTTGTTTTAATCGAAAATTGGAAAGGTATTGAATGCGATGTTACAAATATTTTATTGAAATGTTCCTGAAGTAACTTTATTATTTTTACTTATCCTAATTAAACATTTCATTCCAACTTTAATTACTTAATACGATTAATCATTATTTTAATCATTTTAATTTGAAATCTTGTTAATTTCAAGCTTACCAATAAAAGATTAAAGGCAATACTTGGATGAATTCAACAATTAAAATTAACTTGTTTGATATGGAATTTTTTCCGTTAATTAATCTCTTTTTTCAGTTATTATAACTAAAGAAATGACTTTTGGATGAATCCTTATTGTACACTTCTTTTCTTTTTATGCAGAATGTTATCAGAACATTCGGAATTTTACGAGTTTTTTTAATTTCGAAATATTGCCAATGCAGCGAAAGAAAATGAAGTAAACGATGAAAGAAAGCCTAAACGCCCATGGCGCTGTCATGAAATTCATGGGAAAAGCGATCAAGTGATTCTTATCAGTCAGTTTTTCATAAATTATCATCGAAAAGAGAAACACATTCAGTTAAGAGTCAAAATAATGACAGATGGATCACTTATTTCATGCTGCCGAATTAAGTGGATGTTCCAGAGAGATCTGACTTGAATGCTACCTAATTATTAGGGGGACTTACCGGCGAGACTTAACCTGTTGTTGCTGCAAAATAATTTGTGTCTCGAAATTGTTTTGTTAAAAAAGGGGCTTCACGGCACTAAGAATTTTAAGTACTTTATTAGATAAAATACTTTTAATACAATGCGTGAGGTGTCATCCAGTATATGCGGACCAACACACAATAGATAACAAAATATAGAAAGGCGAAGTACGAAAAAAAAGGGGAAGTGAAGGTTTCGTGGCGCTGAGCTGATCGTCGTGAGGTTAACTGTGACTGATGATTTTCGATCGTCGACTGCCGCTTATATTCCGTTTTTTTCCACACCATGGCGCTGTCTGGGTGTCATAAATCCGAGACGAGGTCTCATCAATCAAGAGGGCGCCGATTTGATGATTGCATTATTTGCTGCCGTTGATCAGTTTGGCCTTTAGACCGGCTAGTTAAACTCCGTATTGGAGGTCACTATTACATTTGCAGAAAAAAATCGAGACATAATTAATCAAAATCAAATAATTTAGAGTTTCAAATAATGTCGAAATCATTTCTGGATTTTATTCCATTACAACGTCGTAATCGGTCATCTTATTTTTCAACAATTTTAACTGACATCTATTATATTCAACTTTTTACGAGACAGAATGAGCAAGGAAAAGATAGAATTATTTTAATTATACAAATATGAATCACCTTTTATTCGGTAATTCCAAACAATTTGACTTTTTTAAGTATTGCTTAATTATTTCCTACTCTGCTTAATCAAAATAATTCCAGCAAGGGATAGTATGCCGACTGACCCAATATCCGAGTGTCATTTTACAGTATTTTCTTATCCTTTTGAATTTCAATTAATAAAACAAAAAAAAAAAAAAAAAAAGAAAAAAAAAATCAAGTGGTATCTAAAAATCGGAATATTTCATTTTTTAAATTAAAATTAAAAATTTCACAACCAGATCGAAAATTCAGATGCATTTTTTAACTTACTCGAAAATCAACATACTCATAGAGGAGCATTAAAACCGGAAATATTCTGGGTAAGTTATTTTTTTAATTTCCTCTCTTCCGGCAAAATTTTTTCCGAAACTTTCTTTTAAGCAGTGTTTCTTCACCATTTATACGAAATGAAATACTGGATTCATTTTTTCTTTTTTTGAAATGACAACTTTTTTTTCCGACTGATATGATAACTGTATGAGTAAATACAAGAAAACTTATATGATCAGATAAACAATGATTTGCATAATCTGGAAAACATTATCTTAACTTGCTAACATAAAAGTTGTGAATTTTTTTTCAAATTTTCAGAAATTATTATTATTATTATTTAGTATTAATATCGACATGAGTTCTTTCATATTTTCTATAAAAGTAAAAATCCATGTGATACTTAACAATAAACGATTTGTCCTACAAATTTTTCATAGATGTTAAGTAATATTTCAATAAGCTTTAATGTTTTTTTCTTGTGATAAAGACGTAACTATTTACTACATTTTGATCAAATAAGATAAGTACGATGCAGACTGGCAGTCCTACAATTCTATCCCTGAAGTTATATTGTTAATATTGTTCAATTTTACAACAATGGTTAACATATAGTCAGTTTTTTTTTTACAGGTATTTTAGAACAGGAAAAAAGCAATCTAACAAATTCATATCGAAAACGATAGAATTAAAAGGAGTAAAGTAAAAATAGAAATTTTTGATCAACTCTTTCTTTGGAATTTTAGGAATAAAATTAGTTATTTTGAATTCATAATTATTATTTTTAGGCAGGAATTTATAGTTAAAACTAGATGAATTAAAAAAAATCTACTCATTTTTCTAGGACATCATAAATCGGAAATACGCTATATGGCGGATAACAACCATTATCTTCTTGCAGTGCTTTAAATTTTTAAAAAATGAAGTTTATGACACGCCAAATTCTGCTAGGAGAAATATTAATATTATATATTCAATATTTAGGATTGTTTAAGCAATAATGTAACCTATTTTTGTAATAGTTACAGAGTTATTTTTTTTCGGATTACTTCTGATGTTTATGAAGGTAAATAGGACATACGACTGCCCGCGGGCAATATCGACAGGTAGGTCTGGACCCAAACTTAGCCAGACAAAACCTGCTGATATTGGCCTTGGGCAACCAATTATGGAGAAAAAATTTTCAAAATAAATAAATAATTTCATTAAGATTAATCTATTGCTGCATGATAGCTTCACAGTTCATTTCTATTACTGTAGGTAATTGATATTGAAAAGCAGCGAATACCTTAAAATGACAATATAACTTAATGGTGCTTTTAATTGAGAAAAAACTTCAATGCACTGACCAAATAAAGTCTCTTTTGATCTTCAAAAATCGATCATTGTTTTAATGTTTAGTTATAGTGGGTTTGCTACTGCAAACTAAATTTAAATGCTTCCCATAGCTCATATTGCATTTATAGCTTCATTTCGACAAAATGTATCGCTATTTTTTATTTTGTGAAGCAAAATTTTAATGAACTACAAAAATTCCATATCTGTAAAACGATGATGAATAATACTTAAATTTTCTGAGCAATTTAGTAACGGAATTGCAATCTGTTCCTCTCTTTCGAATGTGCGATCCGCAAGAAGATTCAGAAAGCCAGTTGAGAATTCACATTCTGAGTGAGATTATCTTTTATATTATGAAAATATTTATCTCTAAGAAATATGTAAGTGCAGTTTTTTATTTCTTTAAAAAGGCGCGATAGTTATTTATGAATGAAAGAGATATATTGCATTATATATATGAATCATAATTTCATAACAAACATCGTTACCCTGCCACAGAATCCCATAGAAATCGGAACGAAACATTCCTCCGAACTGCGGATTATGTGCAATTTCATAATAGAAATCTTCACTTAAGAATCTTTTTAGTCAACAATAGACTAATATCATAGTTTTGGAATATAACCCATTATTTCAAAAATTATAAACTGGAAATTAAAATACAGTATGAAATTGAATTTAACATATCTTTTAATAAATGTCTTTCCTATATATTCTTCGACTTGGATTTGAATTGATTTTGGATTAAATTTTAGGTTCTGAGTTTTAAGATTAAAAAAGAAGAAAAGAGATCAAGAAATTCTCCGCTGACAAGTTAACAATACCCGCATTAATTTTAGCGGAACTTATCCCCATCATAATAACATCCTATCAGTTATCAGATCCCGAAAGAGATTTTGTAATTGTGACTAAGCCATCACTCATCAATTTTTCACTCGGGAGCGATGAATTCACCACTTATCAATAAATAATAGCTATAATCCAAATATCGTTATCTGTTACTTCATTAGTACTAATAGCTAAATATTCCACTAAATAGGAACTTCAGAGGCCATTAAATCATACGATGGAATTGCTGCAAATTTATTAGAAAGACGAAACCATTAGAAATTTTATGGCAAAAACATGGTAAAAATTCCACTTCGTTTGATTAGCAAAAAAATGCCATTTCGTTGATCACCAGCTGTATTATAAAAAATGATGCTATGATTGGTCCTATCCCTTATCTCTATTTCGTTGTAGTTTTTTTTTTTTTTCTTATTGCCCTTCCTATCTCTCTCATCGATGTTTTTAAAATGAAATGAATCACGGGGCTTTTTTTCTCATTTCGAGAGAAAACTATTAAAGAAAAAACGAGGGTAAAGTATGTATAGTTGTTGCAAGCTTCATGCCTATCAGATGGTTCAATCTCATCACTAAGCAAAATTATCTTGACATTCCCGTTCGTTCTCATTCCTTTCTTCATATATGTATCATAGTTTAATTTTACAACATTTTATACATACGAATTTATGCTAGCAACAAAGGAGGAAAAAAGCAATATTTTTTATCTTAAACGCAATACACAGATAAGATATCCTGCTTAGGAGTTGATTTTGATAAGCTATATTGCTTAATAGTTAATTTTGATGAGATAAGGTATACTGCTTAGGAATTAATTCGCTGCATAAAATCGTTTACATCACCTTTTCATTATAACTAGCAGTATACTAATCACAAAGAAAAGGAAAACATCTTTATTGCTTAATGGGTTTCTTCCACTTATCAATCAGTTTATGGACAACAACAACTCTTAATGCTCATGTAAGGTCACAAAAATAAATATCTTTATTGCTCAAAGCTCTTTTATAATATAATTTCTTTTTTTTTTTTTTTTTTAATTAGAAGTGCTTTAGAGATTATATACTACTTCCAGAAACTTGAGATGCAATATTCTGATTCTTTAATGTTTTTGTTTACATTCTTTTAGTAATAATTGTTAACAAAATAGGTAATACAAATCACGAAAGACTGTTTGATGGAATGATCCTTCTTTGGAAATATTAAAAGACTAGCAATTTTAAAGACTAGTAGTAAATTGCAGTTTTTTCTGAAAAAACTGAGTTACATAAAGTTTTATTTATAATTCTACCCTTAATAAATTTTTATCGTACAAATTCAGAATCGATTTGGCAATGACCCGATGCGTATTTGGCATATATCCACCACTTAGCAGCATTACAATCGGAATATGCCTATCGCGAGCCATTTTGAAGACAATTTCATCACGTTTTCGAATTCCCTAAAAATATTATAACAAATGGATGACTTGATCCCGACTAATGGAAAACTATTATAGCAAACAAGAGAAAAACTCGGACTTAAACGCTCTTAACTGGACATATAGCACTATGAATTTTCGAATTGCTGAGCTGGTACAAGGAAAAATTTCACACTTTAAGAAAAAATATAACAACTTTCGAAGATATCGACAATAATCCAAGTGGATCGCCTCGAAGACAATCAGTTCCCGCATTATACACGATTATATCAGGCCAAAATTCGCTTAAAACATCTTCAAGATTGCTCGAAAGTAGAAACAGATATTCTGCATCTTGTATACCAATACGAAGATGAACTGATCTTCTTATACTACCTAAGAAATAGACATAATTTTGAGAACAGCACAAAATTTCGATAGAATCAAGAATGTTAGAAGTATATGAAAAGAAATTAAAAAGTATCTCCAATATTTCTTGATTTAAAGACTGCATTCAATAAAAATTGACATTTAGCATTTATATAATACACTGCATTAGAAAGATTTCACTTTTTTCTACTTGAATTGGAAATGTGCTTACAAATCTTAAATCTAAAGACTACCTCTTTAACTTCACGAACTTATTCATTTTAATTTTATAGACAATGAGAAAAATAAAGATTTTACGTCTTGCTCTCAAATCGTTCGGATAAATGCGATTATTGAACATATCCATTATGTAAACACGACTGTCACCGCTAAAATCATTTTCATGACCATTACCCTGAAAAAAACTGCTTGAACAGTGTCTTATAGCACAGAACGAAAAATAAAATTAAAATTGAAGTTCAGTAAAGAATAAAAATGCAATCAGTCGGAATCTGATGTAAGGGATGCAAAAAAGAGTAACGGTAAGATGTGAAGATATCAGTTAAAATAGATGTGAAACAACCTGATGAGCATCTAAATCAACAATCACTGCTTTTGAAATCAATTGATTGATGAATAAGAATGTTAGTGCCAAGGTAATATCAGCATAAATACAAAAACCGCCACCCTCTGAACGACTTGCATGATGGAAGCCACCACCAATATTTATTGCCCAACCGGATGTTAGTGCAAGCTTGGCTGCCAGTATTGTGCCGCCTATAAATAATAAGTAAACCATTTTTCCATTTACACAACTTCAAACAATGCAGCATTAAAACATAATGCACTTTTTAATGAATATGCATCGATGCATTTAATGCAATCTGTGCATAACTTAAAAGTGTTCCGAACATTAATGTACAATTAGTATAAACGTGCATTAAAATGAACAGAAACATACAGAAGTTTACATACTGCTATATGCTTATCAAACTTATCAGTGTGATATCGAAATGGTGTGAGGAGGACTTTGTTGATGATACATGGAGGTATGAATGCAACAGGTGCAACTTCAACTATCTTCGCAACGTAACAAGGGCAGCGTAATGATGAGAGGTAGACTGATGAATGCACAACACGAAGATCATCCATGCTTGCTTCCAATGGCCTTATCGTTTGCTTTTCTTCAAACATCCCTGATTCTGGAATGAAAAAAAAAAACCAATAAGACTGATTAAAATGCATCAAGAAAACATAAATCAAAGCCATTTTCAATATATTTTTAATTTTCACGAGTCAAAGCAAAGAAAAATATGTCAAAGTTAAAATATCTTAAAGATAAAAACAAAAAAACTTCAATTTTTAAGATCTTTTTCTTAAAGGATTGATTTCGAAAAAACATTTGTTCTAGCAATATTTAATCATAAGATGGTAACTTACGCAACAGTGTCTCATAAACACGTCCCCATTTACGTGAATCAAATGGGTGGCATCGTTCGATTCCACAAAATGATATGTTATAGATAGGATGATATATAATGGGCAATTGATCTCGTCCAATTTCTTTGTATAATTTTGATGCTTTCACAGCGGCTAATTGCCTGAGAAATAACTGGCTAAGTCATCAATTTTTTAAACTTTAATTTGTAAAGTAAATAATTCCCATACGCTCCAGTTGTCACAATATCATTAAAACTACCCATTCAATCAATATTACGAATTTTTTCAGTAATAATATAATAAGTAATATGTTATCATTTATTTAGAAGAAAAATCATTACTGTTTAAAATGAGTCTGGTTGATAATAGTGTATAAAACAAACTTGTCTGCCAGTGGTTTTTCGATGGAACTTCGATCGTTACCATCAACGAACTCCTCTTCAGCCATATTAAATCAGTGTATTAATGATTGGAAGTTAAACAGATTCAAATAATACCCAATACTTGAGGCACATTCCAAGTCTAAAATGAATGATTTCTGGGAAGAAACGACTTGTCCGTCTAAGTCTTTCGATTAATGAAATACTAAAAGCCCTTCGAACATCTATTTATTGCTTATTTTTCTCCTATTTTTATGCAAAACTATGATGAAAATTGTAATTTCATTAAAAACAACCGGAACAAATAAACTGAATATTTAATATTTTTTCTCAGTTAATTTCAACGAGACGTAAATATTCCCATAAAGTAATGGAACACAATAATCGGAATGAAGTATAGAGAGAATAAATTAAATTTTGCAGCATTCATCTAGAAATTAATAAGGCAGAAAAAGGAAAGAGTGAACTAAAGAAATACCAGGGAAAATTAAGATATATCTAAGATTGATGAGATTTTCGGGAGACAGTGATACGAAGATTGAGAAAAATATGTAATATAGCAGCATATAATAGTCTCATGGAAAACAAGGCAGCATGATGGCACTAACTGATAAATATTGCAAGCAATAAGTGCTAATTTGCCAACCAAGCAACGACTGGGAAAGGTTTGAATAGCGAAAAACGAGAAGTCGTCCTGTGAGGTCTTGCGACTGATCTGGACAGACTAGATCTAGTGATGATGCGATCTTGTTTCTTATTCTTTGATCAAACCTAACGGAACTTTCGAGGTATTGATCAGCGAAGAGAGTTAAAATTTATTTTGGCTTCGAGTAAACAAGTGATAAAATGATACTGATAATGATGATATTTTATACTGATAGTAA
The DNA here is from genome assembly GCA_000499405.2 of Onchocerca volvulus. NCBI lineage: Eukaryota > Metazoa > Nematoda > Chromadorea > Rhabditida > Onchocercidae > Onchocerca > Onchocerca volvulus. The sequence continues at coordinate 16,467,872 of HG738138.1, read as the reverse complement.
CAGACATAATGATTGATTCAATTTAATTATATTTCGGAAGCAAGCGTTGCATTGGATATTTCAGGATTATTCTTCCTTCTCTTCACTTAAATGTTAGACGTTCCTTCCATTCATAAATTTTTTTTTCCTATAAAAAGTAGCGCTGTTTCTTCAGTATTTTCGAATTGCAATAATTGCACGAAGTTTTAGCATATGTCCATTTTGATTGTGTAGTAAAATGGCAATGTTCGGAACTAGAAGTAGGATATAAAGCTTAGTCATGATATATCTTTTCTTTCATTTTTAATTTTTCTCTATTTATCGATTTATGATCTATGAATTGACTTGCTTTGTGTTAATTTATGCATAAGTTATCAAATATTTTCTTTGCGGTATTTATTCTTTTAATATTACCATTATAGAGATTGGCGGTTATCAGTTTCATGCTTTTTGTGATGATATGTATTGGCGACCCTCACTCTCTACTCATTTGAAGATTTCCTAAGAATAAGTAACAATTAATTACCTTATAATATTGTTGGTGTTGCACTTCAAATTTCTACCTACGCAATCAATGATCATCATTAGTTAGCTTCATACATTCATCAAATGAGTAACGATTTCAGTGATGCGGTATATTTCTTGGATATATTTATTATCAGAATGCTAAGTTCTTTTAATTTCCTTCTAGAAGCTGTCTGAAAATTAATAGCGGGTAGAAATTGGCTGGATTCTTCAAAGTATGGTGGGTATAGGTGAGAAGCGGTATGCTGTTGGTGGATTTATTCGTCGTAAAGAGCTTGGAAATTTTTCACACAATTCATGGGAATTTCCATTTCTTGATCTTCCTAATAGGAAGATCTATCAAAAAGATGTCAAAGGTCATTTCGGTTGTGTAAATGCTATCGAAGCATCAGCGGATGAAAATTTTTTAGCTAGCGGTAAGTTGATTGTTTTTGTTTTGTTTTTTTTTTTTTTTTTTCTTTCATTTTATTATTACTTATAAAAGACAAATCAAAAAAAAAAACTGAAGAATAACGTAATTATCTTTCTGAGTTTTTCGTATAACTTATATTGGGGTAAGCTATTTTCCGTTGAATGGTGTAAAGGACTTTTTTATGATATATTTTTTTTTTTTTTTTTTTTTTCATCTTATTATTACTGTATGGTGAAACAATTTCGAATAATAAATCTTTTTTTTTTTTTAAGAAAAAGTAATCTTTTGCAAGTTTTTTTGTCTTTTTCCCTTTTTTTTCTTTTTTTTTTTTTTTTTGTTGTAGAAAAAAATTGGTTCCACATTAGGAAAGAATGATAAATTTGCAACTGTTTTAGTTAAAAATTATAAAATAAATATCATTACAGGTGGCGATGATCGAAGAGTGTTAATGTGGAAACTTAACGATGTGCAAGTGATGGAAAGACCGAAACCTGTAGCTATTATGAAACAAATGCATTATTCTAACATATTTTCTGTTGGATTTTCCAACAAGTTTGTTTTTGGATTACATTTTTCGTGAAATTTAAAATTTTGTAAAACTGCAGCGTTTTTAGAAAGTGAATGATAGGTATACAAGAGTAAGTTGTTATTTGGAAAAGAAAATATCGTCAAATATCGAGTTTATAACTTGGATAATTAAGCAAGAATAATCAATGGAAGAAATCAAATCTAAGACTTGTTTCTTATTTTTACATTTCATGCCAAAGTAGTATAGTGCTGAGTTATGAGTAACGTGAAAATTATTTGTTCACGGTATTTTTCAGGTGTGAAAGACTTTATTCAGCTGGGAATGATTCATTTTTATATGTTCATGATATTGCAACGACCAGTGTGTTACTTCGTTTTAAAGCTGATGAACCTATTTATAACGTGGCAATAAATGTAAAATCATATACTTAAAACAGGCTAAGCTTCTTCAAAAGTACTTCACATAGTGGACTTTGATATACCAAAAGAATAAATAGCTTTAACGTAATATCTGAGATAGGATATGATAATTAATAAACTGATTCACCAGAATCTGTCGGTTTACAGTGCATTGCTTCTAATGTTTTTGAGCCAAAACTGCAGTGTTTTTCACATCCGATTAATTATAATCGGCTAATAAATTGGTTTTTGTAGCAGTAGTCTATAACACCAAATGGAATGAAAAAATCGAAAACCAAAACTGCCAAGTTTCATAACACTATATTCGATCTTTTGCAGCTATTTTTTTTTTCTAGCCCAAGGATGATTCCGTGATAATGTCTGCCTCAGAAGATGGGAAAGTTCGTTTGTATGATTTGCGAGAGGGTGAAGAAACACTTGCTGTTGAAAGTTCAGGTATGTTTTGTTATCGATTTGTTGGCGGTTTTATGTTTTATTTCCAAAATTGAACTGAATTAGCGTTTAATAGCTAAAATGGGCTCTCAGGAACGATGTATTGTGCTCAGTTCAATCCTCGACAGGTGCATATCATATCGGTCTGTAATGGACGTGATGGCTTATCGTTGCATGATATTCGTAAGCTTGACAGGTTAGAGATTTGGCAATTTTTTTTTCAGTTTGAAGTTATCCTCTATTTCGCTTTTTTTAGATGAAATGGAATTTTTAAATGAAAGTATTTGTAAAAGCACATACTCATTGATCAGAGCATTCTTATCAGGAAGAGTGTAAAAGTCACTTGAATTTAATAATTTTTAAATTTTCAGTCCTTGTTTCCAGTTTGATCAATTAACTAGAGCACGCGTAAATTTAAATATTAGTTCTGTTATGTATGGACAGTGGAGTGATGATGGGGAAGCTATTTTTGCTACACGTAGTCGTACATCACCCATATTGTATGACGTATGTTTGATTATGATATCAGTATTTACAACAGTGATTTTGTGTCTGTCTTGTATTACAGATTAGAATCCATTTTTTGCTGCCATTTAATTAATTTAGTTATAAAGAATAATTAGTTAATTACAGTTGCCTTAGAAACCAAGCACAGGATTGCAGTGCCACTTGTTACTAGTCTACTATTAACATGATCCTTTTAAATCTCTCTTACATGTTTTTATGGTATTATTTGTTGAAGCAACATTTATATCACAGTATGAGTAAAAGTCAAAGTTAGAAAAATGCCTTTTACACTCTAAAATGTTTTTAATTATTATCGGCCAACAACTTTTGAGGTTATGTTTAGATAGGTGTACACTTTTTATTTTAAAATTGTATTTCAATCAAATTTGGTCTTCATTTCACATAATTTCTGGTTTAACATTTTTAAGTTAAATGGTGGCGGCAGTGTGGAATTCAATGATCAAAATTACCTAAATTCCTGTACAGTTAAATCGTGTTCATTTATAAATCGCGATCTTGTAATGACTGGTTCCGACGATTGGAATATATATATATGGAAAGTGCCTGAAGATCGAGAAACTGTTGGTAAAAATATTTTTCTTATGAAGATATTAATATAGCATATTCCCATACTACAGGATTTGATTTTAAAAAATTTGTTTTCAGTTTTTACGAATGCATAGCTTATGCATTCAGTATGGCTACTTATATTGAAATAATTTATGCATTTTGCTATTTTTTTCAGGACAAAGCGTGGAGAAGGCTTATCGGGTTTTAGAAGGCCATCGGTCGATTGTCAATCATGCTCGTTACAGTCCTTCAAACAGACTTTTGTTCTCCTCGGGAGTTGAAAAAATTATAAAAGTATTTACTAGGATATTTCTGCTTCAAATTATAATTTTGTAACTACTATAGAATTTATTTTACATTTTATCTGCTTAATACTAGTTTTAATAACAATTTGATACTACCATTTCTCTGAAAGTGTATGCAACTGCGCCATTTGCTAAGAAAAATTCTATGCTGTATGATTATATGGTTTTAGTGTCACAAATTATATCTTGTACTTCAAACAATATTTAGTATTATTCAGTTGTGGAGCGAATGGGATGTGAATGGCTTCTATTTTGAACCAAAAAGACGAAATATGATACCAAGCACGGATTATGCTGATCCAGGAAATGATGACAGTATCGATGAGGATGTCAATATGCTTGCATTTTTTGATCTTCTCACTACTGTTCGTGTAAAGTTTTTCTTAAAAATTTGCCTTTGATATTGAATTTTCTTTTAGAAACTAAATTTCCTTGGTAAAAATATTATCAGAGTTTTGGTTTTAATAATAAATTAGTGTTATAATACGTCATAAAAAATAAAGGCGAAGTTTTGGGTCTCTTCTCTAGAATCAAAAAAAAAAAATAGGTATTTCTTTTATTTATGTATTTTTCACTCAATTCTCATCTAAACAAAAAATTGCTGAAAAATAAAATTTAGAAATTATACTTCCAGAGTGGGATTGATGAAGAAGGTCCAGAGGATGATGGTTTTCACAACTTATCGGACAGTGATGCTGGCAATGATCGAATGATCATAGCAGCGAGGTTGATACGAGATACTCATGTAAGTTATGCAATTTTCTGCAACATTTAACTTATCAATTATCAGTGTTAATAACGTGGAAAATGATTAATAACACTGAGTTATTTGCTGCAGTGAATAACCGCATAATCTTCATAGAATTATATTGTAAATGCTTGATTATATTATAAATGATATGCTTGTATTGTTCAACAGGATCCGGAATGTTCATACAGATCTCCTCCGCTTATTCTTTTTTCTTGATTTCTGCATTGCAAAGTTTTAAAGAGTTACGTGTTCGAAGTACAATTTTAGTAAAATAGCTTAAAAATTGTTAGTTTTTTTTTTCTTTTTTTTCGTTTGAGAATCGTGATGATGAAGATGGAATTGGTCAAGAAGATGATGATGAAAATAGTGATGCAGGATTACAACACATAGAAGAAAGGATAATTCTGGCACGCATCAGGAGAAGAGCTGAAGTCAGTTTCTTGTGCTATATGTTCAAATATTTTCTAGCTATTTGTTTATCTGAGATATAAGCGTTTCATCCATTTCCTGAAAATGAAACTGTGCACGAAAAATCTCAAATTATTCTTCTTTCGGAACTAAAAAAGCGCAAAAGTTTTTTAGACTTATCCAATTGCTTTAATATTTGGAAGTTGAAAAAAGATAGAAAGGAAATTTAATTTGCTAGACTGAAGACTTACTTTCTAACCTGAAATATTTATTAGGTGGAAGGCAAATAGAAAAGTAATTTTCTGATTGAGTAGAAGTGAATGGAGAATCCATATAAGCAATGTCTTCAATGTTTACACCACCTTTCTCTTGAATTTGACAATCTTTTATGATGAGATCAACAATATTTAAACTTCATTCTTAATTTCAGGAACCGTTATATGTAGTACCATCTCCAGAAATGTCAGAACCGGAATTGTTGCCGGAAGAAGAATCATCCGGAAATGATAGTTCTCAGCGAATTACTAATGGTAGGTTTTAAATCAGAATTTTTTTGTGCATTTGTTTTTGCCTTTGACGATTGTCTAGAGATAAGAGAAATTTAAGTAATTGGTATCCATGTGTGTTGTAGGCATTATAAGTCTTGATAGTCTTCGCAATGCAGGACATACATTTAGTATATTCTCTTTCTCAGAATCCCTCTAAATTTAGCGATGCTAGATTGGCAACAGTTTAGTGAACTGAATGCAACTTTTTTCCTAGCAGCCTTAAGTAAGCCCAGAAGGTAGTCTGGCTAAAGATATAGCGTTTGTGTCATAGATTGCCCTAACTAGGATTAGTGGAAGATATTGATGGATGACTGTTCATTATTTCCGATTTGAAGTTGTCTTTTTTTCAGCCGATACATAATAGGAATCAGTGTTTCCTGGAATATGTTGCCTCATTATTAGGTCTTTTAATTGTTTTTCAAGTTAGTGATTTTGAATTGCATTTTTGTTACCCTGTATTATTTTATTGTTAATAACCATTCTTCTTTCTGTACATTACAATCTCTAAATTCTTCATCAAGCCGAAAACTGCTTTACATCATTATGTTCATGAATTGCACTTTCTTTTCAATGAACTAATGCAAGCATTAGTGAAAATAATTAGCATAAAATAACAAGGAAAGTAGAAAAATAATTAGCATAAAATAACAAGTTTATCATTGTTAAAAAGAATGGGACTACCAGGAATTTAATTTTATTTGTACAAAATCTTTTTGCCACTTCTGAACATAAAATTGAAACGCAAGATATAAAGCTGCTGCTAGAATCTTCTGTTGCTAACAATTTTTAAAAAATTAGAAACTGTGTCTATATTATTTCGGTTTTTAGTCGATACTGTAGAAAATGTCCCATTATGCATTATTGTGATGTAAGCTTTTCGATAAGATATTTGCATTACAATGACTTTTTAATTTACAAATTCCATAACTTTTCGTTCCTCATGGTAGCACTTTTTTAGGAATTTCGTTGAATTATTTTTTTCCTTTATGCATACTTTTTTTTAAAATGCTATTCAGTTGTATTTCATAATTTTCTTCCAGTCTAATTATTTTTATCGTATTTTTCTTTTAATTTAGTTTTATTCTATTTTCGTTTAAAAATCTCCTATTGATTCCTCTATTTAATTCGTTTTCCATATAATTTTGTTCTTTTTTTAATGATTTTATGCATTTAGTTAGATTTTCATCTTTCGGATAATAATTGGATATATCTTCAATAATAATAATAATAATAATAATAGTAATAATAATTACAATAATAATAATAATAATAATTTTTTCCTTTTTTTATTGTTTTAAATGCAATTCTGGATTTTGTTAATTTTAATAACTCTGTCGATATATTGTACAAATGTTAAAAGCCAATCACTATTCGTACGAATTACAGAAATTAAAAATATGCTTTTGATATATCAGATAAATCGAATAATTGTTTGCAAGAGTTCCATGCATGGAAATTATCAATTTTTGTCTACCAAATCTCTTAATGATTTTTCAAATTAGAAAATTTTTACCTCATTCGTTAGTTTTTCCACCACATCTCGGCGAATATAGTAGTCTGGACAAGTTTCATGAAATTTATAGATCCTAAACGCCTTTTTATAGTAAATCCGCTTTGTACTATGGTGTGCCTTTCTGATCTGAATTTTTGTTTAATATCAAGATAATCCCAGTATTCTTTATGCTCCCTTCAAATCTTTCCAGTCAATTTGTTTCCCTTTTTTCATTATTCCTTTCTTGCAATTTTGCTGAGTATGTGGTATTTAAGTTAGCTATATTTTGTGTATGTTGTTTGTAATCCATATTGCGTGTCTTTTAAAAAATTATTTTTAACAAAATATGCCCTTACCTTGATTTGCTCTTGTCTTAATGGGGGAAATAGATATTAATGAAGTGGGGAATTTTAAAATTAATTTAGGATCGCGAGTATTTCGAATTTCTGCAATGACATGGGACGCGACATTGCTATCAGTTTATCGATTGTCCAAATATTCTGGAAGTTATAGATCATAACGCTGTTATATTTTACTATTCAGAGTTGTACACTTCCATAAAATTATTTAGGTATTGCTCTATTTGCTGATTATCTTGATATGATCGTTGTGCTTTTTTTCTTCACACTTTTCAGTTATGCTGAATTTGTAAAAATTTACTTTTGATATTTACTCATTTGATAATAAATTATGATTTAGATGGTATTTGCCATTGCACTGCAATATTAAAGTTGTACATTTTTGCGTCAGCGGAGTAAAAAATTACACATTAAATTTGTAGTTTTGTTTCATAGAAGCAAACTGTAAACTTTCAAGACTTTTCGGTGTAAGCTTTCAAAGATTGTAGTTAAAAATGAGGATCAAGTATACAAGAACTTATCTGAGATATTCATATCAACTTATTCGTATCATGAAATTCATACTACCTCTTATATTTAATCAGCATTAGGATAATGCTGAATTATAGCATTTGAATTTTTATCCTTTTCATATTTATAGTAAATATTTAGATGCTGATTAAATATAAGGTATGGATTTCTAATAGTAATGGTTTTCAATTTGAATAATAACCACCTTATGATATTTTTGATATAACTTGTGTGGTTCTGTATAGATGTTGTAATATCGATACCGATTGAACGCATCATTTTCTAAAGGTTTCACTTATTTAGTTGTTGCTAGGAGACGGGAAGTTATTACTCGAATTTTTATCCTTTTCATATTTATAGTTATATTTAGAATCCATGATATGAAATATATAAATGTAGTCAGACATTATTCAGTCATAGATAAACCGAAAATGAAGTAGCGAATCAATAATTATACCGCATACGGTAGTATATATTTTTCGGACCAAACCTGACGAAGTTATTTCTGCAATATTATGTATGAATAATATTTGGTCTGTAATATTATTTATGAATAATATTTGGGTTTGATTGATATACAAAATTTTGGTGTTTTAAGAAAAATCGAAACACATTAACCAGCAAACATTATGTGAATTAAAGGCAATAATATGATTGTTATCACTGATAATTTTTTTTCTTAAGAATGGTAGTTATTCTTCACAAAACCAGTCATTATGTATTTATTGAAGAAATTAGCAAAGTTGAATTACTTAAGAAAAATTAATCCAATTCATCTATTTGAAATAATATTTCAGATCCCAAATATTCCTTTAAAATTTCGCTGATAGATCATTTCATATCAGCATATTAATCAAATCAGATCATTTTATTCTTGAAATTATCAAAGAAATGTATCATCCCTAATATTATTATCATGAATTCTAGCATATGAGTGTAAAATAGGCATAATATTAAGATCTCCTTTTGTTCTGGTCCTTTAATTAAAACGAAGAATTATATAAAGCATATTGTCAAAGTTGAATTAGGTGACGAAGCAATTAAATCGAAAATTAATGAGAAAATCTGCGCAGTAAAATCTGCATAGAAAAGCTCGATTAAATAAAAAGTTTTCATCTATTATAATATCCATTTAACTGAATCAACCATATCTAATTTATTCAGTTATCTACGCATGCCTTTTTTTTTAATTCAAAAATAGCCATTTTTGAGAAAAACATTGTCTATTTTTCCACCTCTTCGATACCAGTTTTCCGAAACTTCATTTGGAACTATATCATTACCATCAAAAAAAGAAAGAAAGAGGAAAATTGAGAAAATGATGTGTAATTATGGCGGAAAAGTAGGCGCAACTAAACTACGGTGGCACGACTAATTAGCAATAGCTATTTATGAAAATGTGCTTAGTTTCGAGCCAAAGGCTTATATATACTACTACCCAAAGCTGAAGAGAGGAAAAGAAAATTGATTTAATTTAAACAAATATATATATATATATATATATATATTATATACATCTGTATATAATTTTATTTCGAAAAGTTTATCTATCTCCTTCTCGCCTGACATTCAATCCTATCGTTTAATTCAACTCATTTTGTCTACCAGTATTTCTGAATTCTCTTCTCACATTTTCTTTAATATAATTTGATTTGCCAATCTACCGCTTCATTTTCCGCGGGATCATTTTGCATTCTTCAAATAAATGCTCATTGTTCAAATGAAATAAGTAGGACGACGAGCCATACTACCATTATTACTACTTCAAATCCATTTATTCTCTTACTTTTTTTTTCATCTTTCATTTAACTTATCAAAATTAATATCATTGAAATTTGATGGAAGAAATCACTTCTAATACAATCGGCCCTTTTTTATTTATTATTATTTTTTTTTTTGAACTAAATTTTCTATTCTATCGAATGATTCTTAATCGAAATATTCAACATTGCTATTAATGAATCAAGAAATACTTGTATTATTTCGCAATTATACACATAATAATAATTACTCGCTACTTTAATTCATTAATTTGGAATTATCTTGTGATCCAATTGCTATAAAGCAATGTTACTATCTAAACTGATCACAGTACTATAACAATTGAAGTTCTAGTTGTTATCATTGTATTATCAAATAGTATTGAATGATAACTTTTGCTGGTAGATTATTTTCTGCAGTATTTTATTAATTTCCGTTGATATTTTCCCGGATTTTCTACTGTTATCTTAATTTTTCATTTCCTGTAAAGATTGTATGCGCAACTGATTGCGCCATCTAATTAACGATCACTGATAAGCGAATAAATTGCAAACAAGTTTGATAATAAATCGATTTAATTACCATTTCGTAGCTGGACGAACTTAATGTTCTGCAACTGTTGAACAAATGCTTGAAAAATTTAATTATTTCATTTTACTGAGGATAATGCTATTATTTGCTTAATTTATATTCAAACAAATTTATTCGCTCTGCAAAAAAATCATTTATTTGTGCTAAAGTGTGCTAAAAAAAAAAAAGAAAAAAAAGTGCCATCTGTTCTATTGCTTTTTATGGAAATATAAGAAAATAGACTGCAAGCTTAATTTTTGATCTTTTATCAGTGTGTTATCATTTTAAGGAATGAGGAAGGAGACGAAAGTACGTTACAGAGAAACTAATTCACCGTTACAAATTCAGATTCTACTAACATTAACGATATTTTTTTTATTCATCATTTTACTCTTAACTTTTCTGATTTTTTCATCCAAGCAACGTTTCGACCTGCAAACTACTTTACAACAGCGTTATTCCGCCAATGATACTTCTACTATTACTTCACAGTCATATTTCAGGCTACCTAATACAATACATCCGTTCCATTATGACCTCAAACTACAAATATTTCTTCCATATCGGAAAGAATTAAATTTTAATGAACAGAATTTCAGCATTCATGCAAATGTAGCAATTCGTATTATTTGCTTGCATGCAACTAATCAAATTATTTTGAATGCTAAACGATTGAAATTTGATAAAAATGATATAGAAATACAAGATAATCGTAACAAATCGATACAATTAATAAGTGTAAATCGTTATCAGCATGAAACGGATGATATTCATACTGTTGAGATAATACTGATGCAACAACTTAATTCTGGATATGATTATACGATTTATATCAGATATCAAGGAGTTATCAATGATGTTTGGTCTGGCGGTCTTTACAAGACTCAATACAAGATTAATGACGAGACAAGGTTAATTTAATTTTTTCCGACTTCTCCTTCCTTTTTATACATCTTTTCAAAACACAAAAATAATTTTGTCATTTAAAGATTTAAATTGTAATAATTTAATAATTACTTAAGATGAAATTATTCAATAAAATCCCAAATTCTTGAATTTTTTCAGTTAAAAATAAGCTTTCGAATTTCCTAGAGTTCATTGATTAAAAATTTTTTTAAAGATTTTCTTTGAAATTTCTAAATTTTGCTGCGGTATTTTTTCTCTTGTTAAATATGCTTAAATTTTTTAGCAGATTTATTAAGTTTTTTTTCATTTTATTTAATAAAGTGAAGAATAATCGAATTTTTTCCCTCTTTATTAGGAATGAATTCAATAGTTTTCAAAATTCAACATTCGATTCTTTGCTTATTTTATTTTGTGAAAGATAATTTTCTACCAAAATATTTTCTCATTTTCATTTAATACACTACTTTTATTCCCAAGGAATTATATTTCTCATAATTTGAAATGACTTTTTAGTATGCATCATGCAAAAATATGATGCAAACATAATCACTTTTTGCTAATTTGGACATACCATTTTCGTTATTTTTTTTTTCCCATTTTGCAATATCTCATATATTTCGACGAAAATGAATTAAGCGCGAAATTCAAATTTTGTTTTCTTAAGTAAACACTTCGAGCAAAACTTTTCTTTACAGAAAATAGTCATAAATTTTTCTGAGAAATTGTTCTCAAGAGCATAGCGGCAAAAAGAAGAATGAATGAAAAATACTTCGTCATTACTTATTTTTCATAAAAATCAAAAATTACATCTACATTTCGCATACCGTCATTTCGGATGTATTTTTCCGGATAGTTCGCTTATCAATTTCAGCGAGAAATAACAAATAAGTCATCAAACAACAGTAGTATTCAAGTAATTGCATTTCTATTCTAGATTATTAGCACTTACACAATTACAACCAACCGATGCAAGCCGTTTATTGCCCTGTTTCGATGAACCAGAAATGAAAGCAACATTCCGGATCGTTTTAATTCATCCTATGGGCACGTCAGCTGTTTCCAATTCACCAGTCCGTCGTTATCATCATCTCGATTCGTGAGATCTTTTACTATTTTGATTACATAATTTATTTCTTTACTTGATAGTAAATTGTTGCTGAAGAAAATCAAGCTTAAAATTGGACAAAAGTGAAACAATGAAGGACTTAAATCAAGGTTAGGAAAAATTTTAATTGAAATTTACTGACCGTTTGTTGAGCTGTAAATCGATAGTTTCAGGTTGTGCTAAAAAAAAAAAGTTGTTTCTGAAAAAATTGTTCGCAAATAAACAACTGTCACACTAATGGTAACAATAATATATAAATGATAACAAGAAAGATAATTGTTATATATTTGTCTACAGTGATAAAATTTAGTGTCATAATAGTTATGAAATGATTTCATAATCACAACTTATTACAAATATCAGACTTGGAGCATTTTCCTTTTATCCATGTATCATTTCATTGATATTTATGATATTTATTAACTGATACTATGCTCAATTAGAGTTATGTGATCTTTTATCGGGATTCATTTTACAGGAAATGGAGCGAGACGGAATTTGAAGTGACACCTGTTATGTCAACCTATTTGCTAGCAATAGCTATCAGTGATTTTGTTTTCAAGTTTCGTCACTGTGGAAAGATTGAAGTTTGACTTTTAATACTATTCAATTTGAAAATTAAATAAATTTCTTCTACAAATTCTGTGAAATGAAAAACTAATATTCTAATTGCAAATTTAATTAAATAAGAACGATTTACAATAAGATTATTATTAAGTCAGTAGAAAACTTTTCATTTGAAAAAAAAAAAAAAAAAAAGGAAAGACAATCCTTTTGCAATTCTAAAAGAATTGTATCCGATATCAATGAGAGTTTTACCGTTCTTGATAAGAATGAGTCCTTTCTATCATAAATTTCTTGACACTGTTCTGTTCAATTTCATTCATAAGATAATCAGAATCTTTTTTCTTCTTTCTTCAAATAATAGTTATTGTGAAAATCTTTATTCGAAAAGCTTCAATTTTACTGCTTGATTTTTTTAATATTTTCTAAACTATTCTTTGCTTTTTTGATTACAAAATTCAGCATTATTTTCAGTTCCATTCAAGTTTAATTTATTCTTAATTAAACTATCCAGTTCTTTAAACATAATCAAATTTAGTAATGTATTGCATCATTCAAAATTTACGAATCCAATCTCTCGTTATTTTATTTTATCTTGTTTGATATCATTTCCTTCTTAATGACATGCTAATTATTATAACACATTACTAAGACTTCTTCTAATGCCTGTTATAGACTTAAAATTGTTTATATTACAATAACGTGAGAGTAAAGACTAAAATTTTCAATAATGACAAAGTTTGAAGCGATGTTGCAAGTTTTCTACTGATGACTGATATTTAAATGATATAATTATCATCGTCATGCTGGATTATCCTTATGAAGTGATCTAAATCGTTTATAACATTCTTACAGCATCTAATGTTTACTAAAGTTACTGAATCATTTATCATCACCTCACTTTCTTCAGAATAGAAAACAATTAAAAATTCGTATTCCTTATTAATATTATTTTGATTAAAGCAATTGCAAGAATAAAAATGAAAGAATATTTAATAAGTGTTTTGATATGGCAAGAGTCATTTCCCTTCTTAATTCTTGTTAGAAATTAGTAAAAACTAAAAAATTTGAAAATATCAATTTGAAATTATATTGACTGGTACTTATCTCTATTCAACTTTAAATTAGATTCAATTTTCGTTGAAAGTGTACGGAGTGAAAAACAACTCTGTATTATCATTTAGGGAAAGAAAATAAGATAAAAAATATATCTTCAAGCATTAAAAAAGTGAAAAAAAAAACATACTGAAAATGACTTTAAGCTTAATTTAAAAATGAATGAAAAAGCATAGATTAATTTTGTAGATTCGCGTTTGGTGTCAATCCGCAATGGTATATGACATCGATTATGCGCTTCATATCGCATGCCGATTGCTAATTTATTACGAAAATTTCTTCGCCATTCCATATCCACTCAAAAAACTCGGTCTGTTCACATTTTTCCATCCAAAGTTTTTAATTTTGACTAATTTCGGTAACTTTTTTCAATTTTTAAAATGACAACTTCTTCACTTATCAATCCAATTAAGATATTAAATAGAATGATGAATGAATCAAAAAGACTATGTTACCAATTTAGCACGGAGAAATTTCCGAATGTACATAAAACTGCACTACTTTTCATTATTTATTTAAATTTGTCAAACATAAGAAAAAAAATGTACTGAAATTTTTTCCTTGCCTTGCTTAAATTTTCTGTCCTTTATCTTTTTTCTTCATTAACTAAAATTATTAATGAATTGAATTTTTTATTAATTATTTTCCATCTGTATTTCATTTGTTTTATTTTATTTTTTTTCTTTTTTTGGATAGATTATTTTTAGATTATTTTAGATATTTTCACAGTACCTGAATTACGTGTTTTGGCGATGGAAAATTGGGGTCTAATTACTGTACGCCAAAAGTTAATGATTTATAACCAACGTCTAAATAGTTTACGTGAAAGGAGAGTTGTAACAGATGTTATTGCACATGAAATCGCACATATGGTAAATTCTCGTCTAAAGTGGTAGATATCAAGAAGTTAACAATTCTTTGATAGTTCTCAAGAAAATACATAATCAGCAATTGTGAAATATCATAGCATCACGTTTCGGTTCTAAAAATTATGGATTTATCATTTAAATGTTATGCGACACATCTAGCCAAGACTAATTAGTATTCAGGACAGTGACGTCATATATAATAAAATTAATGAGAAAAAGGATTAGAAGGCTCTAGCAAATCTATAAAATTTCAATTTCTGTTTTTAGTGGTTTGGAAATTTGGTAACAATGCGTTGGTGGAATGATTTATGGTTGAACGAAGGTTTTGCAACGATGATGGGTCAAAAAGCAGCAGATTTTGTTGAAAACACGACACTACGAATGGTATTTTATATCTGAAATTTTTTCCGACATGAAAAGTGCTATGAAAAATTTTTTTCTTTTCACTAAAATGTGGAAAAGGAAAAAAAAGTGCGATAAAAACTATAGTTTGTATCAAAATGTGATATAATACTTAACATTCCCATTAAAGGTAGTCAAAATTAATTGCAGTAATTGTACACTGATTTTCGGAAAGGTGCCAACAACGCTAACCATTAAATTAAATTAAATCCATTTCAAATCAAAACAGATTGTATACCGAAAATTAAACCGAATCTTAGATTAGCTAAGAGATATAATAGTACTCATTTCCAAAAATTTATTTAAACGTAATTTTATATTAATATTATTATTTTATAATTCAAAAGCGTTCGTTTTATATTGCAAACGAAATAATAAATATCTATCATATTATAAGCATTCTGAAGAAATATGCGAAAATTTATTTTCCGGTCAGATCGTATTTTCAGGAAAAGATAGTAGCTTGTTTAAATTTAAGTAGATTTTTAAAAAAATATTAGTTAACCTTACTCATTATCTATTGAATTCATTTGAAATGTTTGATGAAATTCTCAATCAAATGTGGAATAATTATTTCCTTGCAGTCACAGTATTTTGCGGCTGATATTACGTTAAAAGCACTGTCCAGTGATCAGCATACATCAGTGACGCAACCGATAAGTTTAAAAGAAAATAGTGGTCGTATACACGGTCAAGATATCAAAATAATTTATAATAAGGTATTTGATATGATTCCGTACAGTCATTCGTCCTTGCCGTATTGCTTAAATTAGATTCTTGGGAGAATATCAGCATCGAGCAGTTTAATGAATGGTATATGATAATGGATTAGAATGATTATTATGACTATCTGTTCAACTGAACGATGCTGTTGTCACTACTGATAGTTTTATGAAAACCAAGAAAATCGAAAAACAAAGATTATGGATCTTTGAGAACCCATAATTCATAGTTAATATTATAAATTGCTCATCATAAATAGTACACTAATTAAGTAACTAGCAAACGTCAAAATTAAAAGTCATTTTTAGCTAAATGATTGAATGATTTCAATGCTTTCAATAGAAAATACGTATACCACAGAATATTGTAAATACGATGAATACATTATTGTATTACTTATTTTATTTCACCGATATTCCAAATATCACATATCTAGGGAGCTGCAGTAATCCGTATGATAGAATCAACAATTGGGGAAGAAGTATTTCGTAAAGGATTAAATCTCTATCTGATAGAATTTGCTTATGCAAATGCTGGAAAGAATGACTTCTTGACTAGTTTTTCAAAGTAAGTATATGATTTTAATTATTAAATAAATTAAGATTTGAAAGCTAATATTATGAGCATTCTAAAGAAAAATTAGTGTATTTGATAAATAATCTAATAATAATGAAAAATGCACTACATTAAACAAGCGAATATTTATGACAACTTAAATTTTATTTGAAGTTTTAAGAAACATATATCAAATTTAAAATCTGAAACGAAATTTTGAAACAATTTGCCAAGTCTTTTTTTTTTATTTATTTTGCATCGATTAGTTAATTATTATTACTATTGCATAATTAATTCACCAACTATCCTTGTTGAAGAATTTTCAAGGCAATCGATCATCATCGTGATCCTTTTTTGGGCCGTAATTTTTCGGTTTATGATTATATTGATTCATGGATTTATCAAAAAGGATTTCCATTGCTAAAGGTTTGCTAGTAATTTCGTTTTCACTTTTTTCTTTTATTATTTCTGAATTTTTAAAAATTTTTTAAAAAATTTTTTTAATACCAAAATCAATTTGTTGTTATTGCATAGGAATAGGAAGAATCTATGAAGGAAATTAGTAATGATATGAAGAGAATAAAAAGAAAATAAATAAAACTATAAGAGAACTTAAATTCTTAAAAGATGCAAATTTATATGAGAAAAGATTCATATTATAAAAGAGACGAATAGCTGGTCCTTCAATTTTATTTAAAATATAAAAATAATCATAAGAATATTAACGATTGTGTTTCAATTACTATTTCTCCGAGATAAGTAAAAGTGTTTTATCTTACTAAAATAAAATATTATACTCTGTTATTAGGTTCGAAAAGTTGGTAATTACTTTGAAATCACCCAAAAAATATTTGATTTTGATAATAAGAGTGAATTTGTCAATACACAATGGAAAGTACCAATATTTACACGGGAAAATCGACACAGTGAAGTTAATTGGTTAGAAGAAGGTAAAAAAAGTAAGCTGAATATCATATTCAATCTCTTATTTAATTATTCCGATAAACATATGACTTCTTGATTATCCGAGTCAGTCCTGACATTGTCATATGCGCATTATATATGTTATATCTTGATTCATGACCCGGATGAAGTAAAAGACGATTGTACCAAAGAAATGATCACATCTGAATGCTACGGCATCGCTTTTCGAATCAATAATTTTGATAAGTCAAATATCAAAAAATAAATGAATTATCAATATATAATGATTATTTCATAAATTTCAGTAATACTATTGCATGGAACGCGTACGTTTGTGCTAGATCCAGATTTTCACGGTTATTATCGTGTCGAATATGAGCTTAACTATTGGAAACTTCTCATTGATCATTTACTCTACAAACATAATTATTTTTCTGTTTCAACGCGACTTAAATTACTCGGCACTTACTTTTTATTTTATTTACTACTTAACCTAAAAGAGTTAAATTTACTTTTTTTCATCAGCCATTATTCTGAATCTCATCGAGAGCAGTCATTTTGAAACTCACGAAACTATCATCTGATGATTTGACTATATTTCAGAGTTTTCCTTATATTAGGAAAAAATCATTCGTTTTCACTATAATTTCGGGAATTTTCAGATGATGCATTTGTGCTAGCTGAAACTGGACGTATTCCGTATACGATACCAATGAAAATGTCACTATATCTCAGGAATGAAACAAAAGTTGTACCATTTATTACCTTTTTAAGTCGATTTGAAACCATCTTATATCGCGTGCATCGTCATCCCAATGCGTCACTTTTCAATGTAAATCTTATTTTTTATAAACTTTCAATTGCTATCATAATTTTTGAAGAATTAGATCTTTAAGTAATTGAACTGATCAATGTAAGCTTTGAACTGTCTGATGATGGATAGATGACACTCGAACTATTGCAACTTTGGTTGTGAAATTCAAGTTGCCAACTCGTCGACCACTTTCAGATCATTCTCGAAAGTTGGGACAGATGAGGTGCAGCATTTACTGGAACTTTTGATTTGGCCGTAATTATTCGAAATTGCAGAAATATATACAATTTCTTATGGAACCATCGTACGATCGAATCATTAAAGCTGAAACAAACTCAGATGCTTCATACAATATGGAATTTGAGTACGTGTACACGTTGAAAGTTTATTTCATCTGTTTACTTTTCACGTACGAATTAGAATATTATTTAGCAAAATAATTGTGTATTAATTATCCATCTTTAATTTAGACTTATTTATATTTGAAGTAGGTGATACACCAGTGAAACGAGAAGGAAAAGAGAGATGGAAGAAATGGTTACGTGCTTTCTGTTTTCCGAAGTTTTCGTGATTTTTTTTTTTTTTGATTTAGATTTATAAGGGAACTGATATACTTAAAAATGTGTGCTGGTGGATATGAACGATGTATCCAGATATTCCGATCACGCTTGACGGGACTTTACAAGAACTGTTCCCGAAACATACTCAGCAATCCTTGCAACAGGTAAAACGGAATTTACAAAGTTGTTTGCTTTTTCATCCGGAATATTTAATAGATAGTCATATTTAGCTTAACTGATTTTTTAGAAACCAATTAATATTTCTGTGTAGATTCCAACTTCCTTCTTCAATCTCTTTTCCATCTTTGTGGATATAAAAGATATCTACATTCAACTTTGATCGAAATCCAGTCACTGAGCGCATCAGTTGTTAAGAATATAACCAGTATAGCTATTTATTTGTATGAAAGCAAAATAAATAACAAAACAAGCTTGATTTTTTTTATTTTAATTTTTTATCCCCAAATTTGGAAACAATGAGAAAAAAAGGTAAGGATATTAATATCATTTGACGATATGCTATATAAATTTAGAACATAAAAAATGGTTTGGCTTATTGATTTATTAAATATTTGTATGAATGCAATTTACAAGCTATATCGGTTTCAGTTCATTTGTTTCCCTAGTTATGGATGTTTTTAAGCTATTTTAGTAACCTATTGAAATATTAAAACTTAATTATCATAGTACGAAACGAAACAAGTAATATGATCTGTTCTGATATAGCGGCAAAACTTATTTACTAAAAAGATTAAATTATTTCTTGCTTTTATAGCACAGAATTGTTAATTATTTTGTTATTTGCTTGAGCAAAAAGTTCAGTAATTTATTTCTAAAAAGTATCATGAATTTAGAACGTCCATAATTTAATTATATGTTTGAAGAATAGAACCAAGCTTACGGAATACTGCTTATATGGTAGCATCCAAATACGGTAATCAGACAGAATTGGAATTTATGATTAGCAAGTTTCACGCAGAAGAATATCATGTTGAACGTGATAGAGTTTTTTCCGCACTTACCAGTAGCTCTAATCATTCTTACATTGAAGTGTAAGTAGATATAATGCTTAATTTTGCTATTTAATTTATTTATTAAGGAATTATTTTAGACAGTTAAATAGTTTCAATCTAATTTTAAATTCCAACTTTGATTTGTTGCTCAATTTTCAACACAATGGCTAAAAATATAATAATTCGCGTTTAGGAAGAATACTTATTTGAAAGCCTTCTATAAAGTTTCCTCTCAATTTTCTAAAGTTTTTTTTTTCTTTCAGATTGGTAAAAGAAGTATTGACCAAAAAAGAGAAAGACACTGATTTTCGACCTAAATTATACGAACTCTCGAGGTTATTGGATTTATGTCAACAAAATATTTTCATATAGAAAATTATTAATTAATTAATTAATTCACTCAACTTTTTTTCGCTACCATTTTATATTTATCACTGAACTAATTTTCTGAAAAAAAAAACAAAACTTTTATTTTTAGGAAAAATTATGATAACGGAATAATTGAACAGTATTTATTCAATAATTTTGCTGAACTTATTAAGAGGTAAATTTTATTTATTGCATTTCTTCAAAATTTAATTTTTCATTTCATTGATTGCAATTAACATTTCACTTCATAATGCGCTGATTAAAATGAAAATTTATCAATTATAGACATGAAAAGTATGGGCCTTTCTTCATGATTCAAATGGCAAGAGGATATGGAACAAAAGAAGATTTGATAAAAGTTGGTGATTTTATGATTATGTAAACTAAATTAAAGAAAAGCTTTTATATTTATTTTCAGCTTAATGACATATAATTATTGAATTTATTAGTCATCAGATGCTAAAATGCAAGTCTTGCATGATAAATTGCATGCATGATTTGCGTAAATTAATTGGTAACTTTTGATATTCTTAAAATAGAAATGTGAATGAAACAAGGATGTGAAAATAACTTTTAATAAACATTACTGTACGAAAAAAAAATATATGATTTCTTCATTTATTTCTTTTTTGGATAGTATTTAAATGATGCAATCATAATCATTAAGAGGAATTGTCGAGTTTTCTTAACATTATTCTCGAAGACGCTTTCATATTTATTTTCAGCTTTTAAATTAAAAAACAATAGTAATACTTAAAATATATCAGTAAAAGATTGGATTTTTGTTGAAATAAATCCGAAAATTTATTGTTTTTCTAATTTAACACTAGAAATCTTTAGTTTTATTTTCAGCTGAATATATTCGAAGAAAAATATGGACCATTTATGAAGAAATTAAAACCTGTTATTTCTCATATTCGAACAGATATTAAGAGACGGATGAATTGGAATGCAAAATACGCTAATGAAATTATCGAATTTATGTCAAAATATTTACAACTTTGAGAAATTTCTGTGTTCGATTAAAATCTTTTTCTATTTGTTCACAGATTTCAGCGCTTTTATAGAAGCAACGAAATTAGATGGTAACTGATTCTACATCAGTAATTAGATTTAAAAAGAAAGTTCATTGTCACATAGGCCAAAATATAAAGGGCAAGGCCATCGTTTTACTAACATCGAAAGTGATATACATTATTAGCTTGTGCTAAGCGGTTTTGTCAACTGAATGTTCAGATTCATATGGATCTCTTTTGTTGATAAGTCGATGATACAAAAATAACCTTAAATTTGGTTTAGATCTGAAAAAAAGTGAAAAAAAGTCTTGAAGAATAGATCTGATAAATTGGGAAATGTGCAATCTACTAAATTATTTTTAGGAAAAAGAATAAAAATTTAGTCTATCCAAAAATATTGATGGCACATCACTTTATTATTCCATTTATTTAATCAAATTTTATTGTAAATTGATATAAATTTTATTTGAGGAGTAAAAGTTTGATATAGTGATAAATGATACAAGAATGATATCTTTAACTCTTACTATGAGAAAATTTATTTTACTTATTGATAGCCAAAAATTTATCCTTTTATCCTTTCCTTTTTTTTATTCTTGAATATCGTTTTGTATTAAAGTGATAAATAATTTATCAATTATTTGTTTACATTTCATTCCGAACTTTTGCTGTGATTACGCCCCAGTCATTGTTTATTTTCATAAAGTATTAATAATTTTTTTTTCGATGGGCTTGCCATAACGTTAATAAGTATATTTGATTTGATAATATGTGATATTTTCCGATCTCTCACAAATTAAAATTCTTTTCATTTTGTTAAACTTTAATCTTGAAATTTCATCAGTTAGTGTTTACATATTTTCAATGCTCTGGAAGTAAGAATTTTAAAGTTGGTGAATTCCAAAATATTTTAATTGTGTATGAATAAACAAAGTCTCGGAAAGTAAAGAAGCAAATAATTAGCATCGTTATCATGTTACCAATCATTTTTATGATTTGACAAAATTGAATATCCTCTCACATACTTATCACTTATCATAAAATACCATCACTCGGTGTGCGAATATCACGTTTTATTCTGACTATATATATTTTGCTATAAAAGTCATTTATTTGTCATAGCGAAACATTTTTTTTATGTTTTATGAATCATCTAAATTATAAATACAATTTTTGAGCAAATTTAGCTCTATTCAAGAAAGGAAGCATTTTTTTCCAGGCAGAAGACATCTGGTTTAAATTTTCGCCTTTAAATAATGATTAGTGCGATAAAAAATTTGAGTGATCAAAATGTAGTTCATATACTGAAACTTCAATGATAATGGTTAAAACTAAGAAGAAATTGAAGATCATATAAATCAATGAAAAGATATCGTAAGCATTTTGAACATACTTTTAAAACTTAATAGCGATGCCGAATTGATAAAATTTCAGGAATTTCAACATTCTTAGGCAGAAAAATTCCGGAATGATTGCTCAACTAGATAATTTCTGAACTTTTCAGTTAACATTAGTTGTGAGTAGTTCGGAACTAATAGAATTATTCGAATCTTCAGAAAGTTTGCAAAATTCATTTATTATAGCTTTTCAGTATATTGTGACTTTGTCTTTTTTTCAATATTCCTTTTGATTTGGTTATTAAATTAAGGAAAAGAAATTTGGCATACTTTTTTCTGAAACAAGCTACTATATTAAGGAGGCTATTATAAAATCAAAATTGTAAAATTGATTGGCCATTCTTTTTATTTAAGCCATGATTTATTGAATAGTAGCCTTAAAGGACGTATGAAAAACAGATTTATAGTTGGTCGTTATGACAACATATTAACAATGAATCAATTTTATTTAACTAGCAGCAGATAGAATTGTAGTATTTATTAGTGTAAAATATTGATCGAATTGATTAAACATGTGGCACAAGCTCCGAAAGACTTTAGGTTTGAGCTAAAATTTCAATTTAAGCCAGATTTTTTATTTATTATCTTTAAGGATTGCTACATCTAGGAATATTTTTTATTAAATACTTTTTCAATTTCTGACCGTAATAAACTCCATGAATTTTTGTCAAAAATTTCCAAAAGGTCTACTTATTTTTTAATGCCACACTTTTTTTTTTTTAAAATTATTTTCTTATCAAGGAAGCAACTATAAGAAGAATATTTGCCTTAGAAATTTTTCAAATAAAATCAATAACAGCCAAGTTGATGAATGAATTAAATGAAATTAATCGCTGGAATATGAGAATTCAAATTTAATTTCATCATCGAGTTTTGTACGACCCTAAAGCTTGAGGTATACACACATTTTGAATTTCGATTCGTCTTATTTAAAAAAATAGAACTCATTAGAATAGAAGTTAAATTCAGAAAAAAAAAGAAATTTCAAAATTAAATTTGAAATTGTTATAGTATTTTCAAGGAAATGAAAATGCACTTTTGGCAGATAGTATTAGCGAAAGCTAACAAACCCTACGCTTTCTCATTTTATTCTCTTCTCTGATAAATTCTAATTTGAATTTATTACGTCTTCAATGAAATTGTCGTGTTAAATGTTTGCAGAACTTCCGGGTTTCTAAGAACTTATTAGAATGTTATCGAGTTTTTATTAAGATAGTGAAAGTTAGGATCAAATTATGCACAATCTATGAAGTGTTGAAGTATAAAATGTGTCTTTTTTATCCATTGTGATAATAGCTCACGCTTTCTTAAGTAATTTTCTTTAAGCAACTCTATTTGTCGTTTTTTCAATATTTTCTCGTTTTCACAAAACAATTTTGGATGAATATTATAGAATTATGTGCAATTAAGAAATATTTCCAGTTTTTATTCCTAATTTACATCCACTCTAACTTAAATTGTTTTAGTGAAATATTTGATTATGGACAAATATCAAAAATTGGCAAAAATTGGCGAAGGTTCTTATGGCATTGTATATAAGTGTTGTAATAAAGAAACAGGACAGGTAAGCTATAAATTTTTCCCTCATATATTATACATAGAACATTTGCTAACTCAGTTTATGTATATAACTAGTTGGAAAGTATTTCAATAATTGATTCGATTATTATTTGCTCAATAAGTTAAGAGGTATTACATCAATTGATTCGGTTATTGTTAACGTAATGAACTAGGAAGTATTTTAATAATTAACTCGGTTATTATTTATGTAACAACTCTAAAAGACATTTAATTGACTTGATTATTATTTATGTAACGGGCTAAGAAATATTTCATTAATTGATTGAGTTATTGTTTATATAACGAGTTAAGAAGTATTTCATTAACTGAGTTGGATAATTTTATATGTAATGATTAAGAATAAGTTAACTTTGAATATAAGATTTCTAATCTTTGTTCTGTATATCTGATTTTTCATTGAATGTTCTAGCGACACGACCATTTAGTTGGCTAAGTTCTTTTGGATCGGCAAATTCCTAGGCACCGCAAGCATAGCGCCTTGCAAAAACAAATCTTACATTTTATGCATGAATTTTGAATATATATTTTTTGTTTAGGATTATCATGCATCTTTCAATTATTTGTTTAATTTTTTTACCTTTATTTGCTTAAATTAAATACGATATATAAAATTGTCCGAATATTATAATAAGAACGAATATCAGATTATGAAAAATAAGTTTTCTTGATAATAAAATGTTGATTAGCGAAGTAAATAGATTAATTTAACAGTTCATTACAACAAAATTCTGAAATTTTCCCTTTAGATCGTTGCAATCAAGAAGTTCATTGAATCAGAAGATGACCCAGCAACCAAAAAAATTGCTTTACGTGAAATTCGAATATTAAAGGTGAGTACAAATTGTTGAAAATGCAAAAATATGCATAGTACCAATTATAAAGCGGGAATAATTCAAGAAATTTTGTCTGTTCTAATATTATTTAATATCTTTTAAATATTTGCAGCACCTAAAACATCCAAATTTGATAGCACTGATTAAAGTTTTTAAAAGGAATCGAAAATTGCATTTGGTTTTTGAATATTGCGAAAAGACTGTTTTAAATGAATTGGAAAAATATCCCAATGGGTTTGTTTCATTTGCCATTTATGTAATGGAATGTTTTCATGCATGATTTATAAAAATATGAAATAGATTTTACTATATCTAATCAGAACTTATCTAGAATTATATTTGTTTTGTCTTTCTTTTTTAGATTAAATGACAGCATGATGAATAAACATATTTATTGATTAGAAAATTTAAACATCACAATCAATTATTTAATATTAAATTATTAGATAGGCCATTATCTATTCTGACAATGTGATTAGGTAATGCATAATTTTTCATCCTTAACCTTACTTTAACCAATAATTATTTTTTGAAAAAGATGTTTAAAGAATTTTTTAGATGTCCGAAAGTTTTTATCAAAAAAACAATTTATCAATTATTGCAAGCCGTACAATATTGTCATGCATTTAATTGCATTCATCGTGATATAAAACCTGAAAATATTTTATTAACAAAAAATGATGTGGTAAAATTGGCTGATTTTGGTTTTGCCCGAATGATAAGTAAGTAATCCAACAACTTTCCTATTTTTTTTGCAAATTTATTGATAATATTATTTGTAATTAATTTGATCGATTATCTTAATAACTATTAATTCTGAAAAAAATTTTCATGTTATAATATTTTGAACATTTGATTTTTTTACTACTTTCTTGGCTAAATTGCAATTTTTGAGAATATCAATATTTCTCGAACATTCAGTGTATCATGAAATGAAATGGATTTCTAATAGATGTATAAAATTAACATTGCTAATTTGAGAAAGCAAAAACTATCATTTCTTCCATGACCTCATAACTGAAAGGAAGCACTTCAAATAAGCGAAAATGAAAAAAATTTTTCAAATAACGTAGTTTTTTTTTTTGTAGATACGAGTGATTTCTACACAGATTACGTGGGCACTCGTTGGTATAGGAGTCCAGGTAATTTTTTTCTTATGTCCTTTAACTTATCGTTTTTTCTTTTATATTTGAAAATTACTTCCTTCTTATGGAAGAATGATAATTAGTTTATCGGAAGAACATAATTAATTATCATTTATCCGACAATTTTTTTCCTTGCCGATTCTTCGGATTACCTCTTATATTGTTTAGTTCATATACTTATGCGTATTCTCGGAAACAGTTCAATCACATATTAGCCGGATATGGCACTTTCAAGTTTTTCTGATTTTATTTCACTTGAAATTACTTAAAATTAATTTTTCTTTTCTACTTCAATTCTTTTTAAATCTGGTATTTCTCATACACCGTCATAGTCATTTTCGTCCAATTCAAGGAATATTCGTTTTATTGTTCCTTGCTGAAATCAATTATTTATTTCTTCAGAGTTACTAATAGGTGCTATACGATATGGACCACCAGTAGATGTTTGGGCAGTTGGTTGTGTTTTCGCTGAAATGATTACCGGTGAAGCACTTTGGCCTGGTCGATCCGATATCGATCAGTTATACCTAATTAGGAAAACTATGGGTATGGAACAGTAATTTTTGTCATCGAAAAATAATAGAACCAATGAAAAACTCTGTTATAAATTATCAACATTGTTAGGATAATGTGATGCGATTTGATAATATCGTAATCTTTTGTGATTCAAATTTCGGAATAATTGATTCCAATCTTGGGCATCATTTGAAATATTTCCTAAAAAGCATTAAAGTATAAATGATATCTGCTTGAAAGAAAATTTATATTATCTGTACAGCTGAAAAGTCAAAATTCTGAAGCATCAAGTATGAATCTTAAGTTGGTTTTTGATTTCAGGGGAATTTCTACCGCGGCAAAAAATACTTCCCCGGTCGAATTTGTTTATTCATGATGTTTTGATTCCGAACCCGGATTTGTATGAAAATTTGACGAAAAGACTAAAAACTTCGCCAATAATTATTGATTTTTTATATGTAAATCTTTTCAATAAAACTGTTATTCTGAGCATTTGAAAAATTTTTGGAAATACTTGTTTTGCAGTAACTTCATCTTCTGATTGAAAGAAGTTCATAAATCCTAGAGACTTAAAAGAAATTGAGAAAGATCACCGTTTGAAATCATCGATTAGTTAGATGGAATGTTTTGATATTCGATATAATGATGATCACATAACGGAAAGGCTTAAATTTTCTTCTGATCAGGGATCAAATATTAGATAATATTTTGTAGTGAATGAATAATCAAATTGCAACTTTAAATTATATAATAGAATAATAAAATTTAGAAATGTTTGGATATAAATCCAGAAAAGCGATGGTCTTGTAGTGAATTACTCCAGCATAATTATTTTGATGGTTATGCATTTCATACTCCATTACTTAAATCAACCGCTAAACGAGTATGTCACATATTGCTAACAGTTTCTTGATTATCTTATTAATGATATGGTATAGTTCTGATAGGGACTGAGATTTTCTGGGAAATTCTGAGACTTCCCGGTATGATTCAATGCATAGAATGAATGAAAGGAAGGTAGCATTTAGCAATCGTCAAATCATTTCGTTCATTTGCATTTAAATAAATGTAATGAACGGCTTAAAATTATTTTTTCATCTTCTTGAACTTCTAATTTACCGTGCTGTTATTGTCTTAATTTTTCATTTTTCAGCTTACAACAAACTGTTTGCCTTATTTGGTGAACAGTCCATTGAATGAACAACAACCAATTGATGGTGGCTTTAAGATTATTGCTCAAAACAATGCAAGTACCTTCAGTGGACAATATTTGCCTTCAATTTAAATATCGATCTTTCATTTTGTATTTCTATAATTACTCACGTGTTTATCATAAATTATCGATATAAATAACGAAGATTTCAAAATCAGGAATCAGAATATTCATTGAACCAATCTTTGGTACGACTATCATCTTCATTCGTTAACGTTACAGTTGACACGTTTCTAAATAAAGTAATGAAAATGAATTGAAACATTATTTTCTGGTCGATTATTTGATAAATAGTAATGATTTTAGTTAGGAATGCAATATTTCACTCCCTAATAACATATCGTAACCAATATTTTACTATACTAACGGATTGTTTTCATTAGAAGTAATGTTAATTTTTGTTAAATGGACGGTTATTGTAGAACTGGTAATGAGTATTATCGGAGAAATGATAATGGACGTTACTGTAGAAATGATTTGACACTGTTCATCACAAGTTGTTAAGTATTTTACAATCCTATAAATTGCATACTGAATCTTTTTCTGTCCAAATTTCCATTGCTAGCCATATTTCCACATTACTTGAAGTAACTCATGGGTACTATATAAACATAGTAATTGGAAGAACACGTACGTGAAGATTCAAAATGAATAAGCGTGAAATGACAAAATAGATATAGATTGCATCCAATAAATAGAAACAATATTTAGAAAAGAGGACATTAAATAGATATGAAAATAACCGTAACATAATTGTTGAAAAAAATTATTTAATGAAAATAAATTTTTTGAATTCATCGTTTTAAAATTGATATCGTAGGATAGAACTTTTGCATATATATAAGTCTTATATTTTCAATTTCTATATTTTCCCTTCTTTCCTGCTCGAATATGACATCGCTATCAACTTAAAATCAATTCAATTTGTCATTGCAATACATTTTGCACTTTAAATCTCACACTGCAATCATTACAATCACTGTTAATCCATTCTATAAATTAGCTTTCCTTTTATTTAAAAAATTTCCTCAACAATGCTAAAAAATCCAACAATTTATATTGTTTCTTCTTGAAAAGAAAAACAATGATGCTATACAAAATTAATCTATATAAATAAAAATGCAAATGCTACCTGTTACTTCGCAATTAACTCCTCAAGTTCTCCACCGATTTTTCTCAAAGTTTGATACAACCTTGCATTCAAATAGGCGAGTGATCTTATATAGACCTAATTACTTTTTTCACATGTCACGTACGTGACAACTAAAAATAAGTGAGGAGGCGGAGTTTATTGACTCCGCCTTCCTTTTTTTCCCCATTCTCCTTCTTCCGCGCATCTCTCTAATAGCAATAACAGTTAGCCTTCCTTTTTTTTCTCTCATTTTCCTACTTCTCCTCATCTCTCTAATAGTAATAAGAGTTAGCCTTCCTTTTCTTCTCTCATTCTCCTTCTTTCCCCAATCTCTCTAGTGATGACAATAACCCGCCTTCCTTTTTTCTCTCATCCTGTTTTTCCTCCCATTTCTCTAATAATGATTAATAATTAATAATTAAATAATAACAAATAGTGATAAGCAGTAGTAAATAATAATACATAATAATAAATAACAGTAAATAATAATGAATAATGATTAATAATAATAAATAATAACAAACAATAATAATTAATAATAATAGTTAATAATAATAATTAATAATAATAATCAGTAATAATAACAATTAATAATTATAATAATAATTAATAATAATAGTTATTATAAATAATAGGGATTTCATCAGTAAATTAGTGCCCTTTTAGGGATTTCATCGGGCAAATCCTTAAATATCTGCTATGTGCCATTATGATAAGTTAATTTGACACATTGAGGATTGATTCTGATCAACACAATTTCGCAATCTTTGAATCTTTAATTATTTGAAGGGTATACAATAATTTTTGTTATTCTGTGTAGATGTAGAGATTATCTGGTTTGATGATTCTAGAACACGCAGCATATAATTTTCCATGTGAGAAGCAATCGATCTCTAGATCTAAATCGCACAATTCCAAAGATTGACCCTGAAATTTGTTGATGGTGAATGCAAACGTCTATCGAATTGGAGAACTGCAGTCTCTTAAACTGAAATGGCATATCCGTTGGAGTAAAAGGAATTCGAGGAATAAAGACATCTTCACCTTTGATAGGTCTGTTAAGAATGCTGCTTTACGACATTGCTTATTAATTTTTTTTTACTGCAAGCTGCGTGTCGTTGCAAAGTTTTGGCTGGTTGATATTTCGCAACATAAGAATTGGCATGCCAATTTTCAATTGCAGTACATACGATGGCATCCCCGGCAGATCGGATGAATTCATAAATTCTGTTGGATAATTAACCGCTTCCTCTGTCTCCATAACGGTATCGACGGACTTCATGTTACTGCCCCGCTTTGAATGTCAGACTAAATACTAGTGTGAAGTTCACCGGATGTCTTTATTCTTGGAGGCAAGAATAGTTCGTTCACTTAGCTGATCGTGATTCTTACAATTGGTTTGAATATCGAGAAATACTTTTTCAGCCAACCCTTCTTTTGATGTTACAGAGTTGTAAGAGTTATGAAGCAATGAAATTCGTCCTGAGGTCAGATCAACTGCCATCTTTCCGTTCCCAATTTCCAGCAACTGATGTGAGAATATCCCAGCTGATCGATCGTTTTGCAGCTGGACACCCTATTTGTAGTTAATTCTAACGTCTTTACGTATCGTCATAGAGTAGTATTTCAAGCAAGCATTTATTTCGTTCGTTGTTGTCGACTGAGGAACTGCAGATAATATTTGCCTGAAATCTCTTCCAAGCACTACTAATGCGTTCCCAAATGGTCTGGTATTTCCACACGAATCTTGCAATGATCGATCAAGACATTCATCTCAAACAATAAATTTGCATTTTTCAATACTTTCTTCTTGCTGGATGCTTTGGAAATATTGTATGTGGGAGTTTCAATGGCATACTCAATGGCAATTTCAAAACAGAATGAGCAATTCTTCCACCTGGTAGTAATGTTGCAGCTATTCCGGACGATGCAAGAACTAAAGCTACATCATTTTGAGATCGAATTGCTGCCAAAATCAATCTAATTAGTAACATTTTATCAGTTCTTCCTGATGCATCAAAAAAGAAGATTTCTTCAACTCTCTTATTGATAGTTTGCATTTTTTGATCGTAAATGCCCGTTTGCTCAAACGTTAGCTTAGGAATATTTGATTGCATATCTGACAAAAAACAATCGTGTTGTAATTTTGTTCGCGATGCAATTCTACATAGAACGAAGCAGCGATTCGGTGATGACAAGTTCAATTGATCGGGAACTTTGTTCGCGATTTGTAAGCAAAAATGTTTAATCATTATCAACGCTTCGTTGTGGATTTCTGCTGTGAAATTCATTTCATATTTGAATTTTCGTTGCGTATTCAAGGGAGAATATCTCCAGCATATGCGATTTATATTTCTCTCATAACTCTGCTGGAGATGAAGGAGAGCAGACATTCAACATGATTCCAAACAGTGTACGAATTTGATTTGAATTTAACGTGTTTCATTCGTCATTAATGCATACATTCCAATGTCGGCCGTTCTCCAATAAATTCAAAGCTTGACATGCACTGCAGAAAGTAGCATGTGTAACGCCGCTGACAATTTTTTATTGCTGAAGGAGGTTGGACCGAGCACATTTACTAACAATATGCAAAGGAAGAAGCTAAGCACTTTGTAGGCATTTAACAGCAAAGGCGAATATGGAATAACTCACCGGTTATTTACTTCGATGTCACCATTCCACATTTGCGTGGTTGCTAATTTACCGTCATCTTCTGCTGATCATCTGTATAAAGGATATTCATCATTTCTTATAACTGTATTGGATATTAATGCTCGAGGATATCGCTTACAGTATTTTCCGTCTATCATGCATGATGAATTTGAATTCAGTTTACCGCAAGTTCCATGTATCGTATTTTTTGTCATAACGTTACGATTTCTGCGCCGAACGACGTCATTTGGATATACGAGTTGTATTTCTTGGCGCTTTGATTCGGTGGTATATCCGGCCAGCAAAGTTTTTAATAGCTCTAGCGGTTCTTCAAGTTGAGGCAGTTTAATTTTTCCGGCGGCGCTACACATTCCTTTCGTTTTTCCATTAAATTTCAGAGCCGTGCAATAAAGACATATTTCAGTCATAGAGCGGATGAAAACATGCCGGCTCAAACTATAATCATCAGTTGGGTTGCACTAGAATGCAGAACAATTTTAATCGCGTAACTGTTGAATATGGAATCATGTTTTACGCTGATCAAGAAATACTAAAGGTGAAGTAGCATGACATAGTTCAAAGGGACGACAAACATGTTTACCACCAAAACGCTTCAATTCACAGATAAACGACAAAAATTACGCAGCAACAGCAGTTATTCGGAGTTCCAAGGGTTCCAGTTCGATAGTTTAAAGCGACGCAACAGCACTAACAATTCAACAGTTTACTTGAACAGTATTCTTTTCTATCAGCGACAAAGGAAAGAATAACCCAGCGATTAATTTGGCTAGATGTTCTCTGATAATTGTTTGTTGCGACGAATCACTCTTTATCAATCAATAAAACCTTTCTTAACAGCATTCATCTCTCATACAAGACACAAAATACCTCCTCGCACCTAATGCTGACCTAGCCGAATCAATCTCCAATCTAACCAAACCACAAATCAAATTACGAAGTATCAGTTTTTTTTTTCCTTAACACTAGAAACATGTTCCTTCTCCTTTCTTTTTTTGCACTTTACCAGACTGAGCTACAGTAACGCATGTATAAAAACATGCGAGTATTCGAATGCAAAGTTGTGTCAAATTTTCAGAGCAATAGGTAAGAACTTTCCAATATCCAAGATTTTGAATTAATATAGATAAGGCGCGTGTTTAAGAACTTTCGGAGGTTTAAGATTAGCTGGACCCGGCCACGAGGAGCGTGGCCGGGTCCAGCTAGTTAGAAATAAATTATTAGTTTAATCATCGATTTTCTTTTTCAAAGAAGACAGATAATATTTATAAAATATCGTAAGAATCACAGGTAGAATTTACTAATCCTAATCAATCATCGACATAATGATTATAATGAGCCTAAAATGATAATAAAGCAATTATAATGAAATGTTGGCTTAAAATGTTGGCCGTAGAACAAAAGACCGAAAAAACGTTTTAAAAAATGCAGTACGGCGCGTATTGTACTTTGTTCGTTATACGAAGCATACAGTATGAAGCGTGCTGTACGCTTCGTATAACAAAAAGTGTATTCTCTGAATCTTACGTCAAATATCCACACTGAGTTGGAGAATTCAAGTGATCCTCATCCAGTATTAAATAATAAATTGCTACTATATTTGCAAGAAGTATTTTTCTTGAATATTTTCTATTTAATGAATGCACTTTATATCCACGTGTTTATCTCTAATCTTCACATATTACTTCAGTTTGTGTCACTTTTGCTTTCTTCCACCGTCATATCACAACAACAAAAGCTGACACATAACACATTAATAGATTTTTCCTTCAAAATGAAACGAATTTGTTTCGTTTTACAAATAAGCAAATAACTTTGGGAAATGAATATTTTACACCTAAAGGTGTTTATTGGCAGTATCAAATTTGCTTCACGATCATTTGTTTACATTTGTTCAGAGATGGGAAGTAGACAAAAAAAAATCTTTTTTTCAAATGTGAAATACATCATTTAGCAGTGAATTGAAATAGCATGCATCGTCATCTATTTTCCCATTATGCGTTTGTTGGGCAAATTAGAACTTATTCTTATTACTCTATTTCTTCTCGTTTGCTTAAAATTATACGATTTCTTCATAATCTCACGTGACGTTCGTTTAGAAGCTAAATTCATCAGAAATATTCATCCAAAGCCTCGGTTTTCCAAACTCACAGATAATTTGCTCATTTTTTCATCATTTGTGGATACACGAAACGGTAACATGGGCTTCCCATTTTTCCGGATCATAGCAATAATGCGATTCAGGCATTATAAATATTACTGTTTGTTCAAAAATCAACAAACTCGTGCACAAATTTATGCAATGGCTGAAAATCATGGACGTTTGTATGGAGCATACATCTTAAATTGTCGAATCCCGGAACGAATTATAATTACAACTGTTAAAATTACATTAACGGATGGAAACAACAAGCTAGACATTGTTCCAACATATTATATCACTGCCGGTTCTGGTAATTCATTGGCAGCTTTCACTTACAACTATACCATTTGTTTACCATTTCTTTATGGACATTTCTACAGTGCCAAATATATCGTTGAAATGATCGAAATGTATAAATTATTGGGAGCGCAGCAAATTACTGCTTATACTACAAAACGAAATTTATACAGTGATGTTCAAAAAGTTCTGCACTATTACGAAGCAGAAAGGTTTTTCTTTTTTCCGGATCATCATTATCTGAAGGACAATCCTCTCCGGAAATTTCCTGAATATGAGATATAATGTTGCAGCTTTCCTTCATTTTTCGATTTTAACAGCTTTATTTGCCTAATCTATCCATTTATCATCTCAACGTGTAATGATGAAAATAACAGTCTTTAAAAATATCGAAACAAGACGAGTTTGTCAAATGTTTCAATGAAGCTAGAAGTATTAACAGTTGATTAATTGAGTAAAATGGCAATGATTAGTAATCGAAATAAACCGATCAATCGAATAGTTTTTTAGCAGCTTTCGAAATATCATTACATGATCGTATTTGACATGCTACTAGGTTGACAGCAGAAGATAAATTACACTGAATTAACTAAGCCTTCTGATAATAATTGCAGATTTTTTTCATGCTAAGAAGCTCAAGCCTTAAATAGATTTAATCACTCCGCATCATGAAGATTTCGTTTCAAGCATAAAAAAAAGTTTGATTTTCTTTTAGTATTTTGGATGTGATTGATTTCGAGTTGCCCGCAGTAGATGTTTGGAATCATGCTCAACTTGTTTTTATCAATGACTGCTTGTACAGGTAAACATTAAGATTATTATATGAATGAATTCTATTTCAAAATTTTAGTACTTATTTTTTAAATATAATTTTCGACTTCTTAAATAATATCAGGATGAATCAATACAAATTCATAACATTATATAGTATGCGAGAATAAATTTTCTAACTGCATATATTTATCAGAAGATGTCGCGAAAAATAAATTTCTTATCAGAAAGTTTTATTGATGAATTGGATTTGGATAGTACTTTGGTATTACAGATTCATACATAGGATTGGGACTATTAAACGACTATTAAAGTAGGGCATTAACAGAAAAATAATGAGCAGAACCATCTGGTAAAATGGAGTTGAAGAGTTGTGTAAGTCAGAGGATACGTTCCGGCAGATGACATATCCCTTTGTAGTGGAGTTGTTTACGGTATTCTACACATGACAAAAAGGCGTGATCATAAAACCGGAACATTTACATGAGTCTACGATTTTTTACTGTTGAAACAAAGCTGGGAAATTTGAACAGAATTAAATTAGGTTTGTGACTTAGTTGCACTTATTTGCTATTGAGAAAGTGCTGTAAAATCGGAAACAAAGATGGGAATTAGATATTACATCGTGATATGCATTTGTATTTATTGTAAGTGATGAGTCATGGGAGATAATTTTCAACAAAACAGAACTTTTATTACTGAACATATTTATACCAGATTTCCGTTTTTTCTGACAGAAGATTTTAATGGGAGAAACAGTGTGGTGTTTTTCTTTTCTTGACTGAGTATAGCAGACTCCAAACCGCATGTATTGGACCGTTTAGCTTTTCATTTCTGGCACGCTGATGTTTCGGCTGTCAATGTTAAAATATATTAAAAAAAAACTTACGTTAAAATATATTTTCAACATTGCATAAAATATCTTTCAGGCATGAAATTTAATTGGAACGCCGAAAAAATACTGTATTTATTTTTTTTGTTATTCATTTCAGGAATATTGGGCGAGCAAAGTTTGTTTCTTTTCAAGATTGGGATGAAATTATTATTCCGGCTCGGAACATTGATCTTACTTCGCTCTTTCAGAATATTTTTAATGCTTCTATTGCAAGTTATCAAATAGCAACGATGTATATTCATTATGAGTAAGTTTTGCTTCTTTTCCTTTTTTACTTTGACATTGCCTCAGTTTTTCAAATTATCTTGCAAACATATTTAAATAAAACAAAGTTAAATGTACTCAAAGCTTATTTTATGAGTTATGAAAATTATATTGAGTTTTAATATTTTACAATTATAGTCCGAATTATCCATCCCTTATCAATAGCGTCCAAGCTAGAAGTGAACGTTTGGACAAGGAATTCACAAAGTGTGTCCTGCAGCCTAGAATGGTTTTTGAGCAAGTGAGTGGTTCAAATAGCGGGTAGTTTCATTACCATAAATATTCATTTACAAATCTTTCCAGTACACATGTTAGTGATTTTCGAAGAAACTGATCATTAATTCATTTTAAATATGAACCAATCATTCGATAATATATTTTAGAAACATGAAATTTTTTTGTACTTGATGGAACAAAATACTTGTTATCTCAATTATTTCTATTGAATCATTCATTTTCTAGACTTACGGAAAAATAGTAATACATTTTATGTGCAAAATTATGTTTTCGTCCTTTTGTATTCATATAGTTGCTGGAAGCAAACTTATTATATGATTTGCAGAATAGAAGTTATTATGAATTCATTATGATGTCAATTCAAGGGATTTTTTTTTCAATCACTTTTCATTAAAAACATGAAGCGAAAATAAAACATTTCCAATTCTATTCTGCTTCTGTTCCGTTCCAAATTTTCAGGGTATTCATCATACCAGTCGAGTAATTCAAGACCATTATCTGACGCTGAAACTGCAAAGTAGTAAAGCCGTAGTGCATCATTATGTGAAATATACGGATACTCAAACATATCTAGTTAATACAATATCTTCACGTTACGGAAAAATGTTGCTTCGAAATTGTGATATGGCATTGAAAAAAATTTTTGTATAGCAAGTTTGATCAAATGAGCTTTCATCTTTCTTGAATAAATAAATTTGTCATAAAACTGATGATTTCTGATATTATCGAGTCCTACTGTGAAACAATCCAATTAAACATGCGGAGCTGGAGGCATAATTTTCTTATATTTAGATTTTTAAAGAGGTTTCAATTAATTTCTCCACAGAATAAATAGAGAAAAAAATTTTTCTCAACAAGTGAGCATTTCATTAATTGTCAGTTCGATAATATCATCATGAATATCAAGCTTAATTCATAGGACATCAGTCAGATAAGTATTACGATTGGGTAAATCTATATAAATGAAAATGCAAATGTTCGTAATTACTTTTAATACAACGTTGCAGTCGAACAGGCGTTTGTTTTTATATAGATATAACTACTTTTTTTTACCTGTCACATCTGTGACAAGAGGAACCTCGATGGAAATAACGCCACGACAAATATTGTAAATGAGGAGTACGAAATTGTTCAAACGGGCGATAAACATGTTTACCGCCAAAAGGATAAACATATTTATCCCGAAAACACTCCAATTCACAACTAAAGTAAGTGAGGCCAACCAATTAAGAAGCGCCACAATGGAGATTAGGTGAGGTGTATGAGCCTTAAAAGGATTTAAAAAGGCCAGGATTTGGAGCTGGAGTCACAAGTTTAAGTTCGGAGTCCTTACATCAACACAGCAATAGCAACAGTTTGGAGTTCCGTGGCAACGCGTGGTCGGGTCGAGCAAGCACTAAAAATAAAAGATCAGGAGATATGATAAGGACACTGATAAGCATTATCTCAAGCTTGAAAAGCTAGCTTTGTGATTAGACAGTTCGCTCACCATACCATCTGACTTATCGGAGCACTCGGTTCCATATGCATACAATTAATGAAAACCTTACAGTGACGTCACTTAACAAGCCACTTGATGCGACATTTTTTCAAATGCTCTAATTTAATTGTGGGATGTAGAGATTTCACATCGACCTTATATCGCTCGTTTGTGTATTTATTGATTGCATGAAGTTTAGCGATTTCGAAAATATATTCTTTGCTTTTGGCGGGACCTATGAGCATCGATAGTTGGACGGTGCGGGATTGAGATAGTCGGTTGCTGGTGCAGTTGCTTGTGATAGAGCGGCATTTTAAGTTATTCAGTCACGAATGAGATTTTTAGCGTACGTTTGCATTACATCCGTCAGATTTCTTTGCGTATGTCATTTTCACGTCTATTAATGACACTTTCCTTACTTTAGTGTCATGTTGACTTGCTGAAGGACTTAATGTCGCAAGTATTATAAAATTTTAATTTTACTCTTTTCGACTTTAATTTGCTCTTTTCCGGCTCTAATTATTTCCGCGTAATTATATTTACTCTGCATGATTGTTTTTCATTCGCATATTTACTTATTCATTTTTGTGCATAAATCTGAATATTTTTGCACTATTTTTGTATAATTATCCGTCTATATTGTGCTTGTATCAATAGCCATTAATTCTTTATTTCCATCATATCTCATTTACTTCATAGTAAGATATGATCATATGTTTGATAAGCTTAACACTAACCATCAAACTGTCTGTTTTAGTTCTCCAATTATCGGTCAAGAGTACTTGTAATTATTTCCAATAATTCGGATTTACTTAATTTTAATACTTACTAGAGAAAATGTGGTCCTGATTTGATTAAAGCTTTCCGATTATATCGTTCTGTGCTATGCAACAGTCTCTGATATTAATCAAACTATTATAAAAGAAATTGTGTTATAGTAACAACGAAACTATGATTATTTGGGTCAAATTTCGTGGGAACTTGTATCATATCTTATTTTGGTATATTATTGAAAGAAATAGTGTTAAAGAAATAAAACAACGTGACTAGAGATACTTACTGTGAACAAAACGCTTCGTATAGAGGCAGCTAAGAGTTTTTTAACAACCGTTTAAATTCTCAACAGGATTTATAAAAGATGGAGTTTCTTTTTCAATTCATGAACGAATCAGATTTGCTCTGTGATTTAACAGATGTTTTGA
This sequence comes from Onchocerca volvulus, assembly GCA_000499405.2. Lineage (NCBI taxonomy): Eukaryota > Metazoa > Nematoda > Chromadorea > Rhabditida > Onchocercidae > Onchocerca > Onchocerca volvulus. The sequence goes on along the minus strand of HG738138.1, from coordinate 16,429,080 downwards.
ATTGTTTTGCGCAAATCTCAAAATTTTAACTTTTAGGTTCCTGAATCTGGTCTCTGCCAACCTCTTCTTGCATCATACCTTATTATTTAGTGACGAACAATTTATGAGACTTTTGCAATCTTTTATTTTAGACTAATATCCATTCTGTATGTTTTACCATGTTCGTAGACCAATTTATTATCTTAACAATCCTTTTCTCTCTTTTCGTTACGCTTTTATTGTATTTTCTACGATAAACCATTTCGCTGTAGGTGTAGCATTGTCTTGATGTTTGATTATTATGTGACAAAGTTACTAGAGAATTTCAGAACATTATTTTCACGAAAAGTGTGAACAGATGACTGAAGAAGGTTACGAGGAGCGTCTTATCAATGAAGAATACAAAATATGGAAGAAAAATACACCCTTCCTCTACGATATGGTAGAATTTTTCAGTTCCTTTTCGTCCCGATTCTTCCTAAAAATTTCGTGAAATGACTGAAGACTATTATAATATACGAAGATTTAAATATTAGGTAAGAAATTGTGGAATCTTTTAAGGTGATGACACATGCGCTTGAATGGCCAAGTTTGACAGTGCAGTGGCTCCCCGATGTACAAAGGTACGATTTTTCTCAATTTTTTTTTTTTTTTTTTTCAATGTGGGAAATTTCACAATATTACTTTTTTTTCTGATAGTCGAGTTTGTAATCACTATTTAATAGACTGGAAGGAAGCGATTACACAACTCATCGCCTCATTTTGGGGACTCATACTTCGGATGAACAGAATCATTTGGTTATAGCAAAACTATTGCTGCCTACTGATGATGCACAGTTTGATGCTTCGAAATATGACACCGAAAAAGGCGGTATTTCTTCTCGAACATTTTTCTAGTTGAATTAGAAATTTCAGAAATTATGGGAGTGCCGCTCAAAATGAATTCTTTGTATTTAAATTATTGTAGAATTTGGGGGTTTTGGTTCGATAACGGGGAAAATTGATGTTGAAATTAAAATGAATCATGAAGGCGAGGTAAATCGTGCACGTTACATGCCACAGAATCCAGTTTTGCTAGCAACGAAATCACCAAACAGCGAGGTAATTTTTTCACCGTCTTTGTTGCTTTTTTGTTTAAAAGAAATATTTCTTGCACACTGCTAGTGTTTTGCTATTATGTTATTAGTTAAGCCTGTCTATAAGGACGACAAATCATTTGATTACATTGATAGTTTTTTTTTTTTTTTGAATAATATCGTTCAGGTCTTTATTTTCGATTATACAAAACATCCATCTGTTCCGAATCCTGCTGATAATGTTTGCAAGCCACAATTACGTTTACGTGGCCATACAAAAGAAGGTATCGTTTCTATCTTTATATCACTCTTTTTTAAATTTATTTTAACTCTTGTTCCGTTTTTTCGATTTCATTTCATCCAGCATAAAGCATTTCTTTTGAGGTTATGGATTATCGTGGAATCCAAACTTGCCTGGTCATTTGCTTTCTGCTTCGGATGATATGACTGTTTGCTTATGGGATGTGCAAGCAGCGACTGCTCAATCGAGCTTTCTTGACGCAAAAACGGTGAAAAATTTTTGTAATTAAGATCAGAGAAAGTTTTTAACCATAATCATTGTTTTCGGGCTGCGTAGTTATTAGAATCTTGAGTTTGAGAATTCCCGGTTATATCCGTTATTTTAGGAAAGGAGAAAGTTGGATATTACTATACAATTAATTTTTTGTTTTTTCTCTAAATTATTAAATTCTTCCTTCATGTGTTAGCGATATCGTATGTGGAAACATATTTTTTGAAATTAATTTCTTTTGTGCTGCCATGAACTTCAATTGGGAAAAGACGAAATTTTAGTTTACTATACTTGTAGATTTTCAACGGACATAATGCGGTTGTCGAGGATGTTGCCTGGCATGTGCTGCACGAAGCGGTGTTTGGTTCAGTAGGTGATGATCGTAAGCTGATGATTTGGGATACCCGTACAAACAGTGCGAATAAACCAAATCACACTGTTGATGCTCATTCGGCTGAAGTAAACTGCTTGTCCTTCAATCCATATTCGGAATTTATATTGGCTACTGGTTCAGCTGACAAGGTTCTGCTTCTTTTATTATGTTCTTCAGCATCTTTTTTGCTTTAGTTCGAATTGAAGAATAGGCATATTTCATAAAACATTGAAGAGATATTTTAAACATTAAGACTATCTAATTATTCATTTTAACTCCATTCTGTTAATAATGCATTTCATTCCTCCCAAGGACATCAGTGATATTGTTTTTTATATATTGTTAATTTTTTGTTTTTCAGACAGTAGCTTTATGGGATTTGCGAAATCTGAAATTGAAATTGCATTCATTCGAATCGCATAAGGATGAAATTTTCCAAGTCCAGTGGTCACCACACAATGAAACGATTCTTGCATCCTCCGGTACAGATCGACGACTTCATGTTTGGGACTTGAGTAAAATAGGTGAAGAACAATCACCAGAGGATGCTGAGGATGGTCCTGCAGAATTACTTTTTATACATGGTGGACATACAGCTAAGGTATTTAATATATGTTAATTAAACTAGTTTCTTACTTTTCCTAAATTTATGTATAATTATTGATTTAAAATCTTTTCTCAGTTTTCGTTATTGTTGGAAAGTTATCGTAGTTTTGAAAGCTTCTTAATTATCATTGTTGTGCGATGCTTAAAACTTATCTGGCGCTGTTTCAATGAACTGTGTCATTGCGAAGCATTTAGAATTAACAGTCAGTTCAGGTCATTTCCGTAATTAGAAATAAGTGCAATTTCATTATTTAGTATGCAGCATTACTTCGAATCATACAGCAAAAAATTAATTTGAAAATTGTTGGGTAAGTGACGTTTTGATAATGCATTTACAATAAGCATGATGATATATTCAGTTTATTAATAACCCAGTAAAATTTGTTTCATTTCTTTTCATATTTTTTTGAAATAAATTTTTTTTTTCAGATCTCAGATTTTTCATGGAATCCCAACGAACCGTGGGTTGTATGCTCTGTATCAGAAGATAATATTATGCAGATTTGGCAGATGGCCGATAATATTTATAATGAAGAAGATACCGACACTCAAACTGATCAAATGGAACGTTGAACTAAGTGGAAGTTATAGAGGATTGTTGTACATTCACTCTGTTATTATTTTGTTATCAATGTGTTTGTTTACATCTTAATTCTACGAAATCATTCATGAGTAATTAAAATATGAGCTGCTCGTTTCAGATATAGTTTCGGGTATTTCCAGAGATCTGAAATTACGAATAGTCACTGATTCTTTGCTGTCATTTTAAAATCAGTTTTAACTTTTGTTCTCCTGAAAGATAAATGGTCAAAATGAATATGACAATGAATTGTGGAATATGATAACGAGCTTTGGGATTGATAGACAATACCTCAATAATGATTTGATTATTTTTATATCTGCAAAGGAACAGATTAGATATGATTGAAATTTTCTAGAAGTTTTGAATGAATATCATCATTGTTATATTAGTTTTTCTGTTTAAGAATTGATTCTTTAAATACTGTGCTGTTTTTATTTCAGTTGGTTACATTTTTGTGTTTTGCACCATATGTTTTGCATAAAATTTGATCCACTGAATATTTTACTCGTTCAAAGATGTGAGTTGAAAAACTATTGAAGCAATTATTATTTGCACTTGTGGTAGATTGTTGAATACTTCGATTAATATTTTATCCTGAAGTTTTTATTTTTTATTTTTAGTTTGGTTCTGTTGTTGATGAAATATCATTGTCTAGCGAATAAAGATTATTTTTTAATGTTGACAGGGATGAATTATGCCTCTTTTGATTAGAATAGTTTTGACTAAATCTTTAGGAACAGTATCGTTTTCAGATTTTACTTGAAAGTTTTAATAAAGGATAGAAAATTAATGTTTCAAATGCTACGTTTCTTTATAACAGATGATAGAAGATTGACTAGTAGCTGTATGTACCGTCGTATTTATAATGTTTCCGTGGACATGTAGTCGATTTAGTGATACATTAGTGCTATGGGATACATGCTGACTGTAGATGGTGAATTTGGTATATAATAAATGAATCTGTTTTGACTGATCTCATTATCATCTGAATTCCGTTTGGTTTAATAGACAGTGTTTTAGAAAGATATTCATTTAATAAACACTTTTCAGGTCTTACCTGGATTACCTTGTTCGTACTCGATAATGGTAGGTGTTCTGTTGCAGAGTTTTAGTTATATCTCGAGCATTTCTGTTTTAAATATTGTTTTGCGTAATCTTTGTATTGCACTGTATTCATATCAGATAGTCTTAATTTTTTATTTGAATATTGTGGTACTTTAGCATTTTAATGTTACATTAGTTTATTATCATTCTATCACTAGCATTTTTTGTTTTTTACATCTTCTAAATGTATTTTATTTTCTTAGAATGCGGTCTTCTGAAAAGAATCATTTTGAATATGTTGAAAAAAAATCAGAGCGAGTAAACATCCTCTGTTCATTTCATAGAATTTTTTAGCTTTTAAATCACCAATTAATGAGATTATATTTAAGGCTCGAAATGCAGAGAAGGCGATGACTGCTTTGGCCCGATGGCGGCGGATGAAGGAAGAAGAAGAGAAAGGTCCAGTTGCGAAACGACCAAACGATGTGAACGAATGCAACACGCTAAGTAAGTAATTATGTTTTAAATGGTAGGTTTAATTTGCTGAATGAGTAAGTATCTTTATTTCTTAACCTTATTTTTTGTTTGTTTTACAGATGATGCAGAAAGATATAGAAAGCAAGTGACGATGGAAATTGCCAAGAAAATAGCGCTGATACAAAATCCCGGGTTGGGTGAATTTAAAATTCGAGATTTGAATGATGAAATAAACAAATTGCTACGAGTAAAATATGCCTGGGAAACAAGAATTAAGGAACTCGGAGGCCAGGATTATAGGTATATTTGTGTTTTCTGAAAGTATTTTTAAGAATAAATACTCAAAGTGAAGTTTTTTCCTAATTATTTAATTTAGAAGTGACATGGTCTTATGCTAATTCGCTGCTACTTTATAGAAAGGTAGCACCCAAGGAATTAGATCGAGAAGGGCGTGAAGTAGCCGGTAGTAAAGGTTATAAATATTTTGGAGCTGCAAAAGATTTGCCTGGTGTTCGAGAACTTTTCGAAAAAGTAGGAATCGATGAATCGCGAAAAAATCGCACGGAATTAATCAAATTTTTGGATGCTGATTATTATGGCTATATGGATGATGACGACGGTTTATTAGTACCATTAGAAATGGATGCTGAAATCAAAGCTCGTTTGCAAGTCGAAAAAGTCAGATTTTCCTACTTTACGATTGAGTTTCTTTGGCGTGCATTTTAATATATGTATAAAATTTTACAAAATGTTTTCTAGGATTGGGACGAAAATAAAGATGCATTAAAAGCAAGGAAGGCATTCGAAGAAATCGATATATACAAAATTGTTGATGTAAGTTATCCATGCATGAAGGAGATTATATGAATTTATTTGATATAATTTTCTAAGGTTTGTTAGATTTATTATCACTGGCATAATATATTTTACTTCGAAATTATTTTCAAATTTACGGTATCTTGGAGCGCTATTCTATATTATTTTTACTATTGTTCAGACACCAACAACTATATACAGCTGTTCCAATTTAGTTTTTATCCTAATATAGTTCGAAATTTCATTCTTAAGTTTGCTGTCTTCCTATTTTCATTTATATACTCTTGATAAGCTAACTTTTACAGGATTCAGACGAGGAAGATATCGATACGAAGCAGTCTATATTGATAGGTGATGATGGGAAGAAAACATTCATTCAACATGTTGTTGTGCCGTCGCAGAAAGAAATCGAGAATCTTATTTTGGAAAGGAAGAAAGCACAACTTTTTGATAGATATGTAGGAAGTTCATCGAGTTCGTATTAATCACTATGTAATCTTTTTTTTTTTTTTTTTTTTTTTTTTTTTTAGCTAAATTCATGTTTTTCCTGCTATTTTAAAACGATAGATTGTTAATGCATTGCTTATTTATACAGGATTTTTTCAAGATTGTCGATAAGCTTGTCGTAACAGTCTTATGTAAGGAAATGGCATCTTCTCATTGATAATGTTTCGTATATCATGGATACTCTCATTTTGTTTGTTTTTGAATGTCAGCATTGTTTGCTGGTTTCTTGATTTGTCTTGAAAGCTAAATATTGTGTTGACCGGTGATTTCTAAAAAAAATTGAGAAGCTCGACCTGAACTTCAACTATTTGTGATGTTTTCTATGATTTTAGGTTTTGGAATCAGGGATTCCGTTCATTCAATTGTTATGATGGTGCTCTTTCTTAATATTAACATTCTTATATTAATCATATTTCAACTTTTTGACAGTTATTTAATTAAAATTGTATGATTTTGCGGAGTATTAGGCTTGACTCACATTTCAGTCTCCTTAAAAAGCCCTGGAAAATTTCATTTGTGTAAATGGTATTTAATAGTCAGGAGAGAAGCCATTAATATAAGTCAGTACGTGAGATATTTCATTTTATAAACTTTTATAATTTTGAAACTCAAGAGACGATCTTTTCATTTGGTTTTATAACTTGGGAAAATTGGAAAAAGTAGTGGCTTTTTCTTCGATTTTCAGATAACTCTTGAAAGCTAAAGAATATCTTGACCTTCATAAAATATGGAAGTTGTAACGAAGTTTACGCAGTATGTTCCTCAACCGAAAGATGACTTCTATATTGGTAACGGATGACTGGTTAATTCTTTGGTCTTCTCCTTGTTTTTATTTTTATTTTTTACTTAAATATTAAATGTAGAAACTTATCTTGATATAATGTTTTTTTTGCTCATAACAGGAATGAAGTTTGTTTAATTAATTGTCACGTTGTGCATACTTCGACTTATATATAGGTGGAAGATACGAACTGATAACTTCGATGGATGATCATTTCATGGCCGGGAAATAAATTTCCACTGATTAAAAGTTAATGTTCAGAATTTATTATGTCTTGTTAGCGAGACGGATTAGGATCTTGACAAACATAAAATCTAGACTAATTGGATTCTTCAAGTATTCCATAGGAAATCGAATATTCCTCGATAGGAAAAGAAGAAATTAATTGCCCTTTATTCGGCCTTCATAACATGGCTTATCCGAAATTTTTGATAGATAAATAATGCAAGTGAAAAAAGCCTATAAGCCTAAAAAAGGTTCTAAAAATGCTTGTTAGATTCAATTCCAATCACTTCTTAAGTCTATTTAATTAAAAAACTTCGTTGAATCTTTTCTTTGTTTCTGTATGCTCATTTTTCTGTGAGCTTCGATAAGTTTTTTCACATCTCGCCTATGTAATATTGAATCCTTGGTAAGTGCTTCAATTGCTGCAGTTGCAACCGCTTCTTGTCGTCGTTGCATCAATGCATCACGATATTGCACTACAAATGTTATATCTTTTAGTATACAATTTTCCAAATTCAGTAAATCTTTATGCCAGCTATTATAAACAAAACATTCGAAATATTCAGTAATTGAAATCATAATTAGGATTATATTAAGGTTACTTTTGCAATCGTAATCGTAATTTTATTATAATATTATTGAAAGATTAAGAGAATTTTTTATGCCAGAACCTGTATGATTAATGTTGATGATCAATTAAAAATTAAACTTACTTGAATGAATAATGATCAAGCCACCCCATGCAATTGACCAGAACCATCCAACGAACAGAAACGTTATCGTGAAGAATTGACTAATGCCAACCAAAAAATTAACAAATAATGTGATCAATTTACGACCTTCTTTGAAATTTATTCTTGGTTGTCCTATACATAATGCACTAATTCCACTTAAAATTGTCCCTAGAAAATAGTTAATAATTAGATATTATCATGATAGGTTTTTCTATCCGAAACAAATATTATGATTTCAAAAATGATCTACTATTAATGTTTTCTGATAAATTTGACTTTTACCTGATCCGGGAATGATAATATTGAAGAAGAGGCATAGGAGAGCAACCGGAACTGGAAGAAACGGTATAGCCTCATGCATAATCGTTATATCATTACTGGGTATTTGTACCTTATCCGTTAAACGATGATCACTAATATCAGCTGCTACTTGTGCTTGTATCACAACACTGGGCATATTATAGAAGGAATCTAGCTGCTGCAATTATTTCATGCTATTTTAAAAAACATTAAGAAACCTGGAAATGATGCTTTGCTCGCAACATTTGCAACCTTTCATCTGTTCTTGAAATTTTCCTAATTTTTATACAAAAATATAGCATACAAAACTAGATCCTGCATGTAATATGCCCTCATTTTGACCGTAGCGTATAATACGTGGAAGCGCTTTTTGTACCAGTTTCCAGCCTCGTGATCTGTCATTTTCTCCTCGTTTATTATTTTCATCTGAAAATTTGGTTACTTCTAAATATGCATAAATTGCTTTCGTATTATTATTCTTATAGATTTAGATGGTACTAAGTTATTCTGACTTATTTAGGATTCAACCTGGAAATTCGACTACTCGGGATTACTTACAGCGAAAATTACGTTGTTACATTTGGTTAAAACAAAAAGCAATATCAGTGCAAATGATGAATGAATCTTAAAGATAATGAAATAGAATTGTGAAATAATTGAGATAAATTCTGAATAATGGGAAATTGTAAATTGTGTATTATTGGCTTACAATGATCATTATTATCACGTCATTATCATAATCATTTACATCAGTCTAATAAAACCTTTTAGGCGCTATCTTTTTATGAAAATTACTCATTGCATTTCAACTCAGAGTCAGTATGATGACAAATATATGAAATGAATAATTCAAAATAGTTGAAATTACATTTTATCATATAAACGTAACATACTGAAAGACTAAGCAAAAACTAATTTACTGTAAGCTTTTTTTTCCAGGAAAATTTGTCTAGTTATCTATTTATCTTATTATTGCATTAAAAAAAGTATTAATAATTAATTAAGTTCAATTTGCCACCTATTTTTGGAGGTAATTATTTCCTTTTTCACGGCAGTGAAGAGCATTAAGTAATCTCCGATAATTTTGTTTTATAGAATTAAAAATTTCTGCGAAAAGAAAATAAAATAATAAGACTAACTGATATTAAAAATTGTATTGTCACACTGCGATATAATCGATTCATTTTGATGTCTCATCGTTACTTTCCGACTTTTTTATGGAAATAAGTAAACGTATCATATAATCTTATAAATTCCTTTATTAACTAAAATATAATCAATTTGTAATTGTGTAACTTTTTGCAGTTCCATATTATTTCATTTTTATTAACGTCACTAAAAATAAACTTGAAGGATGATATCATGATAATTATCTATTTTCATTCTAATTGTTATATCCCATTCTTAATTTTGTGTTTGATTTTCACTTCAAAACAACAAGTAAATCTTCTTCGTAGTCTCTTTTTCATCTGAAAAAGGATTTAACATTTAGGTTATTAATTTGTTAAAAAAAAGTATTCAAAAGGGCTTGGGAAAAGGATTTGACGGCTTGTGCCCTGAAGAATGAATTTCTCGAAATACAATGCATGTAATCACTGTGTAAATACTATTCTATCATTAAATTATTACTTAATATGCCACATCAGTCCACAGAAATATTACTGTTCATTTCATAATATGTTCTAAACACTTAACAAAACGAATAATCGATATTGCTGTCTAAAGCATTGCACAATTTTCACCTCTTCCATAATTTCAAAGAGCTTCCCGATTTTTCCCAGTCACCATAAGGTATTTCGTTGTTTGGAGCATTTTTTTTATGTCGCTAAAAAAATTTTCGAAAAAAAGAATAAAATAAGAAGCAAACAATTGCCTAATACTAAAATAATCATTCAAGTGAGTTATAACTGTGGCCAAGTAGAGCCAAAAGCCAATAAGCCAATGATTACACATAATTGCTTTGTGAAGGGGAAGAAAACGGAAAGCTACGAATGCTTTGATTTAAGTACTTAACAAATTTTATGGTAGCTCAACCAAAAAAAAAAAAAAGGAAATAAAGTAGGCTGTTATCAAAAAAAAAAAAAAAAAGAAAAGAAAAAAACTATTGGCAAAACTGAATTCAACATGAAGTAGAAAAGAAACTTTTCTCAAATGAGTCTCTTAAGTTAAAAAAGATTTTCCATTTGTTGACTTGGTAAATAACAATTAAAACATACGCAGAAAAACAAAAAATGAAACCGAAGAATTTAATAAATTAAGAAAAGATTAATCATCAAAAATTTATCATTATCACTATTCATTCTGTCATGATGGACGATTATGCAATCAATTCATTTTTGATCAAGCAATGATTTGATCCAGAAGCTGAAAGATAAACGTTAAACAGCGCCCTCATTCAGATTATAAAGTACCAAAAATTTCATTGACTATGAAGATTTCTGGAGATGATACCATTACAAAAATTTATCACTATTATTTGAAGTCAAAGAAATAAAAAATTAAAAAATGGACGATGAAGAGATTTTGAAACTCGTCTTTCCTCTAATTAGTGAAATAATTAAATCGTCACTCACTGCATTGCATATTAGAAGCTCATTCATTTTTTTACGAAAATTATTATAAAAATGAAGTGGTCGATGAAATTTTGTTATTTGTACTGAATGTACAGATGGCAATGGGTTGTTTTCATCGTACGGCGTTTCCAGTTTTATGCTTCATCCTAGTTTTAGTGATTGGTGGATGCAAAACGGCTATTGTACGAATTCCGGAATATACCATTCAGAATGTACATGGCAAGTTATTTGTTATTATCCTCATTTTTGATTCAAAAAAAAAAAAATAATAAAGTGTAAATTATTTAGTGAATTTATAGCTCGAATTATTGTTTGATAGAGACAAAGCTGTTAATATTCTCGATTCTTTATGATTTAATTAACTTCACGAAACAAGTTTACTGATTAAGACTATTCAATTGATTTCAATCTCGTTCGCATGATCTCGAAGGGAATAAGTAATAGTTTAGTTTCATCTTTACTGGATATCTTGAATGAGGAGGATTACTTTTGTCAGTTACAGTAGTGTCGAGAAATATGTCGCATTGAATATTTGGATTATTCTGATGTTACTGTAGTTAATCTATGAATCTTGTATTTTTAGCAGATCAGGAAGAAATACGAAATGATTTCTTGCTGCTCGAAACACTTCTTTTCGATTTTTTCAATACTTTCAAAAGACCAATTGAAATGATTCAATTGGATCAATCAACTAACAATCATACCGAAAAGACAATTGATACCACAACACCGATTAATGAAGATATCAATTAGAATCTTCCATTTTATACTTAAAATTTGATTTATCAATGGCTAAAATGTTACCCGAATTAATTTATTTCATTAAAAATTATATTTGCATCTTCCTATAAAATTATTTTAAATAGAATTGAAATATGAAATTTTTCTTACCTATTAAATATTCTGAGATAATTTCGAAAAAACAATGTGTGATTGTAACTATGAAAAATTCATTGATCAATTATGTTAAATCACAACTTCGAATTTTTACTAACACTAATATGCTATTTTCTGCTGGCGGATATTTTCCTTCTATTTTAAATAATTTATAAATTTTCAATTTTCCTCAACATCCATTTTTTTCAAGAAAATGTCATTATTTCAGAAATGAAGATGGTAGAAAAGTTGACGAATATCTTTAAACATCCGCATATTTCGGCACTCATCGAAACGAAACAATTCCAAAATTTCGCAAAATCAACAAAAATAATTGGTATATTTCGTAACGCAGAGGAGAATTTTTTTTCTGATTTTTAAGCAATAACTTGCCAATAATTTGAATAACCTATCTAATCAATTCGATATTTTTCAAAGTCCTGGAAGATTAGACCACTGTAAAGAATAATAAAACTCTATGTTAATTCCAAATGAATATTGAAATATCTAAATGAATGAACTGGAACTGAAATAAATCCAAAAAGATATACCATGATCAAAAATTTTGGAAGTTATCACGAAATATTTTTGCTGATATCAATAATATGAGTTGTCACTTATCATCTTTGTCTACTTGTTCGTTCAACTTGATATGATCTATAATAATTTATAGGTGAGATAGATGGATGCATCAAAGATTTAGCTAAATTAATTGATTCTGCTGCAAATGCACTATTGATCACATCGTATTGTCGTTTAACTGGCCAGAATCAAACGCATATAAAGCAGTGTCTCGGTAATAATTTTTTTTCTTTGCTCATAAAAATTTATGTCGTTTTCTTTTAATAGTAATTTTTTTTCGAATTTAAAGTATCATTTTTTTTTTTTAAATTCCAAATTGGTCATTAATTCTTTGTTTTAATCGTTTCTTCCTCCTAATATTTATTTTAGATCTAATTTCCAATCAAATTTTTATCAATTTCGAATAAAATTTCAGGGAAAAGAAATAAATATAATTCAAAATTAAAAATTTGATTTAAAATTCCAAAGAAACTGATACTTTAAAAGAGAAATACTACATTTATTAATTTGCAATCAAATTATTTTTGATGAATTTGGCATAGAAGATCATTAATATCAATTCCCTCATTTCTGATTCAAAATTCACAAATGAAAGCACTAAATATTATAAACCCAAAAACAGGTCTACTATTTTTCTATTTTGAACAGTTTAAAATAATATTTTACAGATGTACATTTAACATTTGATGAATATTTATCACAAATTCTGGATGCTTGGGGTCGTCCACCATCAGGCCTCTACTCATCGGGGCCATTTTTTTGGCTCGGTGCTTATGATCAATGTCAAAGCATATCGGAAGGGATGATCTTAAACGAATCTGCCCAGTATTGTCGAGCAAATATTCATATTGAAGCATATGGAATGGAACAACGTCAAATACCCCTCTTTTACGGTTTCCATATAATTTGGCATAATATTTTTGAATTAAATTTAATAAATCAAAAGTGGAACTTAAGTCATAGTAAATTCTTAGATTTTATTTGTTATTCTTTGTATTTTAAATTCTTAAGAACGATCCAGTTTTGATGAATATTAACATAAAAGGATAAATTGACATTATTTTCAGGAATGTGCTTACCAGTTCGTTGTGATCAACATTCGGTACATAACGTTTTTCCCATTCTATCCTTTTTTTTCACGAAAACTTTTGGCATTCGGATTTCCAACACTTCAACTGTCGAATGCTTCAAGCAAACGGAATCTTTTTTCAATAAGCTTGGTATCTCACAGGTATATTTTTAGATTTTACATCCAAAGTTTTTCATGAAACTTAAGTGAGTGATTTTATTATCTATTAATGAATTCAAAAGTTTCAATCTATTTTCAGTTTTAATTAATTTACAGTGGACAATTCTTATTATCCTTGGTTTCCTTGTTTTATTGGTAATGTGTGGTACTTTGATCGACATCCATCGTAAACGCAATCAAAAATATTCTGTCAATAAAAGTCTCGTTTATTCTTTTTCAAATTTCTGAAATAATATCAGCCTTTAATTTTATTTTTATTTATTTTTTTTATGAAAGAAATTTTCAGAATTGTATTTTTATCTCTTGCTAAAATCTATGAACCTTCTATGGAAAAAGAGTTGATCATGACAACAATAAGGCAATTGATTAGTGACACTCTTCGGTGAAATTTCTAGAAGTATAGCAGATATTCTAGATCAGGAGTTTTGGAAATCACACTCAGATAAGATAGAGGGCTAAGAAAAATACCATTTTACTTAATATTATTCAATGCTGCTTAGTACATGGCTCACTAAATGTTTTAAACTGAGATTTTTGATATTTCTTTTCATGAATTCCAAACCTTAATGAGACAAAGTTTCTGACCAAAAATTTATGCCATGATTATATTGGGTAGCAATATTAGAAGTTATTTCTCATGATAATGCATATTACAAAAAGTTACAATGTCATTCACCTTTTTTCCCTCATTTGTAATTGTTCTTCAGTTTATAGCATGTTCTACTCATATTAGTAATCCAATATCACTTCAGTAAACTTTAAACCAAATTAAAAATGCTCTATTTCTAGAAGATATCATTCTTTTAGAAATATTCGAAGCAGTGGTTACAAACTTTAACTAATAATACTAATTTATTGAAATATTTCTAATTTGATAAGTAATTTCGAGGTACTATAGCATGCCGTAGGGGCATACTACAGTCTATTAAAAATAAAAAAGCAAGTAAATGGAATAGAATAAATCTTTCTGATTCCTTGCATAACTTGCAGAATTGTTTAAAAGTTGTAGTCATATATCAGTACGACTGCCAACAAACATACCGTCACACGCATCCTCCGTCTGCACACCATACGTACAAGATGACGCACGTAGTTTCATATATAGCGATGCTCCTTCACAAGCTCTTACGTACAAAAGTGCGCCAGCTTTAAGAAGAACATTGAAAAAATCGAGTTCTATCATCAATACCGTAAATCCATCATAATTCTCTATTTCTATTCATTTTAAAATTCAATTTAAGAAAAATCATACGGTATTAAATCAATTCATCATTATTTATTTGAAAAAAGAATATATATTATTACTGATGCAATGTTATTTCAGATGCAATCCTTTTTTCTTAGTTTAAATTTACCGTTTAATTCGATAATATTTGAATGGCTATTGACATGATGGCATTTTTAACACATCACTACGTCATTTCCGCAAAATAAGATTAACTGAAATGAATATTTCATTTTTTGATGTCATAAAAAAGTGGAATTCAGATACTCGCATTCAGTGTTCGTTCTACTTATCATTATTTGACACGTCCATGTAATCGACATTTGGATTCGTTGCATGCTATTCGAGTATTAAGCGCTTTCTGGGTAATATTTTTCACAGAATTCTTCACGTTCATTTTCAAGTTTTCCATGTAAATTGGTCGGAATCCTTTCCTTTGGCTAAATGTTATCAGAAATCTGTCTTTTTTGATTTTTTATATCAATGGATAAAGAGTTTATATCGCTTATGCTTAGAAGTTTGCATGTATTCAATTATTTTTAAATTAAATTATTCTTTGAATCATACCGTTCTGACCTACAAAGTCCTTAATATTGGGAACGGTACAACATTTCGGGATATTTCAAATATTACCCGCACCATCAGCACCTTCACTGGATGTTTACATTGTCATGCATATAGCTGAAACATTTCCATTCTATTTACATCTTTATCACCCTGAACTCATTATTTATCTCATACGATTTTCGCTTCATTTAATTTCACATAAATTTAAATCTTACTATCTCATAAGCATTGGCTTTCTTATTTTTCCTTTAAATCCATTATTTGGAGAATTAATTTAATACTTAAATTTGAAATTCAAAAACAAATAATGTTTTGGAATTATTTCAGGTAGTAGTTGGTCATGCACATTTATTTTCATTAGAATATGTTGGCAATATTCGACAATTATGGAGCTCGTTGAAAGCAAACGAGCAACTTTTCCAAATTATTTTCAATTCGTCACTTTCGATTGATTCCTTTTTATTGATATCCGGTACTGTGTTAGCACATAAAGTACACCTCCGCCTCATCCAGCAAAAACGACGTAAAAACGGACGAACAGCTTTATCACCATGCGGATGGCTTCTGATTTGGTTACATCGTCTCATGCGTCTAATACCCGCTTATCTTATCTCACTTCTTTTCATTCATTTCATTTTCCAACATCTTGGCGATGGGCCAATGTGGTCTCAGCAGAAAGGTTTATTTTAATTCTTTTTTGGCTAATTTGTTAAAATTTTAAAATTATACATACATAATCATATCTAATCAGATAGAAATCGCATTCACTCCATAACTAGAATTTTTAAATTGTGGCTTGAAACATGCTTAAAGCTTCAAGGCAAACCGAGAAAAAGCCGTTTTATGTTGCCAGTTAAGATATAGAATGCAGATAAAATGAGTTTATTCGTTATGCAGTTGTTTCAAACTGATAAGATTTTTTTAAATCAAATATTCATTGGATTAAAAATTTGTTTGAAAAGTGAGGAACTCAGATCAACTCCAATTTGATGTTTAATGTTTACCTCAGGTGACTGATTGGATTCCACTGGGACGAGCAATAAAAATATTCTCGCAGCGCTTACAAATAGATGATATATGACGCTAATGAAACCATACCACACCATACTGCACCACGCTACACTACACCAAACTACGTACCACTGCAGCACAGCACACCAAACCACTCCACACCACACTATATCACACCATACTACATGCTACATCACATCATATAAATTAGTTTCTGTATTCTGCAGCAAATATATTCCGATACTTTGAAACCGTTATTTCTATATTTCGGTGATTCACTCTAAAAAGAAAGTACCTTTTTTTTTTTTTTCAAATGTTAAAATTACAGGAATTTTCGGCGCACGGTGCGATAATGACGATATTTGGCGACAACTACTTTTTGTGAGCAATTTCTATCCCAATGAATGTATGCCATGGATGTGGTACCTCGCGCTGGATACACAATTTTATTTGGTCAGAATTCCAAATTATAGTTCTTTAAAACTTATCTTCCCAACTTTTTCAGCAAAATTTCTCTTGAGGTATGTCTTATACATCGTAATTAGCGTAATCCGCTAACAGAAAAACAAAAAAAAAGTTCTTTGTAATATAATGGTACCATAAATTGCAACTACAATGCGTCTTGCATGTATCCTTAATTGTAATTCATCATGTGTTCATCTTATGCGGTCATTCATGGTCATTTTGTATTCTTGGTTCAAATATAATCTCAACACAGTATATTTACTTTTGCATGAATTCATTATTTTTTTTTCTTTATGACCTTGGCATGACACCCACAGTAAACTGAGATTTGAAATCTCAGAAAATCTACCAATCAATAGATGTTTTGATGTTTTGCTTGATTTTGTGATGATTTTTCTAATTATAATAAAAATAGTTTGTAGTATTGCTAATAAAACAATTTTTAAGCTTAGACATTCTGCGTATTATAACTTTCGGCTATCAATTCCCTGAAAAATTTTGACATGAGATTATTTCATTGTAAAATTTTCTAAAAATTCCAAATTTGAAATCTTTTTAATAAAAATAAAAATGAGCTTTTCTCAACAGATTCTTTAGTCGTAAAAGTCTTTTATTACAAGAATATTCCTTAGTTGTAGTGATTAATATTAAATATACTAATGCAAAATTTTAATCCATTCTTAGGTTGCTCCAATTGTTTTACTATTCCTTCATACTGAACCAACAATTGGTATCGTATTAATTGTCATTTCCATAATATCATCGATTATTTATCGGGCTGCTGTAGTGATATTATTCAGGTAATATTTGTTATTTCTTGCTATACTTGAAGTTAATTGAAGTAATGGATAACGAGTAGAATAAAGAAAAATAAGCTGATGCAAGCCATATTTTATATTTCAATTTCTTTTGAAATATAAATAATCCATCTAGATGATAAAAAACCGGATATACATTATTAATCTCATTCTTCCAATAGTGGTAATTCTCAAGTAGATGAAATTTGTCAGGAAAAATAGGTCTAAAATAATTTATCTTATTTTCCATTGAAGATCGAGTTATTTTGATAATTTTACTTTCCATAATCTGTTATTCAGTACGAAACATTTCGATTATTACATGAGCAAAAGTTTGAAATCAAGAAAAAATGATTTGCATGAAAAATCAATTAACAGAATTTTTGCAGATTCCCGACAACTTTTGTCTCAGCTTTTATTGGAAATGATAGATTAGCAACACAATTGATGGGAAAAATGTTTCGATACTTGTATGCCGCACCGCAAGCAAGAATTGGCCCATTTTTGATCGGTAAATACTTGAAAATGACCTATCTATCTATCAAATCATGCATCTCTCAGTCTTAATTAATTTTGATTATTGTTTGCAAAAAAGATTTGCAATTTTTGAAATAATTGAAAAATAGAAATGAATAAAATGATATTAGGAAAGATTGAACTTTTAAAATTTTTTGTTCCAAAAATTTTTTAAAAAAGAAATAAAGAGAAATAGATAATTTGAAACAAAAAGGAATAAAAAAATTATTTCTATTAGATTGCTTTACTTGCTTAGCATCAGTTTACGATATTTAATTGATACAGCGATATCATTTAAAAAAGAAAATTCGATAATTTAATATGCTTAAATAATTAGCGTGACGACGTGGACATATACTTAAAACATGTGTATGACGTATATTACTGTTTCAGGAATTCTTCTTGGCTGGCTACTTTCAAGAAAATCGAAACAGACTCATTCAACAGCGCAGATAGATATTACTCGTTTTGCATCTTTTGCCATGCTTTCTTTTTCACTTTTCGGCGCAAATTATGCAAATGACTTCAATACATTTTCTGTTTTCTATGCTGCCACATTCAGGTTACTTTTGACAAATTTCTTACACAAGCAAAGTGGACGAATATTTATTAGTTTACGTCAAGAGATCCATATCGGTATTTTTCCAGTTCGTCTTTTTACCAGAAAATTGGATGATTAAATAAATGATTCTCGTGAATATCAGAATTCGTCTTCGTATATCTCAATAATCTCGAATTTATCTCCTATATCTCGGACATTCATCTCACATAATTATTTAAAAATTTAATATGTGAAAGATGAACTATCACCAGATAGTCCGAAATATTTGATGGTTGATGTATAATTCAACATCAATTAGTTGATCGTCCCGAATCGCTGTTTCTATATATGCCATCAAAAATTAATTGTAATAATGACGGTATTTTCTACAGACTTCAGCCAATTTCAGAATATTTTGGGCATTCGGTTTGGCTTTACTTGTTTGGTTATGTGAACGAGGCCACATGCGTATGTTGTTTTCATGTCTGGCCTGGAATAAGTGGACCTTTTTCTCAAGGTTGATACTTTATTGAATTTATAATTTGTTAAAATTTCAATACCGTTGCTAATTTTCATTCATTTGTAAAACTTTATGAGGTATAAATGTTATAATAAAAACACTTTGCTTATTTGAATTACTTCAAACCGCTTCTGTAATTAATTAAGTGGTTTAATTGAAATGATAATTGGTACTTTCTAGACTATCTTACGGATTTTATTTATCACATGAACCAGTTTTGTTATATTTTATATGGACTCGACGTTCAGCTATAATGCCACTTTCACCTTACTATTTTATCATTTTCGCCCTGAAAATGTCAATGTTATCATTGCTTCCTGCTTCTCTTATAGCTTTTATCATCGAAGTTAGTTGACAGCTATTTCCAAGCATGGATTAAAGAGTTTTCTTGATATTTTCAATTAGCTGTTGCTAGGAGTTAATCGATAGCCTGCCATCATGATCTGATATCATGATGAATCAGGATATACTGTCGCATATTTCATGCAAACAAAAGTATTATGAGATAAGCCAAAAGAGGTTCAAATCATGATTAACAGAATTAATCGATATACTTCGAGAATACTGCATTCTCGAGAATTTTTTTCCGAACACTAGTGTTATTAGCCTTGCTTTTGCTCCTAAATTTAATTTTATCATTATTAAGAGGAATACTATATTAAGTAATCAGATGAATAGTTGTAATAAATAAATATAAAAGAAAAAATCATTTACTTTTTTTCTTCTCTTACTTTTTTGAGTTTTTTTCTTCAGATTCCTCCTTTAATCATTGAACGTAAAATATTTAAAACAATCCGTGCCCATGTCGCATCAAATGAAGCAGATGAAGAAACGAAACAGAATGATACAGAACATAAATCCAACCTTCAGTTGTTCCATCAACGGTTTATTTTTGTTGAAATTTAACGAAAAAAAAAATCTTATTAATTTAAAATATGAGGAATAATACTCAATGAAGATTAAGTTCTAATTGTCGCTCAGAGAAGGCAACATAACATTATCAAATATTTTACTTAAATGTTGAATTGGATGACAACGACACAATTAATTTTAATGATTTAGAATATAATGAAAATAATATGTAACAGAAAAACTGAAATCGGCATCCAAATGATTTGATTTTTAACGAGAATTTTAAAGTCTTCTTTAGTGTCGTTTTTCATTTAAATGGGAATTGAGATGCTTTGCTTTGGAATATATTGGAAATGGTATGTGAAATGTGATAATTTTCTGATGTGACATTCTTGAATTACTTATTATTATAACCAAATCACATGCGAATATCATTATCATCATTTTTAGGAAAAAGGATGAGATCATTGAGCTTGCCCCAATGATATCACCAAAAAATCGAACAAAACGATGGATTGAGGAGAATCATAAGAATTTACGAACTGGATCTAAACGATCCCATAATGCAGTAGTAAAGGTTCGAATTTATTTATTCAAATTAGATTTGGTTTGCGATTTTCGGAAATAAAAAATTCAAATAATCCTTTTTTCTTTGCATTACAAATTTAATTTTCTTTTTGTTTCTCTTCAGAATAATCGAACTCATCATCATCGTATTGCTAGCTCTGTAACGGATAGCTTCTGTAAAGGGATCAAGAAAAGCGCAGGTAGTGTTGGAAGTGATGCTATTTCGACATGCAAAAGTTTCTCGACGGAGTCAGCAAGCCGAAAGCAATTTATCAAAAGTATTATTGTTGTAATCATATCATATTTTTTAATCATATTTTTTGACTTTTTGTGAAATACCTAATTCATCGAAGTAATCATAACTGTTTGATCATTTATTATGCAAAAATCTTTTCATTATCTGTTCAAATGGTTAAAAAAAAGTATCCTTTTTTTGGAAAACTTTTTTCTAGAAATAGGGTAAATTTTAAACTTCAGACTTAATTTTTGGTCCAATTTATGTTTATCATACACTTTAAAAGTTTAGATGACCCATCGAATTCAAGGAAAGATGCCTTTTATCGCTCTGAACTTCTGAATTATTTCTTTCCCTTTCTAGCATTTTGAAAAAAGATTTCAATTTAAAAATCACAAGTTATGAAGCGAAAAAATTATCAACTAATTACTTACACACGTCATTATATTCCCTCATATTTTTTATATACAAATTAAGTAAAATTAAGTTTTTTTAAAGTTTATTGTCGGTGCGCTACTATTTTAAAAAGTGAAGTAAATTTAGCTGAATTAAAATTAAGCTTGAAGACTTGAAAATTTAATTTTACATCAGGTTGATTTTTTATTTTTTAAATAGATAAACCATTTTGCACGCCGGAATCTTCTACTGAAATGATATCAAAAAGAAGACAGTTACGAAACTTCTTTGATGATGCTAGGAATATTGCTTATAAAAGTGACATAATTACAAAGAAGAAATATCGTAAAGCTCCAGAAATTGATGGATTAATGAAGAAGAAGCAGAAGATGTCGATAAAACAAAATTATGATAAAGAGGTTAGTGTTTTTAGTATTTTTTATTGAAGACCAAGATTTATTTATTCCTTGAAGCATTGCTTCGCGACTTTTCTCAGACATATTCATAAATTCTCGCGATATTGGTCTTGAGCAAGTCCGTTGTAGTATCGGAGTAATAATAGTTAAGAATAGTTAAAACAGACATCAAAAAAGCTAGAAAGAGAATTTAGTTTCTTTCTGCTTCTGATTTTGAAAATAGCTTAAATCAAGTCATAAGATTGATTGTGGGTAGTGGCATGAAAAACTTTCGAGAGATTATTTCTAGGAAGTTAACTATACTGATCGAAAAATCCCAGTTACCACACATCATCATATACAGGTCTCAATGATGGAAAATATTGGCTTCTCATGGGTTGAAGAAGTTTCGAAAAACCTTAATGCTGATGCTGAACGAACCACTCATTCGCATTTTCCCTATAATAAAGAAAGGTTAAGCTTACGGATTTTCGAAATGATTCAGTTAATTTAATTTTTGAGAATAAATTAAGAATTGCAAGATTTTTATGTAAAAATGCAGAATGACGCAACATATTGGTTCAAATCAACAGCAGCAACGAGATTTTGATGATATTCATCCATTTGCTAAACAGAAGTCATTATCAAACAAATCATCAAATTCAACTATTACCGGAGAAACTGTAAGTCATGATTATAACATACAATTCTCTATATAGACTTAGCTTTTGACCTCTGCAGCTATATATGATTTCTCCTGCAGACTTCACCATCACAAACCTCGTCATTTCGAATCCTTTCTTCTCGAAAGTATTAGTTGCCATTCACATAATTGTTTTTTACTTTCTACAAACATCTCCTGCCGTTTTTCTTCATTTAATTTCATTTATTTACAGAATGACAAATTAAAACAATGCATTTAGAGCAAAATTTTTTGTCTAAAAATTGTTGAAATGTGGAAATTTATAAATATTGAAATATTCAGCAAAAAATAGTTATTGTTCGGCATTACTTTCAAAATCTTATCTTCTCAGACCTGGCAAATAAGTTTGTTTTCTTTTGGCTTACAGGTTATCCATATAATCAATGAAAATCCGAAAAATCCGACTGAATCCTACTTGTAGAATGAATAATGTAAATAAAATTGAAGCAAAGATTGGAATGATCGATTAAACTATTAAATTCAATAAAACGTATTAGCGAATTTTTTGCAAATGCATCTGAATATACATTGCTATTTACATTTTCATTATCTGCTGCAAAGTTGGGCTAAGAATGAAAAAGTTAAAAATGTGCCATCAACAAACAATAAAAAGGATAGTAATCTTTTATTTTTATTATCAATTAAATTAATAAATGTCCTTATTTATAGAACAAAGAATGAAAGTAAAAATGAAGCATAGACTGAATTGATAATAAACATAAAAGATCTTCATTAAATCGAGTCAAACTTACTAGCAAAAACAAAATCCACAAATCATTTCTTTTTTCAACAAGCCATCTAATTCTTCTATTTTGTATAGAATTTCATTTTAGAGTTATGCGAATTCCTTGCAAAAAAAAGAAAAAAAATCTTGAATTTCCCAATAAATCTTCTATTTAATGATATGAAGTAGATATACCAGTTTCTTGTTCAAAAAAAATCATAATTGAACATCAAAAAGTACCACCATTAATAGGAAGTTTTCCAATGAATCACTTTCATTATTAATTCCAATAATGTTATTCAAACAATTGTGGCGCAACTTAATCAGTTCATACTATGTTCGTACCTCAGTACATAACCGATATCTATCTAAAATTCCGTTGATAAAATTTCATTTTCTTCAAATATTTCAATTTTTTTCAGTTAATAAAACTATTTAACTAATCTGCTACATGCGGAGAATGAATGCATTGGAATTTTATTTCTATTTTATTAGTATTTTGATAGTACTGTGCCTCGAAGCTTGATTAATTTTTATGATATTGGTAAAATAATACTGAAAGAAGATACAATGATTTATAAAAAAATTAGAAAATAGCATTAAAACCAGTGATACTAGTGACAACGAACAACGAGACAACGATTACGAAGTGTTGAAAGATCATTTGATGGTATTACATAATCGATCAATTTAGTCGATGCTTCACGTAGATTAAAATTACTAGCAATAAGTTGTGAATAATTCCATACAGCTAGATGCCGACTTTTGCCATGAATGCAAAACACGTGTGTGATTTTCGAACAAGTATGAGCAATTGTCGCATTCCATGTTACCGTTTCCAATTCTTTTACAGGGCAGAGAAACCCTATCTAACGAAAGAAATTGAAGTACAGGAAAAGAAAACATAATTTGCAATTTAAAAAAAGAGAAAAAAAGGAAAAACTTCCATTTTTTAACCTGAAAAGAAAAGTATTTTGAATATTTTCGATTGCTTTATTTTTTTGTAATAATATGGAGCTCTAAATAAAAAAAAATATAAAGAAGCAAAAAAAGAAACACAGAAATTAAGAACATTTCTAAAGCATAACATTTGGAATTCCAGGAATGTTCTTAATTCTTGTATTTCTTTTCTCGCTTTCTTAAATATCTTTATCCATAAGTTATTTCACACAACTCTCATATTTCGATCAAACTTTTTCCGTTTTTTTTTTTTTTTCAACTAGAAAAGACTAACAATAAGACACCAATGAGCATTATGTCCTCCACGATTGCTTGGCTGATGATTCTTGTCACAATCATAAGGCATTAACAGTAATGCATTTTCTTGAATCAGTTTCTCCATTTCAGCCGTAGACGGGACATTCTCGACTACTACATTCAACATTGGCCACAATGAAGTCGCAATATCAGCTAACCAATCAGCTGGAATAAATGCGAAGTAAAACTGAGGTTGCCAGGATGGAATTTACCCTACTGATTGTTGATCAGAAAAGCGGTAGGGTTATAAGGAAAAGCTGAAAAGGGAAAAAATTGAACAGTTTAAATCTTTGAAATCGACAACATTTGGTAATTTGATTTTTTTTAATTTCTAACAGCACTTAAAGATATGCTTTCAAACTATTAGAAGCGCTGTTTGTCTAGAAAAATTTTTTACAGTTTACAAAGTCATCGATAATAAAATTTAAGTAATCTAACAAATATACGCAAAAATGAGCATACTTAGCATACCAGAAAATATTTCACCATAATTTGTGTATCCTTTTTGTTTAGCAAGCTGAAAAATTTCATCTATATTTCGAGTCGGAAGATCGTATGCTTGGGCAACCATTTGTATAGCAACAAGACCACATCTAAACTTTAATTTGGTTTATAGAAATTTAATTGAATTATTTTCCACTATTTCATAGCATCGCTTCAAAACAAATTAATAAATTGCTTTCTTCAGATATTCGAAAGGTATCAATTTCATGATTATGAAGAACAACTTCAAGATCATGAAGAATCCAGGCAAACTATTTAAAACTGTTCTCTTTATTTGAGACAATCTCTTAATGGATATGTTCCTTCTAAATATAACATAGAATTATCAATTGGAAAAGATTACCAATACGTAGGAATGATAACAGGGACAAACTTAACATAGAATAGGATATTCTACAGCAAATCAAGAAGATTTTCCTTGATTTCTTGATATGAGGAAATCCAACACTAACTGATAGTGGATAAAATAGGATGATCGGGTTTCTTCCCTCAGATATTCCCCTTTTCCTAGAATTCCTCATTTCTGATAATGCTTAGTGTACATTTCCGTTCGTGTTGAGTGATCCATTAGATTTTACGAGAAAAAAAGAGAACAATAAGATGAATTTTACTGCGGTCCATTCTGCAATATTGGTTTTACATTTCTAACAAATGCAACAGCTCCTCCTCGATTTTCCACATTTTCGGGGCAATCATTCAGTACTGAAAGAATCCGTCGTTGTGCCAACGGTGATAAAAATGGTAGTAGAGTCATCTGAAACATGCATAACTGTTCAGAATAAAATAGAATTCGATACTTTTTAAATGCTATTCCATTTCTTCTATGATGAATTTCACGTTTTCTTTAGAAGAGTTTATTGCAACAAGTTTTATTTTAACTTTTGTTTGAATTTCAATTCAACTACTATCAGCTGACATCAAAGAATCATTTTAACACTTTACTGTTGAACGATTTTAACAGTCCAAACAGCGCAATGGAGTTTGACGATTTTTGCCGTTAAACATTTTAATGGAAAAAAGATGTAACATGTAATGCATACGATTACAGCATTATTCGTCTCGATTATTCCGATAACACAAATTGGGCAGATCAAAATAAGAATAGTTCGAACTCAACTTACCAGAATATTTTTTCAGCTCTACCAAACTGTAAAATCTAAAATTTTATGAATTCGACAATAATGTTTCCATACGTTATTACCCCAATGTGCACATAATTTACATGATTTCATCCATAAAGATTGAATCCTTATTGATTCTGCAATAAATCTCACCGCTGAACTTGCAGTAGATAATCTCGAATCGCGAAAAAACTTCTGGCACATTGCTTCTGCGACAATAGAGAATGAGACCAGTAACTTACTGTAATCTGATCTGGATCGCTTAGTTCCGGATATTAACAATTCATACTCAGAAATTTTAATCACTCTCATTTTATTTTAACCCGAAAAAAAATATTTTAAGTGATAACCATTTCTCTCCAAGATATTACACTATGGTATTTTTCCTATCCACATCATTCATTAAACAAATGAAATCACTATGAGTGTCTTTTTTGATATCATACCTAAATAACGGGATATGTACACAGCTGAGAATTAGAAAAAGTATGCAATAATAACGTCGACAACCAACTGCTGCAATAATAATTCATCATATATGCTTAGTTTCATCAACCTACTCATATTTAAATTAAGATTCAGGTATGAATTCCACAGATAAAATAAACCGTCAAAATCTCAAATAATTAAATTATTTAATTCATTATATCTCACATACCGTAATTTAAAACAGAGTAGTAACTAACAAATAATGAAAGTAGCATCAGTAGTAAGTGCTTTATTATTTTACAATAAATTTGAACCGACATATTTTTAACTTTCACAATTATTGCAGAGCAATTACTTCCGGTCATAATTACAGACAAGCACGAAATATTTTAAAACATGAAGGCAAAATTTTGCATGATAGTTGTTATTAATAAGCAATGGAATTTCTGTTGCTTACAACACATTAATTATAACAACGTAAGATGACTAAAAACATTTATTCCTTGCATTTTCAACCCCTGAATATTTCAACATTTTTATGTTCAACGCTAAAGCGTATTCATAAACAAACAAACATCAGCAAATTATTAAGTCAACTACTATGTGAAACCAAATAAACTGCTCGCATATGCCATCGGCCTTACCTGAAAACAGTTCATTTAAAATTAAATTACTCTGTGATTCTTGAGATTCATCATTTTTAAATTTTACCAGATGGGACCTAAGTTATGACTAACATCTCATGACATTTTAATGCAGTACAGAATAAAAAATAACAGTAGCAATCTGATTTATTTGATGATTTTTAGAAATTCAAAGCAAGCTAAACTAGCAATACGAAGATTGATAAGTTTTGCCTGGAAAAAATGGAAGATGAATAAATACTTAGAATGATCGTAAAACGGTAAAATTTGCAAGCTACAATCCATAAAGAAATGGAAAACAACTAAGAATAATTTGAGGACAACTATACTATGGATTCGTTTTTTAATAATTCTACTTCGAGATTGTCGTATTAATTAACTCAGTCGGTACAATCAATTCAAAAGTGATTCAGATTCATTATAAGACTCTATTTTTATAAAATCCTGACAATGGTGATCTGTTTTTCTGCCTACTTTATTTACTTAAATGTACCTGATAATCTTCGAACAATCAATTCACACAACTGAAAACAAATATATTTACTTACTGAAGGATGATCCACTGCAGTGAAGGAAGTGAAACGCGGTGTTAAATTATCACCTCTTATTGTTATAAATGCTCCTTTATTACCCATCGTGTCACTGAAAAATTCTAATAGAAAAAGTAGTATACTACTTTAAAACTAAGTAATCGATTTAAAAAAAAAAAGCTTAAGCTTAAATCAAATAAAATAAAACCTAGATTTCACTCGAATTACCAAAAAGATACCAATAATTTGGTGCACTGAATACGGTTATACATTTGCCATCATGATGAACTTCATATCCCTCCGGTTTCACTTCATGACTTCTACAAAAAACTAAAAAGAATTAACAAAAAATGCAATGCTCCCATGATAAAGATATAAATGAAATATCTCAAGACATTGATCAAATATTTTTGCAAATATATTATGGATCGTTAAAAAATCAAAATATGAATTATAGAAAAATGATACCTTACAACATAGTCAAGAGCATTTGTCTCACAAAACTTATGTGTCACATCGGGACCAAATTGACAACCAACTCCACGTTTCGAAGCTGACCTGCCGTTCATATCTTGTGGATCAGACCATAGCAAATCACACATTATACCTGAAACAATCATTCATCCAATTCGAAAATTGAAAATGAACTTCAAATTAATGTCCTATATTGACAAAAAAAAAAATAAACTTTTGGGTATCAAACTTCGAAATTCATATAGAATAGTACGGTTTTATATTATATCGGCTTATTTCTGACAGGATTACATCATTTTTTCAAGAGAGATTCAGGGGAAACATTAATTTGATGATAAAAAAATACCATAATGATAATAAAAAAATCTCGCAAAAATTAATGGAGGACCAACCATCATCCGGTGGTTGACGAACCCGATTAGTCTTTTTTATATCGCTTAGAGTGATGTCGTCATCTTTGAATAAACCTCCATGGCAAACCTTAATTTAATTTTAACAATAGTTAGTAAAGATGAAGCAGAATATAAATATCCGCGAAAATAAGATTAAAACAATTTAAAGCAACCACAATATCACATTTCTTTGTGTATAACTAAACAACAGCCTTGCACGATTAAGCAAAATAGCTGGAAATATTTTTGTCGCAAAGAAAAAAATAGGCAAAAGTCTCCACATTAGAAAGACATTAATTAATCACTTTTAACGCTAAAAAATAAAAACGGAAGAATTGAAAATTCCAAATCTTCTTAACAAATTTTATTGATTTATTTTCGAATTAGTAAAGATGAAAAAACGATAATTAATACAGTAAATGAAGGAAATAAACAAAAAATATTTAATATTTTGAATTGATGGCTACGACCAATTAATAAAGTAGTGAGCTTAATTACATAGTTTTCCAGTTATGTGAGATTTTGAAGAAAAATCGAAATCATATCCTGAAATAAATTTGGCTGGAAACCACTTACAAATATTTTGTTATTAATTAAGTGACAAAGCGGTAAGTAATCAAAGATCTCCGTAAAGAAATCTGCCATTTGAGATGTATATTTGCTCTTCACTTCACCCTCAAAACCATACATTTTGTTCATTACATCACTTTCATGATTACCTAGAAAATTTATGTTCGTAATAAAAATCATAAAAAACCAATGAAAATTTTTTAGTTCTAGATCGCAATTTTCGATTCCAATAAAAATAATATATCACTTGAAATATAATTAAATTGTTTTACTATTAAAAAGAAAAAAATGAATGATTTTCTTTCCTCCATACCAATTATTAACTTAAAATGGAAAAGTTTTTTTCGAATTAAGAAAAAAAAATTCAGCAAATTATAACAGACCTCGTGACATGAAAAAATGTTCCGGATATAAAAGCTTAAATCCGAATAAAGTAAATATCGTTTCAACCGAGAATGAGCCGCGATCAACAAAATCACCATTGAAAAGCTAAAAAAAATTATTTACGCAGCTTGCACTTTTCCAATAACTGAAAAATTCCATAGGTAAAACTTACGTATGGATTTGTTTCTGAAGGCAATCCATTTAAATCAAACACACTGCATAAATCATAGAACTGTCCATGAATGTCACCACAGATTGTAAATTTTTTTCCTGGCGGCACTGTGATTTCTACAAGTGTCGGTAATTCGCCAAACATTCGCCTAATCGCCAAAAGTATCTGAAAGATAAAAATTACATGCTGAAATATCAATTTTACGGGAATTTATTAATTCATATAA
This sequence comes from Onchocerca volvulus, assembly GCA_000499405.2. Classification (NCBI taxonomy): domain Eukaryota; kingdom Metazoa; phylum Nematoda; class Chromadorea; order Rhabditida; family Onchocercidae; genus Onchocerca; species Onchocerca volvulus. The sequence goes on along the minus strand of HG738138.1, from coordinate 16,399,571 downwards.
AATGGAAAAAGAAAAGTACATTGCAAATGTAATTTAAGAAAACTATGCAAATTCAGAGCAGATTGAATCAAATCGCGTATCTCGAAGGAATCTGAGAAAATGAATCCGCACAATCTACACACCATCTAATAAAACCGTAAAAGGATGTCTAACAGCACAAATTTATAAACCTGAATAAATCCAAGAAAAACTTGAATCATTAGTAAAATTCTCAAAAAAAAAAAAAAAAAAAAAAATTGGTTAATATTCTAATAAGATCTGGAAAGATAAAAAAATTTCCTTTTTTCTAAGGCTAATATGCATTTTCCATACACATCACTATCTAATTATAGAAAATGAAAAAAACAAAACTTCAACCATTCCATAAAATGTATAATACAGAAATCGAAATTCGTAAACATTCGTCCAACAAAACTAAACCTTATAAGCATATTTTCTGTGCAGTTTTTTTTCTGCTTTAAATGTTTCGATCATTTGTTTCATAAATTCTAACGTAATTTCATTTTCAAAAACAGGCCCGTCATATGTTGCTTCCACTTCTGAAAAGGAAATAAAAAAATTTATAATTTTCTGCTACAATTATCTAAACTTATTTATGTTTAAACACTTCTGCAGCAATCTTTCATTTCCTGCAGTCAGTTTCATTTTTAAAAATTATCTAAATAAATGAGAAAACAAAAAAGAACAAGAACCCATTGTATCGATATTTATATAATCTCCGATACTGCGTTTGTCATGGTCGACTGATATTGCCTTTTCAAATGCTAACTTTCGCATCAGTTTTTGACATTCGTCATATTTTTGTTTAGCATCAGCATTGTTTGGTAATGCTTTACGTAACTGCAATGATTAATGGTAATAAAACAAAGCTCTATTCACATTACGAATTCAAGTGGATTAATATAAATCTTTGTTACTGATGTCTCATACTTTTTGATTATAAAAAATTATTCTTTACATTATTTTGTATCAGTCAATACATAGAAATAGGATGAAAACAACAGTAAATAGACTGAGGTGAAGCAAAATGACCAGCAGCTAGTTTTTTTCCTTTTCTAATCTGTATCTTCAATCTGCTAGTTATCATATTTGATGAAGAAAGATGAGAGTGATAACAGTTATACAATTTAGATGTTACTCGCTAATAAGTCCTACTTTCTTAATAAACACGATAATCCACTGGGATCATTTCCCATTCACATAAATTTTATTCTTTTTTTTTTTTTTTTTTTTTTTTTTTTTTCCCCTTCCAAAAAATTTTTTTTTTTTTTTTTTTTTTTTTTTTTTTATTCCAATATTTTTTTCAAACGTTAGTGAACTAATACATCTGTTTTGCTACCACAAATTGCACTAATTCATTCTAGTGAAAAATTATGTAATTCAACCAGTTATATCTGTAGTTTCCACTGTGTCTGTTTATCTGAGTACGACACTAAGCAAAACTTAAGAAGTGAACGTTATATTATTCAAATCGAAAAATCTTTCGTAACACTTAAGTTTTACAATTACACTTTTTACTGTTGTCATGACACGAAATAAAAACAAATTTTCAACGATGGAAAAATACCATATCATAATCCTTTAGAGCAAGTTTTAATTTTCCTAAAGCCATATAAGCTGTTGCACGCCTATAATAACCCTTCAAATAACCAGGATCTAGTTTCAAAGCCATATTTGCATCCTCTAGCGCGCTGCCATATAATTCTTTTTTCAAATAAGCCATACTCCGATTGCCATAAAACAAAGCTTGCTGATCATCCAATTCGATTGCTTTCGTATACAACTCAATAGCAACATCGTATGCCTGATCTATAATAATGACATTGATCAAATGTACTGATAAAACAGATTAAAAAAAATTTTGATTAAGATTACTTCGTGTTCATTGCACTCATTTATGTATGGCTTAATGACAATATAGTCTAACTGTTCTTAATGTTACTGAGATGTTATACAGTAACATAATCCAATAAAAAAGAGAAACTAACTACAGAATATAGTTACGACTCAATTATTAACTCTGGCCACGAAATTTAAAATTAAAACAAATTACCATGGAAAAATTGATTAGCTTCATCCTTAATTTTCAATGCCCGTTGGGCTAAGTTGGTTATTCCATCGACATTTTCCAAGACAGTAGAAACAACATGTTCAGACGTCATTTCTGCAATGCATTTCCTATAAGAATGCGCTAATAAAAAGGATATATATTCATATATAGTATAATCTGGATTTTAAATATCAACATTCTAAAATAAAATAGATGTCGATAGATAGCTTTAAAATAATGTTATATTATGGATGTTGCTTTTCCAAGTTCATTTGCCATGCAGTGATCTGAAAACTTGATAATCTTTTTGAAGTTATTTAACTGATAGAGATCAACATGTCATTTGTCAATCAGTATATAATACGATGAAACTTCTTCGCCTCCTGTATGGATGGTTCGAGTTAAACAACACGCAGCAAGTCACTATTTAATTATGGATAATTTCTATACCATTTGAGAATTCTAACATAAGATTTCTAGAAATGATTATTGAATCTACCCATTCTGATAGAGTAAATATTGAAGAGATTTCTCGATATGCTGTATAATTCATTTTGCTTTCCAATACTAACTTGGGAAATATTTATGAGATTCATGAGATGGTAAACCATACTAATATCATAGTTTAACTATTTCTGAAGAGAAATATATCTGATGTCTTATACTCATAATATCAAAAGATAAGCAAGAATAAAACAGTGATATGCTACAATTAATAATTTTTATTAAGATGTTAAATGCACTTAATTAAGAAGCATCCTACTTTATATTTTCAGCTAACTTCAACTAAAAAACATACTCAGTGCTCGCAAAATTAATTTCTGTTAGAAACTTTCGAGTCTTTTAAGTCAACCAAAAGCAATGTTATCATTGAATCTGAAATCTGAAACACATAGCGATAGCATTTACTTATCATGTTGACAGACTCAAAAAATCAAGTTTCGCCACAATCATTACTCTGATATAAATAATCAATATATACAGTAATAAAGCAATGAAATCTCTCACTTTCCTATATCCAATACCTAATACTACGAATGATATATAGCAGCAACATTAAAATTGAATTTGTCTGTGACTAATATTTAATTTTTGCCGGGAATAATAATTGCACTTGTTCATGACTAATATTTATTTACTAATTTATAATTATCAACGATATCCTAATAAAAGCCTTAACTTCCTCCTCTCGCAACAAAAAAGCCTCGTGGCATATTTCTTGAATTTTGCTTTCATTACTAAATAACATGCACTACTGTTACCAGTTCTGAAAAATTCCAGCAAAAATGACAAGATGATCAAGTTGTTCTAATGATACCATTAATGAACTGAAGAAAATCACGAGAGGTGGGCATACACAATCTTGTGGTGCAATCATAATAATTTGAATCCAAGCAAACACTGCAAGCTGGAATATATCCTTTTTATACAACATAGAAAATCATATCAATAAATAAATTTTATTCCTATTAACGTAATTTCTCGAACAACATTATCACAAACATTATCAACAAGATCATCAGCAATTCAAGATTTTTTTCGACGATGATGTATTGGACAATGCATCGGTCGAAAGTTATAGCTTAAGCTATCATTATTTACCAATCGAAAACGTGCTTAATTCTTTTCTATTGAGAGTATCAATCCAGCCTGAATATTTATGCTGAATAAATCAATAACAACCCTTAATATCTAATAAAAACTAAACTTGTTTCTTTAGCAATTGTCATTTACCGTAATTACCAAAGTTTTAGGACTATTATGCAATAAATTTACGACTGTCATATATCGCATAAGCGCAGCGACTCTATAAATTTTCTGCAACATATTTGCAGAATTTTCCTTAATCTATGAAAAATATAATAGCAATTGAAAAGACGAGAAGTTCAAACTCATCATAACTTGTATTAAAAATAAAATGAATTCTTCAAACCAAAAATAATTTGTCTGAAAATATAAATGTTGCTCAAGATCCCAAACAGCTTAACATGTGACATACAATATAAGAAAAAAAAAATCATTCTGCTAGCAAAATTATACATCAATTATTTCTTGTTTTCCAGATATAAGATGTTCAATCCGTGCATTGAGACTACGTATTTGACGCCTCAGCTGTTTTCGTTCCTTCCTATAACAGTGACAATAATAGATGAGTAAAACAAATACAACATTTTATTTCTGTTCTAATTTCTCAGAAATTTTTGAAAAATCTCTGATAACCTGTGCTCATTTCGTTCTCTAACCAAACGATTCATCAGAATTTCACATTCAGATTTCAACGTTTCGATAAAATTTTGTTGCTGCTCTAGAAGCTTTTTCGATTCTGTAAAATCACTGTGTACTGGCAAAAAAAGAGGACTTCAAGAAGGAGATCTGGAATATCATAAAATGTCAGCATCAAACAAAACCAAGTATCAAAGTTCACAAGCCTAATCGTCTTATTTCATTAACCCTTGATCGAACAACATAGAACCTTCCACCTTTTCCAGCCCTTCTTTTTTTTTATCATTACTTTAATCTTGAATAAGCCTAGTGATGCTGTGTTGTCGATAATTCTGCTCGCCATGGTCTGAGATATATTTCCATAACTTCTTCCAATCTTCGGAGAAATATTTTTTCCTTTGATTTAATGCATCCTAAAAGCCTATAATCACAGAAAATCTTTCCCTCATGTTCCATATTATAGAAGTGAAATTTTACTAACGTGATGACAATTCATTTGCACCCAAAGTAAGAAGTGAAGTGCGTAATGTCATGTTTTCATCGGCTAAAACGGATAGTTTCGTTGCAAGCATTTTATCTTCTTCTTCTCGTTTTTCCAATTCTTTCGTAATAGTTTTCGAAAGATCGTTTACAAGCTTTTCTTTGGTAATATTTGAATCCTCGAACATTTTCAACTGTGCCTAAAAACATGCGGATGATGAATGCTCATAGTGATAAAAACAATATCAGTTAATATAACCATTAGAAATATTTATACAAAAGTCTAAGTAACTGTCGCGAAGTAACAATAAAGAATAAATTCACAAAAAAATTGCCTAAATGCACTTTCCATTTATAATGTCATAAAAAACAGTGGAAAGGTACTATCAAATTAAAAATATTTTTTCTTGATTGTCTGAATGATGAAAAGTTTACCTTGACAGAATTATATTTCGCAATCAAACTATCATATTCTTGCGTTTTATCTGCCAAAAGATTATTTAGTTTTGAAAATTCGTTATTTCGTGCTTCATATTCTTTTTTCATAAGTTCGTTCAAATGGTCAATGTGAGTCTGAAGGCTATTTTGTTCAATTTTTAACACATGATTTGCCGAGGCATAATTTGATTTACTATGGATTTTTTTCAATTTCTAAATTGCTAAATACTGATTTCATAATGCTTTTTTTCTTTTCTTTTTTTTTTTTTGTATCCGTTACGACAAATATAGATTATCTAGTAAAGTATTCATCGGCAAACTATACCTGTTTTAATGAATTCGTCTCAAGTGCATGGGACAATTCTGTTTTTTTAACTTCCAATTCTCGAGACAAATTTTCTGCCTCGAGGCGTATTTTCTTTATCTCCTCCAAAAAATTCTCCAATGTCAACGACTTTCCGCTTTTATGAGGCAAAGTTTCTTCAATTTTTGGAATTCCTTTGAAGAAATTCTCCGCATATGCTCGCTTCTGCAAATAATTGAAATTAACAGTAACTATCACATTTCTGGAAAATTGAATAAAATGTGAGTCGTTCAGCATAAAAAAATTAATTTCGTGATGATAACTTATTTTCAATACAATTATTTTTAATTTTGAAAATGAAATCAGCTATATAAACAAACAAGCAACATTCGAAACAACCAAACCCAAAACGCTATCCTGAAATTTACCTTATCCTGCGTACCACTATTATTAATTTGTTGAGAGCTTTTGTTTCTTAGAATAACCACTTCCGATTTATAGGTTTCTAATTCATCAATCAATGCTGACAATACTTCATTCTGCTTCTCCAACAACGCTGATAGTTCCAATACACTCGGACTGCTATCAACCACATCTGAATGCAAAAAAGGATGAATCCTTCACGCTTCAAAATGAAGTCAAATTTTGGAGAAGATCAGGAATTAATCAAATATGTGTTTCAAAGTGAACTATATCCAATCATCTCTAAAATTTGCCCAAATAATCTATACACATAAAAATCACTAAAATAACGTACAAAGACAACAATAACACCATTATTCACCAACACCGGATTGTCGCATAAGCTGATTCAAACAACTTTTTTATGGAGGACAATTCTTCACAAAATATATAAAAATCGAAACATCTTCAAGAAACTTGACACATGCATTCATATGAAGCTCACCCGTAATACTGCTGTCTTGCATTATCGTTCCCGGAAAAGAAAATTTAGGATGAGATCCTTTCTTTTTTTTTTTTTTTTTAAAACCAGATCGCTAAATGACCTTAACAACCGCAAATTTGTGAAAATAAGGATTGTACAATAATTAAAATCAAACAATCATGGACTGAATAAGAATAACATCTCAAACTTAAATAAATGCAAGCTAAATAGTAATATGGACTAAATAAGAAAATACGTACGGTAACATGCAAAGATGTATCTATTATTTCGATTCTTATCACCTCTTTGTATTAGATTAGAGCAAACTTGTAATACTGGTTTCGGTCTCAAATTTGCAATTACAATAATTAAACCTGAAGGCATCTTTAGCTATCTTCATTTATTTTTGCCAAAGAAGAATAACTTTGCTTATTCTTATAGTATAAAAATTCGTGTCACAGGATTCCATGAATTCTTGAAAACAGCTCCTACATTCTCTTGTCTATTGTTCTTACATTCTACTGTTACGAACAAAGGTTGTAAAGGTTGTTAAAGGGTTTGAAGTAGTTGGAAGAGCAAAAAAGCAGTTAAATTCAATCAATATTTGAAGCATTAATACTCTAATATTTCCATAATTGTCGTTATAAAATTTTTTTCTGTTGACTAATGCTAGCTACAGGCATTGCAGGTTTACGGTGCATCATATCGATTCCCGAAATCATAATTCCTAAATGTAATAGTTCTGCCGAGATTTAGAAAGCTGAATGGCCAACAGACCAACAAATAATAAGTGGAAGCTTTCCAGACCAAACTCGATCTTATGCAAATTTTTTGAAGCTTCTTCGTTTAATTACTGAGATGACCATTATGTGTTATGTAGTTCACTTCTAATCATATGTATAACATAATTCAATTGAGAAAACTGCTTGCTGCTACTGTACAATATAAGGAAAGATGATGCTCAAAACAGCGACTCCTTTAATTACAGTCCAATTCATAAGTTCTTCATTTATCAAGTACTTTCATTTTTTTAGTTCGGCTGGAAAGCTGAACGATCATTGGATGACTGACGTTGTGTTCGGCAATTTTTTAAGCAATTGGAATTATCAGTTTCGATGACTAATCTCAATCGGTCATTTCAAATTTCCAATAACCAGTCATTACACCATTAACTTTTACTGCTCTTGTTTCCTCTGCAAAATTTCTTATCCAATATTGCACTATGATTTGTAAGTAATTCCTAGATCAAAAGCATTGCTTATATTATCTCAGCTGCTCACATTTTGATTTAAAAAAAAAAAAAAAAACCGAAATTATGCCTCGTATATCTTTTAATTCCCAGAAAGTCCTCTTTCTACCTATCTCACTACAATGCTTGTTGGTGCATTAAATGAAAATTCCATCAGTAAATCAAAACAAAATGTTTGGAGACGTCTAATTTTACCATTTCACAACAAATCCTTAGCTTCCTACAGTTGACATTTGATTTTCGTAACAATATTCCAAAGAAGAAAAAACAATATTTCCAGTGAATATTGAAGAAAATTCGATTCCACTAATTAGGAGCGGAAATTACTATCTGAGGCATTACGCTCACCCTTTTACCACTTGTGACACCAAAACATGACAACACTCTCGAATCAATTCATGTAAATCGAGAAGAAAAAAAAAACAATAGAAATAGAACTCTCTGGGTATCTGGGTATCAACCAAACTATCTCTGATTCATTGAAATAGAAAATTTTAAAAAAATGCTCTGCAACAACCAATATTTTTATTCGATCACAATGAATTGTCTTTTTTCGTTTTTTCATAAAATGAAAAAAGAAAGAACACAATGGGAAAAATGCATGGAGGAAACAATGAATAATACATATGGGAACTAAAAGAGAAAAGAGCAAGTGAATTTTGAAAATCTGAAGTATTTTACTCTAAAAAAAAAAAAAAAGAAAATGAAATGAAAGAATTGGCAAGAGAAGTTATCAAAAAGAAAAACTGCAGAAAAACCAAGCAAATACGACAAACCAGTCATACGCTATGCAAGCAAAAAGGTCACGTGAATATGACAAACCATTTATAATAACGCCCTTGTAAAGAATGACGTAGATAAAGAAGCTAATTTCACGTAAACTTTTAGAGGAGAATAATTCAGATAAAAGTGTGATCACTTTCACGGTATGCATATATAAAAGGAGTGATTTGAATATGACAGGCAGGATGACATAAGACAAAAAGCTGTCACGGAGCTATGAAGACGGACAAAAGGAACCTCATAATTTCATAATCATTCAAGATACAGCGTATACTGGTATAAACCACAAAATTTGACTAAAATGTCACGAAAAGTTTAGGGCATAGATGAAATTATTCCGTCCCATGAAATAACTCAGCTAGTTTTTCTATCATCCTCTCCATATATCACAGATACTATTTTAGGTACAATTGTCGGCTCCAATTCGAAACTCATTCGCTCAGCAAATAAATTATTGGCTTCTTAGTAAGCGAAGAGGTATTACGGAATGCAAAGCGAACTTATCACACAGAAACAAAAAGTTTGCAAAGAATGATTGGTTCGGGTCCTAACAAATTGGTCAATGTCGGGCATTATCAAAATCATATCTTTGAAAATCCAGAAATTCGCATATTCTTGATAAAAAACAGACAATAAACCGCTCGAGACTTAATACTACAATACTTAAACTTGAATATTCAAGCATGTAAGCTTGTATCTAGCTAAAAATTCAGTGCAGATTCTATGGACTGCACGTGGATTTATACCAATACATTTCGAGCCTAATTTCACACCGTATCAAAACGCTGACCCTTGAAAACAATAAATCCAAAATTACTGTACATAAATGTTTCAGCAGAAGATTGAAGGGAGTGAGGGCATAAGCTACAGGGAATAAAATTTGGAAATATTAGAACTGATATCATAAATTCAACAGAAACAAAATGACAGTCCTATAGAAGGAAAAAATTCACCATTATGGACCATAAAATGAAGCATACGACTAGCACCTTCAAAAAATATAATCCACATGATTTATTTCTTTTGAGTTTTGAGTTTAAGAAGTAGAGTCTTTAGCCGTGATAAATCACTTGACGTTTTCGAACTTTTAGCATTGAATTCACATAATTTAGCAATACGTTCCCATTCGGCTCCATCTTTCAAAGCTTCACGATCAGATATGAAATCTTCTTCGGCTTTCCTTAAAATTGTAAAGAAACGATCAATAACTGTAAACAAGAGCAGCACAGTAATGAGAAGCTAAAGATGTAGTATGAGGTGCAAAATATAATACAATATTTTCCGTCAATTTACATGCTTCATATTCCGGAGAGATTGAAGATTTTCTACTTTTTTTTTTTTTGGATTCACAGGCTAGCTATAAGTAAAATGAATCGGAACAACTAAAATTCAACTTGTAAATAAGAATGCATCTTTCCTGTATCCCTTGATTTTCAAAATCCACACAGCTTGCTTACTTCATTGTTATGCTTTCAAGAAATGCGAAATCTTCGCGTTATTGAAACTGCATAATTTACAATTCTTTAGCAAATCATAATAACTACAGGATTTCTTAAATCATCGAGAATACACAGCGCTAGCTTACCGCTCAACTTTATTTTGTCTTCCCAGTTTAAAATGAAATTTTTTCTGATTTCAATAAAAATGCCAGTTAAAATGAAACAAAAATATAAGGCGCTCATAATTTTGAAAAAAAAAAATTACCGATTAGCCACCCTAGTTTTTTTAAGTTTCTCTGCCCTTTGCGCATACCATTCTTCTAATTCTTTTTTACCAGCGGCTCTCATTTCCTCTTTCTTTTTCTCTTCATTTTTATCTGCAGCAAAAATAATAATTATCAATATTATATAAAAATTAATACATTTAAATCATGTTATACACATTCTATTAGAAAACATCATTCATCAACAAATATATAATATATTGAGAGGATAATATGAAGCAAAAATTACAATACCATTGATTTTTCACTTTGTTGTGGCATGTTCACTATAGTTACTTAAATTCTTTTCTGAATTGCCTAAATCACTGCGCTTCTTGATAAACTTGGACGAATTCATAATGGTAAAGCTCAGTGTGTCCTATTCATCGTTGTATTAGAAACAAATATTTTCAACATAAACCACACATATTGTCAGATAAAATGACATTTAGCTTCTCACATATTATTACTCATTATACAATTCAGACTGCATACTCACAGCTAAATGATTAGAAAATATCCCTCACATTCTTATGTCATCTGAATGAAATCTAAATTGCAGGAAAAAATTTTCACCTGACTTTTTATACGTAATAAAAAAATCTAAGCAGCATAAACGAGCTCATACCTTTTTTTTCTAACATTATTTTTTGCTCCTCTCGCCACTTTTTTATTTTTTCCGGTTCCGGTTTTGATATATTGTTCAATGTTGCAAGAGAAGGTGATGGAGTTGTGCTTGAACGCTGTACACCATTTGCCAGTGCTGGAAGATCCAAACCAGAATCACTGGTACCGCTTAATACACGAGCTTCATTTACACTTGTAATATCATTTCCTAAAATTTGAAATTTCTTCAAACAGAAACAAAAAACAATATATAAAACATAAATAATCATTTCGAGTTATTTCTGTGTTACTTATTTACCACCTACTCATGAAACTTCATTTCTCTGCCAGAGTTAAAAAAATGCTCATTGAAGAACTATACCTAAAATAAAAACTATTCCTGCTGCATAATAATATCTGACCGATGTGTGTGATGCAGCACCTTTTTGACTTTTTGAGGCTTTCTGAACACAACTTTCCGAAATTCTTTGCAACTTTCTGAAAGTTCCTACTTTCTTTTCTAACAAGACATTTTGGTGAAGATATCGCAATAGTAATCCGGTAATTCTATGCTCAATCTATGTCATTTTTACCATCAAAAGTCATGACTATATACATTTTACCAATATTCTTTCTTTAATATTTCACATTCAGTTTGGAGAGAAGAATCTAAAAAGAAATCATTAAAACAAAAGAAATTTTTTCTAAAAAGTACCGTTATCAGCTGCATCGTTATTGCCGATGCTGTTGACATACGGAAGAGGACTAGTTCCTAGCGAATCATCTTGTATACCAGCCAGAACATTTTGCTCACGTGCCAAAAATTCCGCAACCGGATCTGACATTACAACATAAACAATCCTATTATTTTCTGAAATAAATAGAAATATGTGGACGGTCAGTTAAAATAAGAAACTGTAAAATCTAAACAAATAAGTTCGGGAATTCTTGTGCCAAATCAACAGTGAACAGAAAAGAATAATTGAAGGAAGCAAATGAAAAATTGTATTTCACTATCTCAACAAACACAGAGCTTCTTAAATACTAAAATACTTAAAATACCTCAGGTAAAAGCAATCATCCTACTCATCTCATTCAGAATCGGTAACCTGAAATAAATTGTCATCCAGATTCTAATGTCTCACTTATGATACGGTGATATGTCGTCATCCAATCAAGATAACTAAACCACAGATAAAATCGATGTGATTTCGAGTTAAATGTACTATCTAAGGTTGAAACCTGTCAGACAACCGAATTCCGCTCCAAAAAATCAATCGCATAGTAACAGTGCAACTCAACTTTAACGTTACCAAAACTAGCCCACTACAGTATTCCTAGATTTTGTTTTAAATATTCTTTTGCTTGTTGCAGCCTTCTTTTCGTCACTTCTGTTTTTAACGACAATTTGGAATTTTGGAACATTACGCCCTTCTTTTATAAAATCATTTTTAACTGATTTCTTTGATCTTCAACGTGACCTTCTGAATGATGGGAAATGAGAATAGAGAAAGAGCGTCTCATACTTTTGCTACGCTTTCTTAAAGATTACTTTTGAGGAATATTTCTTCATCATTTTCATGGATTATATAGATTGATTCTTGACTGTTAAAGTTTTGATCTAATGTTCGCTATAGTAGATTCTTCCTGAAATTCGATCGATACCACTTGTCATTGTAACCGAGCTGCAGTTCGATGAAGAGATAAGTTTGCTTTTAGTTCAAACCATTGATTTTTTTCCCGTTTATTCAACAGTTTATTTCTGTAGTGACAGGTAAAAGTTACCACCAGATATCCACAGGAAGGAATGAACCATAAAGAATTATGCCGAGTTAATTACTATAGAAACGGTGGTCGGAAGTAGTGAGAAAATAATGAGCTCTGAATCAAGAAGGGTATCGAAATAGATTTCAAGAAAGAAGATGATGATCAGTTGGCCACGGAACAATTTAAAAATAGTGTTCGATGAAGGGATGATCAGTTATGCCACATTTAAAGAACAATTTCGAACTCGCTACTGAACGACTGGAATCTCTTGATCTATCAAAATCACCATCATATAAGCATCGAGAAATTGTTTCATAGACTACGATTGTTGCAAGTTTGTTAATCAAAGATTACGTGTTAATCAAAGATTACCAAGCTTACGTGTAATGTCTTGAATGTTATCAAGATTTTCCATCTGACAATCAAGCTTATGCAATGTTTGAAATATTTTAAAAGCAGCCCTCATTATAAAAGGGCTTCTTTGACTGATTTCGATCAGTGTATTTTAGCGCTAACGACTATTCCTGCTCATTACAACTTCTCCAGATATTTCTGAAATGACTTGTGCTGTTGAGATCAATACCAGCTCTTTTTATACCATGATACTATTCTCTTGTATCTTCTATTAAAATAATTTCCCCATCAATCAATAAAACTTTTATTGAAATATTTGACTGTGACACACAACAAAAAAATATTCTGCTGTTTTCAGATAGACACAAAATCGGGGATTGAAATATGGCCCAATGTATAAACCCTAAACTGTTCTTTTTGATTTTTGCTCTGTCTGCTATAAAATTTAACACCCTCAATACCACTTCAATCAATTTGGCACACAGTTGAGATTCACAGTCTTTCTAGATTAAAAATGAGGACTAAAATCAGAAGTCCATGTAATATAAATATTAAATATTTCAAGCAATGTGATGTGAAATCGGCTACGATACAATTAGAATGAGTTTTAAACAAAAGGCTTTGAGGAAAGAAATGAAATTTGTTTGCAAGGATGTGAACGCAATCACTTTATACAACATCCGGAAACGATTCAGGCAATTAGTTCAAGTTTCTCTTTATCATTTTAGTGTGTCCTACATTTTTGAACTATTTTATACACTTTTTAAAGTTTTACATTAATGCAGCGTGAAAGCGCTCTTTCATTAAATCTCAAAAAAAGGAATTTTAACATAGCTTCTGATGTTTTGAAAAAATTTGAAACAAAATGATGAAATACATATGTTTTATCAAAGATAATTAATCATTTGTTCGTGGTCAGTTATTTCTTCATTCAAATATAATACTTGGCTTATTTTCTCTTTGTATGATATATTCTTTTCCGAACTTCTTTCTGTTTTTAGGGAATAATTATCATGAATGTAGCAATCCTGCTTGAAAATTGATTAAAGTTTTGTTGGCACAGATATCACAGTATGCATATTGTTCAGCTTGAAGTATTGTTTTCTTGAACTGTTTTAATGAATGTCAAATGATATGTTAACAAATATTAAGCGTTTTTAAGATGCGATCAAGTATTATCAGTGATAAAATGAATGATATGACAAGAAAGTCAAAGAAAAGATTAATTCCGAAAAAATATCTTTTTAAGAAGTAGGCATTTTTTTTTAGCAATATTTTCATCCAAATCTCACAAGGGCATTTCTTGGCGCCGTCGGTTTACGATCAAAAAATCTGAAAGATATTTTTTAAATTTAACTTGAATTTCTCTTCAGTTCAGTTATTTCTCTTGCATTGCTGAAAAATAAATATTTACATATGTTTTTCTTCTAATTTCAGTTATTAAATCACTGTAATCAATAATAAGATAAAAGAACGAAAGATCATAAAAATTAGTGAGTCTTTCCTACTTCTCAGTGGTTGGAATTTCAGTCACATTCAGTTTTACTAAATTTTACATTTACCAACCATCTAACCCGACTGTTTTTTTAAATATTCCTTTTTACATTCCACCAGTGCCGTTACTAAAGAGCAATGGAGTGATTTTTGTGATTAGAATAACTCAAATGAGCAATATTAAGGATATGATTAAAAAAATCAATTCATTTTATGACAATCAATAAAAAAGTGAAATATTCTCAGAACTTGTCGCATTTGGCAGTAAATGATTGATTATCAAAGTTAAAAATGAACAAATACCTCCCATACGCATCATCCGCAAATGGTGATAAAGTGCTGGCAGCAGGTGATCTTAATGAATTCGAATATGGGTCCGCTGAAAATGAAAGCGACATAAGGTAACAAAATCGTGAACCGTAATGTGGTGATAATTTGACTTTAGTGGAGTCTGTTTTAAGTGGCATGACCTCTCAGCTGTATTTCCAAATGTTTGGGTCTAAATTTTTAATTTTGATTCGATTAACATTACTATATTTCTGGCTTATTTTTAAAGGATGCGTAAATTTCTAAATAAATAGGATTTTATAAGTTTGAGATTTAAATAGCACTGCCGAAACTATATCTGTTATTTATTTTGTTTTCTAGGCTCTTTGCAATATTCTTTTCTTATTATATTCCTACTTAACTGGTCAGCGTAGCCAAGTGTTCTAGAATATACTAGAAATTAGTATTGTTCATAGTAGCGGCTAGAAACAACGATACTGAGCGAATTTTGGAAATTTTTATTTCGATCAACAGTGAGTGTTTATTTCAAATTTCTTTTTTCTATGCTCGTTTTTCTATAGATAAGGGATTATAGAATTTTCCATCACAAATGTATCATTCATGCTTCATACTTTGATGCATGAATTGGGAATGATACTAACTCATCACTTCTTCTACTTCATTTTTAAGATATCTGATCAGTTTGAAACTGCTAAATTCAAGAACATTCTTAAGCAAGAAAATATCAGCCAAAGAGAAAGGCAGAAAAAAAGGTCTTCGATGCAAATGCAGAATATTTCTCAGGTACTTCATTGACATTGGAGCCTAATTCCATTTTCGATCCAGTCGGTCTTCTTTATCAACTTTATTGTAATTACAAGAAGCTTTTCAAGTCTTTTATATTTTTGCTCATATTTTAACATAACAGCTGATGTCAAATATGCAAATATATATTTTTAAAAGTTGCGAGATGACATCAAATAGTCGGAAGTGAAAACTTAAAGTCTATTGAAAATTTTCATTTTTATATAAGAATTATTGTGAGTTCAAATTATATGAATCACTCAGTCATATGAATCCTAATTCATAAAACTGAGTGATTCATACAGGAAACTTACAGAATTCACCGAAAAAATCTCTTTCAGGAAGGAATCTTGTTGCAGCTATCTGGAATAGTGCGATAAATAGAATTCTGAATGCTATCAGATTCATGATTAGAAATTACAGCACTGATAAAACAATAACACAGACTAGAGTTCAATGAACAGAACAATACAGGTTCAAGATTCAGAAGATATTTTTTGGAATCTCCTATAAATGATTAAAACAATCAAATTGGTTAGTTTATATAGTTTCAAATTACAAATCGCAAATTTATAAATATTCTTCCAAGGTAAAAATAATTCATAATTTAAGCTGAAAAATGCAAGAAATTCTTTCGCAAGTTGGTGTTCTCGAACTTTACTTAAAAATGATGTCAGCACTTTACTTCTCAATGTTGACACGCTCTCTTATCTACACAATAGCTAAAGGGTTAATCCTCAGCATATTTTCTAAAATTCACAATGGCCACTGAGGATCAGTGGTTCCGTGCGACACAGCGAGGTCAATGGGCACAGTTCAGTTTGTTCAAGTTCCTGAATCATCATTATGAGCTAATCAAATCGAACTTCTTATAGATGAAAGAATCGGAGATTTCAAAAAATATAAAAACAATGTTCCCAGTTTCCGTTTTGGATGTTTATCATTATAAACTTTCGAAAATCAATTGAATAAGCAAAAGAAGCCTAGAAATCCCAGAAACTCTTACATTCTCCTGTTCAAATCAATAACGAACTTTCTTCCCGTACTTCTTCCAAAACTCTTTCAATTCTTTCTTATTTCAAAATCTATTCGTTTTTTACTTTATCATAAACTTGACAATAATAATGCATGTGATTGAACTTACTTGTTTTTTTACGCAGAGTTTAACTATAAATTTTATTGCTTTAACTGCATTTAAAACGGAAGTTAAATTCTATTAATGCAAATTCCTTTCAAATATCTCTGGGTAATACCGACCCATTTGGTCAAATTGTCTATATTATTCTACCTCAGAGCATCAGATTTTCTTCCTTATCTGTTCAATGATTTTGATATTATTTGAATGTTAGTTCAAATTCTATACAGCTCTCTGAAGTTTTCTCAATCCCACTTGGATAAATTATACAGTATTTATAAGATTGTAAGTCAGAGAATACTAGTAGATCCGCTTAACCTTTATCAGTGTGGTTTAGAATTTTATTTCTACTAGCTTATTCGAAACTTCTATGACATGCTTAGACTTCAAAGCCACATGACTAGATCAAAACATAATTGAGACGTGAACAGAAGACGAAAAATATGTGCATTTTTTTCAAATTTCTGAGTCAAATAAAACCTTTATATATATATATATAAATTCTATGATTGAAAACCTCAGAGACTTTCGAAACTTAGTAAATCCTTACACTGTCCGGGCCAAATGAGTTTTCTCGTGTTGAGTCAACTTAAGCCGCAGGCTCCAGTCCTGGTGGTGTCCTTCCATCAATTTCTTTAAATTTTGGCTTTGTAACATACTTTCCTCGAAACCGAAAAACTTTCGCTTCTGGGAAGTTGTCCGCCAAGGCGTATTTATCGCCAACAGAACGCTAGTTGATATCGCCTACGGTTAGAACTAGTGCGGCATCTGATCGCCTTCGAACTTTTGAGTTTCATTCTTGATTAATGAAGACATTCTTGGCAAATGCTTTCGCAGTCGGACGTCTCGCTACGGACCAAGAATTTCACTTGTCACGCAGCGATACGAATGCCTCTGTCCGTCTCTTAACCATCATATCAGATCAGAAAACCAACAAAATAGAACCGAGATCATTAGGAACTAATCATCAACAATAATATTCATTGTTTGAAAATTTGCCTTAAGCTTCATAAAAAAGTAGTTTTCACAATAGAACTATGCGATGATTCTGCATCGGAGCAACTAACCCCAAAATTTTCCAAAATCATATTTTAAGCAAAAGATTTCTTCCGATTTATTGTAGTTTGAAATATCTTCTATAGATTTTTTGAAAGGTAATTTAAAAAAAAGAAAAATTTTGTATCTTTTTTAGAGAAAATTGCTTTGTCTGCATTTCTTAAAAAGCAAAAAGACAAACATATTAATTTTACTTCTCCTTCGGAAGTCAACATTTGAAAAACAGACTTGTCATGATATCGGATGTCCATTGCACCTGTCCTTTATAAATCATGTTTATGACTGATATCATCGAATAGTGAAATGAAGAGAATAAAGTTCTGAACAGAAAAATGAATAATGGAGAAGATTCCGAAGTACCTGTTTGAGATTACAATTCAGCTACCCGACAAAAATTCCGAATTTTATAGTTTATTCAAATTAGGCAAATAAAACGAGAAAAGCAGCATTTGATAGATACCTACATCTGTCAGTTTTAATATTCATGAGTTTGGAATCTTTTTGCTTCTAAATTTGGACACTTTAAAATTGAACTGTTGAGAAGTTATAATATTTATTTTGTTTTTAAATATTTGAAAATGGACAATCTTTCTTTGAGATTTTTAAGACAAAAAAAGTTATCTGTAAAGGCTTTCAATTACATAAAGTTTTTATGCCAAGAATTCACATCTGAAAAGCATTTTTGTGCATAATTATTTAAAAGGATTTTACGGAACGAGCGCGAATGACCACAGCATTCCCGAACAGTCCGATTGTAATAATAGTTCGGTGTGAAATGATTATATTACACTCCCAACTCCCACCATATTAAAATTAAAGACGCCTTAACGTGGAACAATGGATTACAATCCAAAGAGAGAAAAAAAAATGAATCGACTTTTATTATTTACTCAAATCTGAAAATTCAAATTCATTCCCTCCTTAGTTATCTGAAGTTGTGAATCACATGCAGTTCTGGCATAGTTAGGCTAATTTGTTTCTTTTTTCTTCAGAAATTTAGTGATCGGTCCGAAAAATTCAGTGAAGATGACGTAGATCACGGACATGAGAATAAAGAAAGCCGTATTCATTAACGGAACAAGGGTTATACTTTATATAGCATTCTAGAATTTTACTTAAGAAAAAAATTGATGGATAATGATTATTTTGAAATACGAACTCTCAATTTAGGAAGCAAGAAGATATGGGAGAAATCAGGGCATCGCGGTAAGTTTTGAGAAAATATGCTTATTGTTGATGAACTTGAGAATGAAAAGTTAGCAATAAAACTCATGAATTGTCCTTGTTACATGCAGATTTTCAATTGTCATACTAGAAGTTATCATGATTTACCAACAAGTACAGAAGAATTTTACACGTGCAATGGAAATGAAAAATCGGATTCATTCCATGGGTTGATGCGAGTATATGGCTTCACATAGCATGATGCATACATTTTTTATACGGTAGAATAAGTTATTTTAAAACTGTAAAAATTTGCGACCTTTTGATAGAAATATACTCAAAATTTCGACACAACAAAGTTTCTGTAAAATAATCAAATCAAATCAATTTTTTTTTTCCCGAGAAGTGAATCAAATGACAGAAACAAGATCGTAGTTGTCGGAAAAGACGAAATAATTTTAGCATAAATATATTCAAATAATCAAAACATTATATTGCAAAAAATATTTCCTATATGATTTATCACCCAAGATGCATGCAAATGAATGGTACTATATCTAATGTAATTCTCATCTTTGCGATTATCAAGCTTTATCTTCAGTAGTAAATACCGGGAACTAATTCATGCAAATGCTTCCAGTTGGGAATTTGATAAAGAAACGCCCACTACAAAAAAGATTGCTATCGGTTGGAGAATTTTGCGCTCAGAACTGATTCGGGTAATACGATGAGCAATATTCCTTCAGTTCTCTTCTAACATATCTCCATTGTCAACCAATCTCCCAGAAAATATCCCTGCTATTCTCCCAACAAGTATTCCGGCTATCAGTAATCAAGAAGAAAACTCTATGTCCCAACAATGTACGATATTCTTATCAACTATTGTCAACCAACTGAACATCGATAAACTCTCCATCAAAGATATTATTCTTTGAATAATTATCTATAACAGTTAACCAAGTAAAATATATCTTTCTTTTTTCTTTTTTTAAAATATATCTTTCACGACAATAATCTTTTTATACCTTGGAATGATGGTAATACAACGCCCATACATTTACGGGAAATTCTCAGAATAAGACGACAGAGTACTCTCTGCATGATTGTAAAATCAAATTTATGTATATGCCTAACAAAGGTCGAAATTTTCAGCAAAAGATCAGTTTCACCATTTATGGATTCATTTTCTTCAGATTGAAAAAAAACTTTTAGTCTTCTGTTTTTGTTTATTGATCTCCTTAGCTTACTACCAAATTGTCACATATTCGGCCATCTATCTAAGATCATACTGCTTCCGATTTCAGTTCATAAGATTTGTTCATGTTGGTTCATTTAGGAACCACCGAAGTCACCATATAACAGTGCAACAATATCCAACAGTTTTATATGTCACTCAAATATCCTACAAACCAACTAAACGAAATTCAGACATACTACATAAATAAGCACCAAATATTGAATACTCCATAAAGACCAGCCAATGCTAGTACCATTCCATTGATAATGACGAATTTTTGCATATTTCGGTATTTTCCGAAATTCATCTATTGATCTTTCCAATGGATTACCATCACCATTACAGTAACTACCCAAACAAAAACAATATTCGGCATTCAGTAAATGTTGACGAATTTTGATAGTTTGATTCCGACACCTACGATTTCCTCCACCATTATCCGAGTCTCGACTGAAGTACTTTTTCTGGCAATCTCGCATCATTCCTGTAAAAAAAAAAAAAAAAAAAAAAAAAAAAAAAAACCAAAAAACTCTCGATTATCATATATATTCTATGCTTTATGCTTGATCCCAGTATCGTCAGAAATTTACTATCTTCACAAATCCGATTTGACGAAAATTTCCAGTTTTTTCTCCGTTTATTCTTCCTGCCTAACTGTCAGGAATGACTTTTTTCGATTTGTTTCATAATTCGTTTTCGAAAACTTGATTATTTTTTCATTAATCCTTTAAAAAATCCCTACACCACTGGAGGAATTCAAAATCTTATAGCACCATATCTTTGCATGAATTTAATTCGTCATCGATGGAAGGAAGTAATGGATACCTATAGCTCGACTTCTGTTACCTTCACCAATAGTAACATTCAATGTTAGACATGGGCCAACACATCGTACTTCTTCTAATCTTTCATCAATTTTAATACATATCGAGTCGGCAACTAATTCATCTTCTGCTTGTATCGGAAGAAAATGTCCCCAATACTGAAAATTTTAACGAAAATTAATTAATTTACCAATTTTGATAAGTCGACCTTCAAGTAATCAATCGGGCATTTCGTAGCAGCATAAAATAGGCTATTATCCATTTATTTTATAAAATGTTAAAGTCCAATTTTAGCAAGCTAAAAACAATTTCTCGCTTGACATTTACCTTGTCAATATGGTTCGTTTAAAATAAATTCAAAAAAGGAAAAGATCTAACCATAACAATGAATTCATTAGCACATCGATAGCAAATTTCGGATCGACCGAGGAAGGAACAATTCAGGAAGATAAACAGCGATATCGAAACAAACGTATTCATTGAATCGATAATGAATACTACTTGTTTATGCTACCTTCCCTCTTCCGAAAACCGCCTATTTTAGCTGAACCAGTGACCAGAGGTTACACACCACTGGTCAGACTTCTTCACTTTTTGTCTTTTTCTCATTCCTCATGTCATCATCATGAGTGACCATTATCAATAGCAGCTTCAAATCTCAACTTTTACCGAACTCAGCGAAGTCTAATATCTAATATCATCTGATCATTTCGGATCAAATTTATTTTAGTATCTGCCCTTTTTTCTGATTTCTTTCTTTTATTATCAAACTACTTAATCTTCAGATGAAATTCCGAAAATGAACAGTTTGATACTTTAGAACGAATGGAGAAAAACACCCTCAATACATTTCCATTATTTAATTCCCTAATTTGAAATCTGATAAAGAAAAATAAATTTGCACATCCATGTAAAAAATTCAATCCAGAAAAACAAAAATTTATTTTAATAATATATTGAATAAAACAAATTTAATTTGCTTTTTTGGAAGGTATCATTTGTTCCGTGTCATTCTGTATAAGGAAAATGAATTTTTTTTAAATAATTTTTTTGAAAAAAATCGATAACCAATGCTTTGTAAGCACAGGCATGACTATTTACGCTGCAAGCTGTCCGATCATGCCTAAAATCAACTTATTAATTAGAGTGACTCATAATTAGACAAAGCTTTTTTCCCCTCACCACATCCTCTTTCTTAATTTCGTCACGGCCATTTATCGATTCAAAATTTGGATAAGATTTACTGTTTTTTTCGGATAAGATTTACTATTGTTGATGCGAGCCTGTTGCTCAAGAAATATCACAAAAGAATTCTAGATGCTAATTCCTAGTATGAATTTCAATTATCCACTATATTTCGGAATCCTGGAAATTCCTGATATTATTAAGTACCATAAACAATGTGTCACCAACTGCTGATACCCATACGGAGCGCAGTTTTTTAAAGTTTTTACCAAAAATAATGATTTGAAACGAAATCAATACCATGGAATAAGAGAATGAAAAAATTAATTCAAAAATATACCCGTAATAAATGACAACATGTATTTTAAATTACATATCAAATTGTAATCGCAGATTTAACATTATTTCGACTTAAAATTAGAAAATAAAACCTGCTGATTACTCGTTACTTCCAGATCAGTAGAACTGCGAAACTCTTTTTCATAACGAGTAATTAGCAGGTTGAAACTAAAAATATCCGTCTTTCTGAATGAAAAGGATCAACAAATGATGCTGCCTAATAAACTTCCGTTAATAAACATATTGATCTGATGAATAGGATCGTAGACATGTTTTAGTAGATTTGAATTTAGGCATGATTTGATGAAATTTGATAAATTACTGAAATACCTGGCTCATTGAAGCTTGCACTGGTAGAAAACAGTAATCATTTTACTTAGTAAGTATAAATAATAATCCAGAAAACAATCTTTTTTCCTTCATTTACTATGTAAAAACTAATTTTGCAAAAAATTAAACTGAAATGAAACTATCAGTATCATTCAAAATCAATTGAATAAGATATAGAAGCAATAAACATTCTTGTTTTCACCGTAAAGTACTACTGAGATCATTCATTTCGGAAATATGTGAGCTGCGTGAAGATTCATCTTCGAATACTTCTTCGCATGCCAAAGATGGCATCACATCTGTATTCGGTGATTCAAGTGAACTTTCTACCCTTAAAACGATCTATAATCTCTTGATTCGAAGAAATCATGCCAAATTTGTAATATGAAAATTAAATACAATATTCACCGATGTAACTAATGATTTTTCATTAAATGGAAGCAGAATATCGTATGATAGTATGCAAATTGAGAACATTGTTGCAAAATAATTCCAACAGTTAATTAGTCAGTCTTTAATTATGAATCAAATAATAACGGTTATTTCAGCAAATTGCAAAAGAACTTACCGATAATTACAATCTGTATCCGAATTAACACGATTCGTTTTTGAATGAGGTCGTAAATGCAATAACGTTTTGCATGCTGCGGATGCGAAACATTCTGTAGTCATATCATTTGTTTGATCACGTTCTGACATGGAACTAGTTGTTCGTAATCGGGAAATTGATCTGGAAATAATAAAAGTTTTGCTCAGAAAGCAAATATTTCCAGATATAATGACAAAGAAAAAAGAAAAGAAAAACAAATATTTCACATTAAAAAGTTATTAGATCAGAAAGCAAACTACAAAAGTTACGAAATCTCCGACTCGATAAGGGAATAAAAGGAAAGAAGATGACGAAGGGAGAAGAAATGCGTTGTAACCTCGTCAACTTAGTGATTTTTCTTTTGCTAACGCATATGCGAATACTATCAGGACTGTTTCGGTCCTGATAGTATTCAGTGAATTGCTTCTACCAATTGCGACGCCGTACCGGACGTCGAACATACGGAAGCCTCTCAAACGTAGTCCACAGCAACAGCCGTCAAATCGCTCCGTCCAACCTAAAAGTTGGTAAGGTCTCGATAATGGGAGCATGAGAACAATCAAATGTAATTCGAAACTTATTTTGCTAAGTTTCTGATTTTTGGATTAAAATTGAAATCGAAATTGAAATTATGAGTTGGAATTTTGAATATTTAAAACACACTTGATGCCAGGTAAAAGTTTCCGGCTCGTTTTTACTGATTCCGTTGTTGCAGTTTTCCAGTTATTGATTCGACGACATTCTACAACGACACTACCTCTACAGGTTCGATGTACAGTAAGTCCACAATCATGACATTTGAAACCCTGCCGAATTATACCCCATAACTGCAAGAAATTCAAGTAATATAAGAGATACTACAAAAAATATCATCTCAAATTTCTAACCAAAGTTATTCGTTTTAATTATAACAATCGATTCTACGATTAAAACGATAAAACTAAAATGGAAAAAACATTTTCGGGAAAAAGGATAATTCAAGTACATCTAATACATAATCCTAACAACGATAGACCTTTGGAATTATTATTTAAAAAAATAAAAGACTTAGCGTAATCTACGGATTATATTTAATATTAACAAATACTAGTATTGGTCAACCAGCAAGTTCTTTTTTTTTATAACTTACTAATTTGTCACAATGAGCACATATTGTTGGTGTCAAGAAAGTTGTTTCATGAAAATTATGTTGAAATTCACGACGGAAATCTATTGATTGCTTGCAAATTTTGATAAAGTAAGCATTCATTTCAGATTTACTAATAAATCCATCCCTGCAAAAATTTAAATATTATTCAAGTGCTCTCTATTTGGTCTAATAAGTAAGCAATTAATTAAGGAACTTTTTTGACGTCTTCAAAGTTTTGAGACGATACTAAAACGGATCATTTGTTAAAACAATTAAGGTCAACCAAAGAATATTGTTGCATAGTTTCTTCAGATTTTTCACGTAAGTGATTCGGTATGAATCCATACATTTAACCCAATGTTTGCTTATTTTATTATCCTTCTTTTCTCAAATATTTAAAATTTCTTGAATAATTTGAGTTATTTCGTATTTTGTGATACACGAATCCGCACATCAGCACACTATAAGTAAAATTTTATGATTAAATTTTTAAAACCATTCCCTATACTGCGATATTCATAACATATTCGATCTTGGTCACATCAATATTTCCAGATGTTCCATTCCTTATCAGCAAGGTATTCTTTCAAAAAATTTTCAGTTTTAAATTCAAAATCCCAGTGTTAATATTTTATCTAGTAGCAATGAAACATATATATAGAAATTAATTTAATAATAAAAGTTCGAATTTAATTCTGTTCAATAAATTGATCTTTTGGAAGAATTGAAAGGTGGAAAAACCGAAATATTTTTTCTTTCTTTTTGGAATATAAAAATGACGAAATAATCGAGGACGAAATAATCGAAAATCTTTGTATTATAGAAATATTTGGTACAAGCAAACTTTTGACTTTTACGCTACAAAAAACATACTGTAAATTTTGTTGTGCTAGGATAACATGGAGTAAACAATATCCTCAGTGTTGTGCCAACATGTAAATTATGCTACAGCTGACAAGTAAAAAATACGATCCTTTTGTACTAAAGTCAACATGTTGTAAACTGTATTAGGGTTCAAATGTAGTAAACAACTTTACTATAAAAAGAGTTCTTATGCGAAGGGACTCATTCAATTCTTTGCTCTGATCGGTCAGAACATTCAAGCCTTTGCTCTGACTGGTATTCGACGAGTGACTGGTATTCCAAACTTTATCAAGCTCTATTAATTCCCAATACCATTAACTCGAAGATAACTTCCCTACTATCAAAAAGAAATCCAAATTATCGATATTCATCAATTCACTGTGTAGCGTATTTGCAGCAAATAAAATTCGTCACATCAAGGACTTCAATACACAACATAATCATCCAAGTTCAAATCCCCAACAAATAGCTTTCACAAATCACTTTCACGACAAAAGGAAGTTTTAGAAAATTGTTCTAAGATTATTCAAAACAAGCGCTTTCTTCTCAACCCTTTTCTTCTTCCTCTTCTTTTTATCTTCAATTTCAGATTTTTTCGTAAGAAATGAATAATAAGTGGATATAGAAGAGATAAAAACATTACTTGTCAGTATCGATAGTTTCAAAAGAAGCAATGAATGGGAAATTAGTTGAAATTTGTTGAAATTCACTTTGAGAAATGGAACCATCCTTATTGTGATCATAATTTTTAAACACAGCTTCCACCATTGCACTAGTATGTTTTTTAACAGTTTCTGAATCCAACGTACTACTCACACCCGATGCCCAATCCGCAAATAGTACCGATTTTGTTGAACTTTGAAACTGCAATTGAAAAAATTGACAGTTATTTAATATATGCATAAGAAACATTCAGTTTATCGAATCTTCTCCGATGTTCCCGGTGATACTTGGAATAAGTCAGTAATTTTATTATTTACAACTTCTTTTTTTAAAATGATATTTATAAGTAATCATCTTTTGTCATTTTTTCAATTGCTTATTTATTTATTTGTTTTTTGCTGATACTTTCAATTTCTAAACTTACGCTGAGAAGTGTACGAGGTTCATGCTCTAAAGAAAGGCGATATATATCATCTTCATTATACCTGATATCCAATGAAACCTACAAACTAATATCACTATTTAAAAATGGAAAAGAGAGAAAGGAAGTTAATCACAGTAAATTTAATCTGATACCATACATTTGCAAAAACACAAAGAATATCCGATTCTTCAGGAATTTTGCTTATATATTTCTTTTTTTGTATTTAATCCAAAAATTTAGAGAATTAGAATTGGATTTCAATAAAATATGGAAGTAAAAAAAGATCGTCATACCTTGAGCGTATCAATGAGATCAATGTTAGCATCCGGAAAATTGTGAGGAGTACGATTAAAATTGATAAAATGTGATAAATGAACCGCTAAATACGGAATTTTTCGACATGAAATAAGGCGGTAATGTTTTGATTCTTGATTTTTTATTAGCATACTTATCAAGTCCTTTAAATGGACACCCCTGCAAATGACCATCGGCTATGAATAATAACTGTTGAAAATTACTTGAGAAAATATTTCGAACAATCTATAAGGAATGTTGCATCTTGATGTCCAGATGATTTTAATCCGAAATATTAAGAAATTAATCCCAGGAGATAAGGTGTCTTGAAGTGAATGCATGATGTGAGATATTTTCACACGCAATCTGAACTTCAGGTAAATCGAAAAAATGCTTTTGTTGATTGATTAACGCCAGGCTGACCTAACTAGTTGTGTTTTGATCAACAGTTGAATCAAGCAAAGTAACTTGGTGGTCAATTTTCATTTGGAAATTAATTCAAAACCTATCAAGTATTTAGTTATAATGCGGTCGAAATGAATAATGTGGAAAATGATAGATAGCAGAAGTGATTTTACTGAGATGCATGAAAAGTTTTTCGAATTCCAATTAACAGTAAAGTAAATTATTTAAACAATATGATAACCGATTCAATACTGTATTATAATAGGATAATATATTATAGCATTATAATATATTGTGTTATAATATATTGCTATAATATATCACTATATCGTAATATGTTACTGTGATACAATAGTTATTATAGTTTATTAACATTTTGCTGCAATATGTTACAGTATTGTAATATATTACTAAACATATGATAACCAATCGAGTATTATGATTAGGAAATGAATATCGTAGAGAAGTTGCAAAATTAACTTCATATTATGAATGCAAAGGCAAGGATATCTTGTACACTAATTAAATATTAAAGAAGAGAATATGAAAAATTACATGATTGGAATGCAGAAGGATCCCGAGCTCTCATTCAGTGCTTTGCGATAACAAGCAAAATTTGAAGCTGACGAAAGAAGTTGAGTGAAATGATTGAGATCCTGAAATTTTCTGCATGTTACACAGACCATCGTTACGTATGGTCACAAATATGAATATGAATAGTAACATGAACTGAATATAATTATTGTAAATTAGAAAATTATTTCTAATCTGAAGTTTCAATGTCTTTAAAAGGATATATAAAATGTATAATTTATATGAAAAATAAACATTAGCATAATTAAAAAAACATATATTATGTTATTAAAAATGGTTAAAATCTCAAAGTTCTAATATATAAAGGGATGGAAAAGAAATTTTTAATTAATTAAGAACTTTCATTAATAATAAATTGTCACATACCATTATGACGAAAAATGATTTTTGGGGAGAATAATAATTTCTGTATAATCTACAAACGATTAAGAATTCGATGAAATTTGTTTTTACTAAATACTGTCGTAAGTTAGAATAAGCTATAGTTGTTTTGAAGAATAAGCACTGGTTTTTCTATCAATTCATTCGATCTAATTTTTAAAACTGTCTGTTCAAGCTTTTTTTGTGACGCATAATGAAATCATGAATTTCATTGTAACCTTCGACGGCGAAAGGATATTTGAAGTTTATTATAAATAAGCAAAAAACAGAACAAGTAAATAAAAGGGAAAAACAAAATATATAAATAAAGAATTGAATTTATTAAATTAAGAATGCTAATTACGTTGATTACACATAAAATGATAATAAAACAGACCTTTCTCAATTCATTTGATAAAGCAGATGATGTTTTTGCTAATCGAGCAATGTTACTATGCGTTAAGCCACCAACGACAGCCATTAAAGTATTAAAATTATTCAATCGCCTGAGGCACTGCAATAAACAAAATATGATAAATGAATTATTAAGAGCCATACAAGATTTGAGAAAAGAATAAATATTGAAATCCTTGGTTCTTTATTATATTAAATAGCGTAGTGCTTGAAAACATATTATAGATATTTTGATAAGACATAATTTATATAGTTATTAATGAAACTAGCAAATTTTTTTTCTTTTTTTACATTATGTTCATATTTTTCTATTTGCAAGCAATTTCGATTATTTACAAAATAATTTCTTTGTATAACATTCATTAATAACCATGGAGTTATAGGAAATTTTTAAACGGAAATGTGAGATAAAAAAAAAGATGGAGGATGGAAGATAGAATAAAATCGGAATCCACAAATAATTAGAAAAGAAACGAAACTATAGAAATAGTTCGGAATATTTATACTTTCTGATTTTGGAAATTGGAAATTGAATAATTTCTGAAAGTGATTTAATACCGGCAGTGACAAACCTTTGCCACATGAATGAATTTGGTGATCATTTCAGCACGTTCAACAGGTGTTCCTTTATTCAAAATCATACACTGTATCCAGTTTGATAAACTCTGCAATTGCAACTTTTAAGTGATTGTTCTGGAGAGTTCTAAATTGAGAAATTGAACTATAAAAAGATACCATGAAGATTAACTATTCAAGTTTATAGAATAAAAAATAATCTTTTCACCGGAATTTGTTCCTTACTTCAATATCTTCTGTTTATTGGTTTTTATTTAGAAACAGAATGTTATCAAACATGTAGCCTGTGATATTGGAATACAACATCATGAATGACAAGAATAAAAATTTTTTAGCAATGCCAAATTCAAAATTATGAAATTTGACCACTGTACCATATTTTATTCCCCGGCTTAGAAATCAAAATTATCAAAAAGCTTTATATTTATTTAGCACACAAGTATTAATAAGATTCTTTTTAGCATCATGGCATCTTCAGGCTCCAGTAACCTAAATAAACTGTATAACTTACATTAAAAATTGAAATAGATCTCTCTAAGATGGGTGTATTTGAAAGATTTCCATCTATACAGTACTGCTTCAGTTCACTGATCTAAAATTTACAAATTATTGAACTTATTTGTAAATCGTCTTTTATTCAATTGATTATTGAGACTAAATTTCCGAAAAAAAATGGGGAATTATTTCCCACAAATTACTTACTGGAATCCTGAATAAAGCTTTATAATCGATATGACTCAGTGATATAGCAATCTCTTCAGGACTCCATTGATCAAATGATAACGAGCACTGGCGACTAACAGGACTTCTAATGGAGATATTTCGAAGCCATGAATATGAAGGCCTGAAATCAATTATCATCCTCAAAAAGGCTTAAAATCTTGCAAGAACAGATAATCGCGATTGAGTCTTCCGCAAGTTTCACTTTAATTATATATTTATATGTATTATAATTCCAATTGCAATTTCCTGGAACTTTCGCGACAATAACTTAGTAGCAATTAAAACACCATTTATTTGAAGAAATCAAAAATGAAGTTCGATGAAATAAAACTAAAGCTACGTCTAAATATATCGAAAGTTATTTATCAGGAATTTTGGAAAAGACTCAGCGTCTTCTAAATTAATTTTGAATCCGCGATATTTTGATTAAAATGAAATGGAAAATCCAATTGCGATGTTTAACAAAAATTGGTATTTTTAGTCTTAAAATATCTTGCTGAGAATTTCTAAAAGAAAAAAAATTGAGTAAAATTTTAAAAAATTCACAAAATGGAGAAAACATTGTGTAAAGAATGGTATACCGTTTTGACCGGAATAAGCTTAGCTTAACCGAGACGATTTAGGTTAAAAATAATAGCTTAAAGTAATTTGCTCAGTTTAGAATCATGTAGACAAAATTTATTACTTTTATAAAAAGCAAACTTACAATGATGAGAGGTCAAGAAGTGTATCAGAATTGGGGACATTTCCTGATAGAGCTAGCAATTTAAGGCGTTCCACAAGCTTACATAAAGATCCATCAAAATGTGTTGGACATATCCGAATCCAGTATCCTACTGCTCGACATATCTGTAAACGAGTACCACTATCGTTCACCGAATCCTGAAATTGCTCAAACAATACCCTGTTCAGTTCCAGTTCATCGGAGAATTGTGGATTTTATCCATGAATTATCACTGTTACTTCTTACTTTTTCATTCAGTGACATTTTCATTGATTTCAATCTTTTCATTTCCTTTATGAAATGAAGGAAAAATATTTTCATTTGTAATAAATAAATCATCAATCATATACTTTGACCTATGACGATTTCAAATTTAAATGCACGTCAGACTCAAAATTAAAGTTTTTCCTTCTTCATTTCTACTTTTTCCTGACCTATTTTGATAGTTAAATGAATTTATATTTAAAAACATTTCAAATACATATTATATTTGAAATACTTTTCTATTTTCAGCAAATTTGTCGAAATAAAATTATTTTCCAGTTGAATTTGTAAAAAAAAAAAAAAAAGAGAAAGATATGGCATTTTGAAAGAGGTGTAAGGATTGAAACTGTTTGGAGTATAATGAATTTAGGATAATTAATTATGCAGCAAATTCCAGTTTGGATATTTAAATGTTAAGGAGAATTAAATCTAAATTTAAAAGTTAGTTAATTAAAATGCTTCCAATCAGCATTTTATATTCATTTTAATGGGTTTTAATGAAAGAAAAAAAAATTTTCAGATTTTATCTCATCAAAACTGATTTGCTTTTAGCTATTGGCACTGATCTTTGCTCAAGTCTGATTTATCCTAAATTACTTAAGTAATTAACCAAATAGCAATTCAAATATTGTATTAAATATCGTAAACGATACTGATAAATTTAGCTCAAGACTTACATCTGTATTATTAAACTTTCCATCAAATTATTTGTAAACTTAGAAGTTAACAAAATTCTATACGTCAGATTTCAAAATTCTCTATTTTATCATAATAAAAAAAAAACAAAAAAAGAACAAGCATACTCAGTGACGTTTCCATTTTTTATTTTTTGGAATATACTGAATTTTTTGCTCGTCCAAAGATCAAAATCTTTAATTTAACTAATTGATGTGGTCGCATAAAAATTAATAATTAAGAATAATAATCATACTATTGCTATCTCATTAACTTCAAGACCGCGAGTTCGATTGAACGTTAAAGCGATCATTTTTCGATTAAAAAAGAGTTCGGAAATTTCAAACTGTATGAATATATGACTTAGGAATTGAAAAAAGAAAAAATAAAAAGCGAAAACACGGAAAATGTTTCATAAATGATTGTAAGAAGATCTGACTGAAAATTTGGTGAAATTGGAAATTAATGGAATTGAAATTAATGAAATTGCAGAAAAAAATAAACTTACGAGAAAAACTGATATGAAATGTGTCATTAGCTCACAACTACTAACAAACCATTCATGAACGTGAAACAGTGCCCATGGAAAAGAATCTCGTCCTACATCTTCGTCATCATCTGAAGTTAAAATCATCTAAAAACATGAAATCCTTTTTTTTTTTCGTAATATTATTTTCAATTATTGATAGGTAACATGCAAATAATAGTCTGGTTGTACAAATATAGACGTATCAATGTAGAAGTCAAATATCATAATGTTAGCAATTGACCAATTGATTATCCATCATTTTAATCCATTAACAAAATGAATTAGCATTGATTCAATATGTCGGAATTTCACGTCACTATATCCAATTTCTGGTAATTTACATCTTTAAATTTTATCATAAAGTAATATTTTATTTTTATTGCTACACTACAATGAAAGCTCCAATCGTGAAAATATTTTTGTAAAATTTAAAAAAAAAAAAAATGAACTAACCAAAAAATTTGATACAAATTTGGATGAGTTGAGGTACGGTAAGAGATGTATTATGGTTTACTGTGAATGTTGCCATAAAGATGGGAATGGCTCTATTATGATTGCTATTATCCTCAAGCTATAATCATCCATTCGATCCAATTCGGTACACATCTGTAATTAGTAACATCATAATATTTGAAATATGTTTGCCATTTTTTCGACAAAAACATTTCAATTTCTAATACTATAAATATTATATTATATAAATATATGAATTTAAAAAGTCATTAACAATTTGAAGATCATTAATAGACTGTCAAGTTATTTGTTTCCCGGCAAGTAATATATTGCATTCGACTATGCCAAATGATTCAATATGATGCAGTCATAAGTCAGAATATAATTGCCTTCAAATCATTCCATCTAATTTATCGTCCTTCTTTTCTATTAATTCTCTTTTTCTATTTGCTTTATTTTGAATGATTGCCGCATAATTCAATTGTATCTATATATAACAATCATAAACAGACATCATATTAGAAATACAAATAGCAAAAAGTAACGCAATTACTAAATTATTTATAACATTCAACAAAATATTTATCATTAATTGTAAATGTCAAGCAAGAAGTTTAGCGTCAATGATCTTTTCTAAATTTAGACTATTAATGGCAAGAATTACTAAGTTTGCAAAATGGAAAAACATGAAGTAAATTAGAATAGCCTTTCTTGCAAATTGTTTGCATAGCACGCTGTGCAGATTGTTAGCATTGCACAAAAAATGCATATAAAAAAGTGAAAAAATGCCAGATAAGAATGCAATGGCAAATAAATTTCGTAAAACATTTTGCGAAAAATTTTTCGAATTTTTTGACTAATGAAATATTGCTGACGTAAGTTATTAATTGCAAAATGCATGCAGTATATTTATGTGAAAACGTCAGCAAGGATTAAGTATTCAAATGTAAATCATTAGGTAGTTTAAACACACAAAATATGAAAAACAGGATATGAGCAATTGAGCAATTAACATTCTAAACGTTCATAATATATGGACGTGAGCATACAAGATTTAAGCCATGATTGTAGACAGAATACTAAAAAATTTAGATGTTAAGAAATTAAATAGAAAAATGATAATTTTGAGTTTAAATTTTTGCTAGTTTGAAAAAATAAACAAATTGGTAACAATTAATTTGATAAAATTAGGTAAGTTTAGGGAAACAAGAACATAGCCAGAAGCTTGAAGCAAGCCAAGAAAGGAATGCAACAGATGATAATAATAGGCAAGACTAATCTGGGTCGATATTCAGGTCGACTAGACTGCTAACATCGCTATTTTTAAGAAACCTAGTCTTCCCAGTTTATTTAAAGTCATTCAGAAGACACTGAATGATCCGATTTAATCTTCCAGTGTTCCTACCTTATCTAAAATGATTCAGAAGACACTGACTCATCGAATGATCAAACTATCCTGATCAATTTGATAGAGAAAAAATAAAAAAAAGCCTATACTTGTATATGTGGAAATCTTATATAGAAGTGAAATATTTAGGGACACCAAAAACTAGAGTATTTCTGTATTTTAGGCTTAAGTTAAAGAGAAAAAAACTTTAATCTTGAGAAATCTTTCCTTCCAAGAACCATGTACTGGCTCCCAGTAACAAACTGTAGTATGGCGGAAAAAAAATATACAAATGATTGAACATTTCATGCAAATACTAAAAAAAAAAAAGAAAACCATTACATAACTTTTGGTAAATATGGAAAATAATTTGGAAATTGAAATTTAAAAACATTTAAAAATCGAAATTCTAATAAAAAATTTCCAAAACTTTTTTGCTTCAAAAAAGAAACAACTCGTTTCCAATCTAAAATGGTTTATCGAATAAAAATTTAATTCTTTTCTTTTGCTCCACCTCTTTGTTGCTTCTCTCTTGGTTATATTTCTTTTGCCAACTTATGCAAACTTATTTCATTAAAAAAAAAAAAAAAAAAAAAAAAAGTAGAAAGGAGAGAAGGGGAAGAAATAAGGAAAGAACTGAGCAAATGGTATCAATGAAAGACCATCGAACCGATCATCAACAACTAACGACATCGGAAGAATCAAACTTGCAAAAAAGCCTATGAGCTTTTATTTTTAAGCAAAAAAGGCCTGGGATCGGCGGTTGATCCTAGGCCTGTTCTGACTAGCTAATCCTCTCGAGACAACATGCACACACGGATGACAAAGCCGAATCGATATTTTCGATGTCACCAACCGACCGTCGTGCAAGAGCAAAGCGAATGCAATCATTCATCATCATTATCCGTAGCACAAAAATTTTTTCCCCATAAACACACATTTGGTAGAATGAACAAGCAAAAGCACAGGGTTGAAACAACGGTTCAAGCAACAGCAATTATTTTCATCTGAAGAGCGGAACTAAAATTGAGGATATAATACTTTGATGAAAAGGATAATAGCTATATAGCTTCTCGTATTGCAATCAATTTCGTTTGATTTTAATTTAATTTATTTTATTGTTTTCTAATTTAGATCAAATTAATTCAATTATTTCAGTTAATTTCATCTCAGTTCGTTTAATATATTCAAATACAACATAATTTGCTTAAAGTGTAACGTTAATCAGCTTTCCATCAACTTTTTACGTATTCATATTCAATTGTAATGAACGTTCCGGTTCCAATTTCGTCGAATCAATGAATGATTTAAGTTAAGTGATCTAATAGATGATATTACAAATCACGGAAATGAATGATCGGAGGAATGATCTGATCTATTAATTAAAACCCATATAATAAATAAAGTAAATAAATAAATGTTAGAATTAAAATAATCGAATAATTCTTCAAATTTTGTGTTTTGATTCAATGGAAGTGTAAATCACAGAATTGTTACATAAATGAGTATTACGTGCTCTCGGCATAGGTTGAAATAAACACATTAGGCCTACTCTTACTTTAACCCATCTCGTGTGTATAATAATTAAATAAAATCATGTGTGTATGATAATTAAATTTTAAAAAATATTTTTCAATAAACGGAATTTCATTTTATACCAGTACCATTAAATTAGGACAGTTCAAGTATATTAGATAGATTTGTTTTTATAAATATAATCGAACATATTTATATGTTACATAAATATAATCGAACATATTTAAGAGAAGCTTATCGGCCCCCCTTTTATTTCATAATTATGCATTCATTTTAGATTTCTTTTCTTGGTTCTTTACTTTTCTTTTTCAGTTTAAAACTTCAAAACTCTCCTATAATAACGATATAAATGCTTCTCAGTTTAATTTCATAGATTTAGTCGCAAAATTTATTCTTTATTATGCAATAAGCTTTATGCGACACTGTCATATAAAGATCAATTAGAAATTTTCAACAAATTTACTCCTTTTTTTTTTTTTAATTTTCTCAATCTATTACCTTTTTCTTTCTTTTTTTTTTTTTTTTTAATTTTTCAAGAAATTCGAGTGATTTCCGATTCTTCGCTATGATAAGAATAGAACTTATCAAAGTATTTCTGATAATACTAGCTGTACCCGGATACGCTCCGCGTGCCCGGTCCAACTAGTCTATTTTCTTTTACCTGCCACAGATGTGACAGGTAAAAGAAAGAAAGTATATCTACATAAAAACACGCACCTGTTGGAATGCAAAACAATCGGTGAAGAACTTACAACGCTGTGTCAAAAGCTACAATGAACATTTACATTTTTATTCATACAGATGTATCTTTCACAAGGTTCAATAGGAACATTGTCGTTATGGAAGTTGCAAAAGGAAAAATGAATGAAAATGATATTCACAGGAAATTTGACCAAGCTCATAGAAGAGCGCCAAAGATAATCAGATTATTCCGATAATTAACAACAATTAATTAATGAACAGATTAATAGAGTTCATTTAATGGTTGATTTTATAGCAAAGTCCGTTTGAAACACTCGTTACACAGAATTTAACGGTACATTGTCCTCGAAGATATATTGTAAAAAAATAATTGATCAGTCTTATATTGTGAAATACGATATTTTAATTACTCGTTAGAAAGTGAAAAAAAAAAAAAAAAAACCAACGATGAAAAAAAACGCGAGATTTCCCAGAGTTCCTTACCAAACTAAAATTTTCTAAGTTTCGTCCCTTTTAATTTTACGACTCGCCCAATAGATTATACATTTAATTGCTTTAATAACAAGCAATTTGCCGGCAAAATTCCACTGTTTGGTTTCACTCAAATTAAGTTGCAATTTCTATAAAATGTTACACATATTTCACGAGCAGACTGTTTAAGTAGGCATAATTTTATTTGCTTAAATATCAAAAGCAATAACATAGTTCAGAAGATGTCAAATCAAAGGGAGTTCACTATCGAATTAAATAGAGAATTTAACTACCAAAGTCTTCATCCTAGTCTTCCAAATGTTAACTTGTTACATAAAATATATATCTATATCTATCATAGTTGTAAATATACATTTCGTTTCGCTGTATTCATACCTAAGAGATGCTTTATTTCAGCGATAAGCAAAAGAAATAGGATGAAAAATGTACAATTTGAATGTGGTACAATAAAAGACTAGAATAATAGATGAGCTATGCAAAGGATGTATGCGAAAAAAAAAAATTAGAAGCAACTATAAAAACAATAAAATAAAAGTAAAAATAGATCACATTTTTTGAACAGATGAACTAATTGTATTTAGCAATTCAAAACATCTTCAAGGTCATATTCGCTTATTGATTTTCACATTTTATGATTTTATTCTTTGAAATTTTATGAAAATGTCTCCTTACATTTCAAAGAAATCTTAACTAAAACACTGTTAAGTGTCAAAATAATATTTATTTTATACAGATTAGGTTATAATAAAGCAATTAAAAATATAAAGATGAAAAATATTGGTTGATATCTATTTTTCAGTATTTTATCTCATCGCTTTAACTGTATTTTAACAACATGTAAAATCATCTCCATATGGTCGCCTAATACAATTTGACGATGCAAAGAAAAAGCTCTAAAAGAACGAATGTTGTCGAGATCGTACAAATCAACCAGTCGTGCACAAAACATTAACTAAATTAAGCAAACAGTAACTGTTACCAATGTTATCGATATAACATTTATACAGAAATTACTATGGAGATCACAGAAAGAGATAAATGAAAGATTTGCACAGAAAAAAGAAATTTATAATTTGTATCATTTCTAGCACTTCAAATAACCAATTTGAAAACTCTTGGAAATATCTAAAAAATAACTGTCGGTAATTTAGAAAAAGGATAGATATCAAACGACTGAAATGGTTTGACGGCTAGCAACGTGAGTTCTTTTCAAACTTTCGCATTCGTCTATGCACTGTTCTATGAATAATAGCATCATTAATCAGAACATACAAAATCAAAAACATGGGGATATTTGAAATATTTTGAAAAATTGCAACAATTTCATAGTATTGGATATTCTCTTATTGTCTTTTGTCACCTCCTTCTCTCTTTCTCTTAATTTCTTATCACCATCTATATAGCATAAATTAAAATAATTGGAATTACGAGAAATTTAATCAGTCTAATTTACCATGACAATGAAAAGATAATATGAACGTATTGAAAAAATTGAAAAATATTGGTCGGAACACTATTTTAAATAGCTGAAAAAATTTTTAAACGATAAAAACCCCAACTGATAAATAAAATTCCAAATACAATCAGTTAAAATTGCGAAAAACTTATAAAGCTGCTTTATTTCACAAAAATTTTCCTCTAGCATTTGAGCAAAAAAACCTTTTCAACTTAATTCATCCGTTGCAATATATACCCGGATATGTTAGCAACAGTTTTACTAATTTATTTATATAAACTCGATATGCATGTTGATCAATCTTTGAGCAAAACTAATTCTGACTAAGACAAATTTTAGTAGCAATTATCTTACTTTTCTGCATGTCTTAAGCCTTCCTGCGGTAAGAAGAAAATTGATGTAATTTACAGTCACTAAAATTAAATATAGTCCAATTCAAAATAAATCACCTTTCGAAAACATGAAGTCAGTTTGCTGATAAGATTAATCCGTTTGCAATACAATTCCAAGTACGCAAAGAGATTAATATATGAAAAAGCAGCTCAGTGGAATTAATTGCTCATCATGAAAGCACACACACAGAAATGCAGCAGAAACAAAATGTTAATAACAGAAGAAAACAAAAAGCATACACAGATTTAAGTGTTCATTCCCGGTTTTTTTTGTTCAGCTACTCATTTCGGATCGAATCCAAGTTATTAGTCTTTTGGAAGCTGATAATGGTTGTTCGGAGCCACGTGAAAAGTTCGCAGCTGCTTCTAAAGTTAGTCGATCCCTTTCATCTATCTCTTCATCTCTATAATTACCTTTATTTTACAGTTTACAAAAGTTAAAAAATAAAAGATGCTACTATTTTACATACACAAAATAAAACAACCAGAACGGCCTAGCAATAAAGACAAATTATAATCGATAGACCATTGAATAATAAAGAATTTATTAAAATTTATGGGATCATCGATAGGATAGAAGGAACCTTCAAACAAACTGTTAAACGATACTATAGTGAGAAAATGAGAAATCAAATATGAAAATATTCCAACAGTGCAACAGTGAATTCAAAATAGTATAAGACAAAACAAAAAAATAACCACAACTTGGCTGGCTAACATACAGCGCAATTCTCAGCGTTTCTAGCCATTGGGATTTGCAACACTCCCATTTAAGATTTAACAGAATCAAATAACTGAAAAACTTATGACAAACTTACTCGGCTTCATGGCTTATCAGTTTCTGTGACAGACGATCTTTTTTGTTCACCAATGCAACCAAATCGTCCATCATTCTATCAATTCTTTTTTTGTCGTCTTCAGTCTTATCAACTTCTACAAATAAAAGTAGGCTGTATAGTAGTATATCAAACCAATCCTTTTTATGAGTATTCTATTTTTAAAGTCAAATCATTTAAAGGAACCAAAATTTCATCAGTCTTTCTTAATGATTAAGAAAATCTAGACAGAAAATTAAGATTATTTCGATTTCAAAGAAAATCGGAGGAATTTTCCGGGACGAAACAAATATTAGGATCTTGCTGAAATATCAGATAAGGAATAAGAAAATCATTTAAAGAAGGCAAAAATAAAATTCATATAAGACATTAAGATAGCAAAAATTAGATTCAATATACAAGC
Source organism: Onchocerca volvulus (assembly GCA_000499405.2). Lineage (NCBI taxonomy): Eukaryota > Metazoa > Nematoda > Chromadorea > Rhabditida > Onchocercidae > Onchocerca > Onchocerca volvulus. The sequence goes on along the minus strand of HG738138.1, from coordinate 16,360,010 downwards.
AATGATGAACTTACGATCAATAACGGAAGCAGAACCTAATTCATGCTGCAAATTTGTTATTTTATCTTCCACCTCACGTAACTGTTCCAGAACATTAAAATATTCCGTTCGTCTTACGATGGCATCTTTCTCTGTCAATAACCTCATATGCTCTTGTAACAAACGTTCTTCTTCTGATGAAACTTCTGGAAAATTTGAAGTTTGAGAAATCCGATTAATTATGTAGTTAAAAAATTTGACTTTTTCAGTATTTTTTCAGAAAACCAGAAACATGCTACAATGTAAAAGAAAATAGAACAAAAGCTAACTTGCTTTCATGAGCTGTGAACAAATAATTTCATCTTCACCGGAAACTTGCGCCAAGCATTTCGAAAGACGATTCAATTCTGCCTGAATCTTTTCCAAGTTTGCACCATCTTTCTAAAAATAAAACCTATTTCGAGAAATTTAATAACCAAATTTCGTCCACAAAATTATTTGTAAGAATTCTTTCATAGATTCTGAGATAACCAAAAACTGAAAAGAACTGCCAGCCTAATCAAATCAGAGAGGTTTTGATTACTGAAAGACCCCGAAGGAGCAATATAAGCCTCGGATAGATCAGAAAAGTAAGAAGGCAAATGAAGTGATTTCAGAAAAATTCCAAAAAAATGAGTTGCAAACTAAAAATAACTTACCTCCCATTGAGAAATCAATTTTCGAGTAGGTGTTACACTTACAGGATTTTCCGAAGTTGATAAAGATGTTGTGAACTGAAAAAGAATAAATCGAGTCGATCTCATGATTCTTTTCGAAATCCGCAATTATTTCCCGATTTCCACAACAGTTCAATAAAAACAGGACACTACACATCAAACACGATCAAAAATAAATGCACTTGCAATCTGCTGATGGGAATCATCAAGTCATCCCGTCCATAACTGTTGATGGTAGAATTATTATTAAATAAATTGTATTCGACTTTAAAAAACTATCTTAATGTCGTAATTCATTTCAAACAATCTATCAGTTAGATGTCGATGGCAGGCTACATTTTATTAATCTTTTAAACTTTTATTTACAAATTTTATACAGCTTATATTACTAACCGCTCGTCCAGCAACTTTTGCAACGCTTTCAATTAATTCCTGGCCTCTCATACTACCATATCGTTTCGCTCGATCCAATGTCACACCAAGGTTATTTTTTTGAATCTGCAATAGCGACAATTTAATGCTCTCAGCATATTCGTCATCACTTCGTAAATGTTAATATTACATATGTAATTCACATCAATTAATTATATAAATGAGGAAACTGGTTCTCTCATTAATCTTCTAGAAAACTAAAATTAAAGGATATCAAAAAAAGAACTAATCGCCTCTGCCATAATCTCACATTTCACCCTATAATAAATTTTTCATAACCTCAAAAGTTCTCTCTATCTGAAATAGTATAACCTTATTGATTAAAAAAAAAGAAAAAACTGTCATTACAAAAAATATCCAAAGAAGCAGGAATATTTTAAACAGTCCATCATAATATATCGTATATAAAAATTATTAATTATCTTTATCTATTCATTATTCTTATTTTAATAGCTGAATTACTTCCTAAAGAAGGAAAAAGAAAGTTAAAATTTTTACATCAGCATTGCTGCATGATAATCTTCGAGTGAGTGTTTCAAGTGGAGCAGTTATTGATGTTTCATCTGAAATGTATTCAACAATTCACTCATTTTTCATCTTAAACAGGAAAGAATTGTAAACTATCAGTCAGTGTACGTTTGAATAAAATCCGCCTCATTCATCGTTGAAATTGATGTCTAACGCTGAAACTAATTTCAAATCAATTATTTTATTGTGTTGTAAATTAGTCTTCCTATTTCGAATTAAATTTTAATGCATCAAATCCATACACTTTTCACAATTATTTCACTGAAAAAACAAATTTTCACAGTCAATTTCAAATTCAAAGAAGAAAACCATAACTTTTCTAATAAAAGCAAGCTTTCAATCAAGCTCTATGTAAAGCCACAAATTTTTCACTTGTAAATAGCAAATAAAATATAACGCATTAAGACAAAGTATTAGCACAAGTAAATTACATCTATTGATAGCCAGTTCATATCTTTTGCAGCAAAATGACAGTTGGAGGCAGCGTATATGACAAATGCAGCCCAATGCAAAACGCCCTGATGCATTCATCCAATTTTGACGTTAAGTTAAAGTGATCTACTGAATTACTAGTTAAAATTCATGCAAAACTTGGGAAGGCAAAAAAAGAATGTAAAGTATAAAAATAAGGTAAAGAAAGTAGAAATAAAATAACGAAGGAAAGAAAAAAATACAACAAACGCACATCTTTCACGTTGAAATGTTGGAGAAGGTTGGATCTTTTTGAAGTTGTAAATTTTCACCGTTGGAGTAACCAATTCTACAAATATACGTTAAAGCACATTCATGCATGATACAGAATACAGACGACGTAAAAAATGAAACATGAAATTCGTCTTCTTCAAGAATATTATACTAATTTATAATATGAAAGCAACAATTTCCAACATAAACTATCTTTGCGGGTATTTTTCCCGTATTAGTTGGAATGAAGGAGTACTTCAAGTTCGCTTGAAAGAAAAAATACTGGAAAGTAAATAATAACTCATTCTTTGTATTTAATCAATGCATTATTTATACTGTATGTGAATGCAACATACAGAAAAAACGCACCTGGCAATATATATAATCTGATCTAACAGCTGAAGGCTAAAGTTTTTATATGGTTTAATTCTTGACTTGAAAATATGAAAAGCGAAAAAACTGATAAAAGATGAGAAACATCTGGATCATTCTCCAGATAGCACTAAAAAAGATTTAAAAAAAAAAAATCAATGTTGAATTCAATTAAGAGTCTACCAGAGAATTTAAAAAATTGAAGTGAAAATCGTGCTGAGTTCAAATGTAAATATGCAATGCCGTACCGTTCCCGCAAACCCAATTTTATACTTGCTATTTTGACGGCCTTTTTGAAGCCAAATAAAAGCATAAACAAAAGCTATCATGCAAAATCATCACTATCCTAAGAATCCTAAAATAACAATTTTCTACTTACCTTTGGAATCAGGAACAAGCCTTCACTTTTACACTATAAAACCACAATGCGCTAGGGTTAAAAAATGTTACATATGCTATGACTGGAAAACTTATAAATCAAATAAAAGAATACATATATACGCACCAAGTGTATGTAAATTGCTTCTTCCAACCTCTTCACTGGCAAATGGCGACAGCTTTCGAAGTAAGCCAGACGTAGTTGCCACTATACACAACAGACAACAGTTATTAATTAATTAGTTAAAGTCATTAAGAAGCAAATGAAAGTTAAGAAAAACAACAAAAATACAACATGACATCACATGAAAATGACTACTTTTCGCCCTATATACAGAAAATTCGTAAATTTTTCTTCTTGAAAGAATAATCAAATTTTACAATGAAAGCTTATGATTTCAGTTACCATCAAAACTATTAATTTCTGCACTTCCGCTGACAAGTCAATTAACGGGACGTGGAATAAAATTGGATCTACTTACAGCAGTTTGTCCATTTCATCTAAAGCAGGGTTTCAATATTTTCTATTTCATCACAGTCTCTACTGAACCTGCTTAAAAATATGTCTAATTTTACCTTGCACACATTAATTCTTATTATATACACCCTGTTAGGAGAAAATAAAAATTCAAATTCCAAAAATTTTCAATTATTTAAACCGTGAAAAGTTATATCACAAAAACCGATAGCATTTCATTCCAATAAACAGTGATATTAAAACAAATATCAAAGTATCCAAAGTTTTTTCTCGGAAATCAAACAGACCTGCCGGTGACTGATGAGCCGTTGTTGGTGCACTATCACCAAGTACTAAGGTCACACCATCCGAAGCAGCATCACTCATCAAGCGTCGAGCCTCTTCTCGATGTCGCCTAGAAAGAAAAATAGATTATACTACAAACCTTATTCTTCATAATTCATTTTATTCGAAATTTATCGAATACTAAACATCTAATATCTGTAATATGTCATTTAGTGATTTAAATTTGTCGTAAAATATCATACCTGATACAACTTTTTACAGCAGTAATAACAAAAGAATAAATTACTAGATATTTCCAGGTTTTGACTTCATAGAATTTTATGAACAATGCTTGCGGGTTCAGATAATGTAACAATTTCTTGATTTTTTCAACATCAGAAATTGGTCGCACAATACTATGCTATAAAGCAAAAATGACTATGGCTGCTCTTTAGTGAACATCTATTCAAAAAAATTCAATATGAGCTTAGATATAACGGATTTTTGCACATTCCGCAACAGAAGTATGAACGGCCGATTTGAGAGATGAAAATAAGAAAAAATTGCTATGAGGACTGTAAAATTAACATACTCTGTGACTTAAATCCTTATTAAAAAATAGGAAAAATTAAACGCCCAAAACTTCAGAGAAACTTAAAATAACATTACTATGAAACATAAAATGAAAGGTTGAATTCTTTTGAACTTCTTATACAATACTTTTAACCATTAGACTGTCGACAAATTCATAATTTTCTAGGCTATGGATGGTTAAATATAATGAATGAAAAAATTATAAACTCTATTAAAAATGGCCTCAAAATCTTATTTACCTCTCACGTGCAGCTGCATCCGTGGAATCAATAATTACAGATGAAGCAGAGGATATTTGCTGACGTTTTTTCATCAACTCTTCATGACGATTTGTAACAATCGATGAAATCGGGTTTGCGCTAGCATTTGTACTACCATTCGTATTTGCGGCAATCCCTGAATTTGATTGACGCACCATCGGTGTATATGCCGTGCACTTACTAAACAAATCCAATTTTCACAGTGAGTAAGACATGCAGATAGCTCAAAATAATATAATAAGATAATGCTTTTTTGTTATCAAACAAAAATAAGCAAATGATTTTGAAATGAATTCATATCTATTAGAAAATAATTTAAAATATAATAATAAAATTTTTCAGAACACGTGACATGAAATCATCGGGAATACCTAGCCTTCAATGTATGATTCTTGCTATGATAAAATAGTAATGATGTAGCATAAGCACAGCTAATCGAAATATTAGCAAAAATTGCTTATAATTTCACAATTCCTTTTTACGGGCTAATTTGATGCATGATTTTCATATAACTTCAACTATTATTCAAGGAAAAGAGAGATTCAAGAAGGAAACTTCAATTTCTTTTTCTTCAGCATTAATAGAAAAATGAAAAATAAGACATCATTTGTTTACCTTACATTATCCGAATCAGAATCAGAATCAAACGGATTATCCAGCTTTCGTGATCTTTTTTCAACTTTCTTATTTTCCTTATCTTCTATTTTTTGAGAGACTCGTACAGCAGCGCTGAATTTCGTACGGTCTTCATCCTGAAATTTAAACCAAATAAATTTCTGAACAAAGCTTATGTATAATGGACATAGAGATAATAACTTTACTTCACAGACAGTGAAATCTAAAAGATGGAAAAAAAATGTAATAGCAAAACATGAATATAAGAACTATTAATTTATATATCTCTTACAACGCATACATATAATGTTGTTTTCATCAAAAGATGAGATACAATAAATAATTGGAGAGTCCTGTTTCTAGTAGATTTCGACAAGAATTATAAAAATATAAAAATCATTGATGCAATTAAAAACACTAAATGAAATGCTCAACAAAACAAGAAAATACTGCGGCCTCTCTATTTGGTGAGCTCATGAATTATCAACAACTCGCAAAACTATTAGTTAGATAATGAATTATAGGCAACTCACAAGGATGTTGGTTAGATCGATGGCTTCATCACGTTCGCGCTGTCTGCGAAGAATTTCTAATTCCCTCATTACCTGGAAATTCTTTAATCTGTTTCCGTCAAAAAAAAAAAAAAAAAAAAAAGAAAAAAAAACCGGAGACATGAAAATTATTTAGAAGTATTTATGAATCTAGTTCATTCAAAACGGCAGGGAAGATCATACGGCCCTACCAGCAGCAAGCCAAGGCAAATGCATTTAGATGATGAATAATCATGAGCGATAAAAGAAATCAAAAATACTTTTGAATAATGTTTCGGTATTTTTTCCCAACAAACTTTTAAGTTTTATTCTTTTTTAGATTAATATTTCGTCACATATGAGACTTTTCGCCATCTTTTTTTTTTTTTTTTTTTGAAAAATAAAGAAGACTTTTCGCTAATCTTTAAAAAAAACATCGGAAATATTTACACTTGTTTCCGATTCTGAGAGATTGAAGAGTGAGGATATTCGATTATCCGATTCATTCACACTCGACTCATGTTTCATAGCCGGAACATCCACAAGAAGCATACGTAGTTCAGATAAAAAACACCGAATATCATTTCGATCCGGTAGCGTCACAGTTATACCAGGATCCAGTTTTCTGGAATTAAATGAAGGTTTTTTTGCAATATTGACATAATTGTCGACAAAAATAAACCATGCAAAAAACAGCAGAAGTAAAGCAACAAGAATTACAAAGAATAAAAGGATTCTCGATGATAAAGAGTAGCTACCTATACTGCGGGAACAAGCATTTTAGATGAATGATTTTAGCAAATAAAATAAAAATATTAGATAAAAAAAGACAAAGCCACTTTAGAATAAAGTAATAAAAGATAGAATTTCCACAAAAAAATGAGATATCACAAACAATTACTTTTTAACACCAATCAAAGTAGCTGCATCCATTGCTCTACGACAATTCTCAAGATGGTTGCTGTGTGAATCTGTAAAATTCAATTTGCTAAACGATCCAAGTAAATCTGGGCGATACCGATGAATGATTGCACAGAACGCAAGACCAGAACGAAAACTTCGTCTGCAAAAAAGTTGGAATAAAATTTTGATTTCACGGCTAAGATGGTTAAACATAAAAATAGAAAGTGATGAATTATACGTGGTATCCAGATGTTATGAATGTCAAAGTCCAATACGCCTAGATTACACATGATGACATTCAACAATAGACTTATGAAAAGAATAATTACTTTCAGAAATGAAAACATACGTAAAGTCGGTTACTTTGACTGAAGGATAATCTTTAGTCACCCTCTGACACCATATAAGAAGATCTTCGTCTTCCACGACAGCAGGTAATGCTTTAGCTTTTTTCTCTAGATTTAAATTCGATGGTTCATCCATGATCTTCGCTTGAAAAGCTGCATCGGTAAATTCAGCTTCTGTTCGTTCACTGAGAATGAAACAATATAAGAAATGAAAAGCAATTAAAGGCCAGATGGACAATTAGAGAAATTTAGATATATTTATATTGATAACAAATCTTCATTTATCTTCATTCGTGAAGAAAAACTATTTCGTTAATTTCAGTACAAGTACTTACACTATATTGTGAGGTATAATAAATTTATTTTTATCATTTAGTAAAATAAATGTCATCCATTAAACAAATTGTTATGTGCTTGAATTCACCGGTGTTAAGAACAAAACTGTAATCAAGAATTCAGGAAAAAATCCAAGTTGAGTAAAATTACAAACCATGATTTCGGTCCGTGTTGCAATATGTTGTGAACAATTACCATTGTTCCAGATGCATCTTGCTTCTCAGTTTTAGATTCACTGATATTTACATGCACTGAAAGATTCAAATATTTCACAATTAATATTTTGAAAACTACGCCGAAAATTTCTTAGCGATAGAATCCGAAAGTTGCAGAAGTAACTATGCAACGCAGGGTTAGTGACACTGGAACCATCTGGACTCATCAATATTAGCCGTAAAATGCAATTCTAAAGATTATGCACTGCAAAATGTTCTATAAACTGATAAATAAATTAGACTAGCAAGAACTTATCAACAAATCATATCCATAATCAAATGTTTTAAAATTCGCCACCATTCCTATTAGGAAAAATATAACAAATCGCCAGTCCCAGATCTGAGTGGAAATTATCGATCATAATCATGTGATATAAAGCAACATAATAAAACAGCAAATAATAAATACTATTATATGAACGATGGAAGCGACTACTGGACAAAGACATCTTATCAATTCCAGAATTTAATATGCGTTTCTAAAGAGAACACAGCGAATAATCGCTTCAAAAAGTATTCTTCAGCAATTTCAAACATACTACTCCAAAAAGTTCATTCTATTTATTTTAAATCATGCAAAATGGATACCCGGTTTTTTCCTTTCAGCGTCATTCATCATTTCGGAATTTCGAACCGTAGAATGATTGTAATTGCAATCAAAAAATCTTTTACGCATATCACTAATACCATTACTTTTACACGCATCTTCAATTTGAGAAGCCAAATTTCTTTCTTTTTCCTCGTTATTTGTTTTTCGCTTATCAATGTCATTTAAATTCATTGAATAACTAGTAACAACTGCATTATCTAAAACAATTATCATTTTATAATCCTTATGTACTAAACGCTCAAGGATCACAAATTTGAGCAAATTTTGAACCGCCTTGATGTATACTTATTTGCAACAGATGTAAGATCTGTAAATATAACTAATACGGGAGAACTGTAGATAACAAAAAATATTATGGATGAATTTGTGTCAGTGATGAAACAAATGATTTTAAGATTATCCTGTCTAATTCGATGATCAAAAAAGCCCAATTCACTAAAAAGAAATTTCTACTCAATAAAACTCTTAATGTTTTTAGTCTAAATGACATAACCGGATATGAAATGCATTTAAAGGTAGATGGAAGCAAACAGTATCCCTAACCCAGTCTGTACCATTATTACTTACCTTTTACACTACTGCTTCGCTGTTCTGTTTCGGCAATATCACTCACTATACTAGCTCTATGTTCGCCGTTAACACTTGATATCTCTCTTTTCATATCGAAGTCGCTATAAACAATAATTTGAAATGAAAAGATTGAGTCATCATTTAGACTAAATTCATACATTAGAGTTTTGGCGAATCTTCTCCAGATCAGAGCATCGCGAAACATTAAATCTAAATAAATAATAAATGAAACATCCCTCCTCACACTATTTACAGTACTATATTATGACTCTCTGAGAATTAAGCAGCCGATTCCATTATGTTGTAGATGTTAATTTGAACATGCATCGGAATCTGTTAGCGATATTGCATCGTGTTACTATAGTGATATTTGATACTTTCATAAGAAACTTTCAGCTTACTTCGCTTCTTCATCAGCAATAAGTACAGATGATATCAAAATTTGCATTGAACATTGAGATAATTCCGGCCACAGTGGCCGTAATTTTAGTTTCAGTTCAATTACTGTTTCTGAATTCTGAAAAAAATTCCCAAGCATTACAATATGCTTATAAAGAATAAGTGATCTATTCCTAAAAATAAGTTGGACATTTATATGAACGAGCATACAGAACGATACTCCAATATAAAAAGGAAGAAAAAGATGAAGAAGGGAAAATAAAGAAGAAAGCGAAGAGATAGCAAAAAATACAAATCATTACATAAATTCAAGAACAAACAGCAATGAATATCCAATCTCAAGTCTTATATGTTGCAAGAAATAAATCACTAGTAAATATTAACAAAAAAGTATCCATTCTACACAGTTGCGATTTAAAGATATGAGACAACAAACCTGAACGAAAAGAGACATATTTAAATTGACAGCAGCAATAGCTTTCCGTTTGCCTTTTCGTGTACACTCCTCCACCAATAAAGTCCATTCCTTATCACTATAATGATGGGATGAATCGTCGAAATACAGTGTTGTATCGAAAAGTAATGGATCCGGTGTCTGCGACGGCCATACAATTAAACCTCGACATGGATCTGTCATACTACTCTCCCATTTTCGTACTCGTCCCTCAACTTTTCGTCTCCTGTAAGTATCTTTACTTCTTTCAAATATTGTATCTAAGCAAAATTAAGAACTGAAAAGGATTTAATAATTCGTTATCAAAAAAATTCACATATTCGTCATCAATTGTCTCATTCTTCAATGCAGTATGCACAGTTATTTGATGCCATACCATTTAATAACTATATGTTTTACTTATTCCATACACATTATATCAATACTCAATTATTCAGTATGCTGTTGTGATAGTGTAATATGCCTTTCATTATCTAATAGATTCACAATAATACGACCAAAAAGATCCAGCTTCATCTTAGATTTCTTGTCATATCAGTGAAGTACGAAAATTCAATTGAAATCTGAGTATAGCATCATCGACCTGTGCATACAAGTTAAGACGACAGACTGCGGATGCCATTTTGTGGAGCATATAATTAATAATTCCTGTGGTGTAATTGTAAAACGATATTTCACTGATTTTTTATTCGATTTTTGTATTCGTCGCCATACACTTGTCATACCCACGTTGATGTAATTTCTTCGCTGCCCGCACTAAAGAACTATCTGAAATGAAAATAAATGAAACCTGGAGAACTCAAAATAAAAGTTAATAAAATGCAAGACGAATGATATGGGCGAGAATAAATATTTCTAAAAAAATTCAATCATCAAAAACTTTCATCCAGCACTAACTTCATTTGTAAAAATATTCCAAAAAAAAAAAAAAAAAAAAAATGGGTTTAATTTCATTTCAAAAAAAAAGATAAGTTTAGCAGCACTTCTAAAAAAATCAATTTACCACACTCAATTCAACCTAGATGACTCAAGTAACAAATATCATCAAAATATGTTAGCTTTTATATATTTACTTGCTTTTGAAGTCATCACCTTTCTTAACAATATTTAAGAATCAACTTCAAAATTTACTTAACCATATATATCAAGAGCAAACAGTCGAAATTGTTAAAAAGATTCAGATTCACCATTTCGGTAATCAATGTAATTATTCCGGAATCTGTCCTGGATTATGACAAATTCTATATGCGTATGAGTTATGATATAAAGATGAAAATTTGCATATAAGATTATTCTTTGGTTCGTGTAAAGCATTTCCATGGAATCTCAGTATATCACTACTAACAAATTCTGATCTATCTATCCTTGAAAGAGGAAATTCGAGTTGTGAATAGAACAAAAAAGAACAAGAACTGAATAATTTTAAAAAGATTTAAAATATTTTATGAATAATGGAGCATCAAATGAGGAAATACATTTAAGAATAACGTGAGGATTGCTGGCTTTTTTTTTAACAGCAATCCTCACAAATTGCGAATAGAACATATAGAGCTTCGTCTTACAATGACGAAGTAATCTAACTATGAATCCAACTGTAATCAACGACCTGTTTATAGAAGAAAATTTCTATGAAAATTATCGCTAAGTTGTTCAATTTTCGGTAATTATGAGATATGAAAATTTTCTCTTGACCGCTAAATTTGATTTGAAAAATTGATGTCAAAATCTACGAAACAATTGTTCAAAGTCATCTCTTTAAGATATTTTAAATCTTTAAAACAATTTTCAAATTTTAATGGAAATAAAATGTCGAACCTATTGTATAAACAAGAGAAAGTTTTAATGTTTCATCAAAATTAGATTTAAAGATGAAACAATTAAATTTCACAGTTAAATTTAAAGATGACACGGATCCCCTGAATACTCTTCCCAGACTTCTTCTAGAAAAGGAAAAAAAATCAGTATTTAAAAAACCAGAGTGAAATAATTCTTGTCTTCCTGATTAAATATAAGACCCTTCAAAGACTGCTATCAAATATTATCATTTAAATTAAATTGCTTTTTTCGCTAACTCTTTTCGAAGGAACCCAGAAATCAGAAATTGAAATTGAATTTCCAAAATCCGTAAAAAAAGAACGCAAAAATACTCGCCCCATTTTCATTTGCTTGTTTTTAAGCTCATCTGTGAAATCGAAATCCAAAATGTGTTTACATATCTATGCAATTACTATTATCAATACTATTATGCGGAAATCATGAAAGTTCCGGAACTTCAAATCATTAACGGATCTATCTTCTAGAATTTCAAGTCTCTGAAAACCTGGCATTTTATCGCTTCGTTAATCCTCTATCGTCAACAAAACCTGTATATCTTCTCCCCACTCATTTCCTAAATCAGAAAACCGGATTCCACAACGGCTAAGACTGAAAAATCAAGAACAAACAGACGCAGAAACAGAACACCGTATAGTACCGATATTATCACTAATGAAATGTAGAGGAACGTTGTGAAAACTTTTCATCCTATTAACCATTAGATAGGAATCGGATGACATTGGTATCTTTCCTGATAGCTGGAAAATAGCAGAAAAATAGAAAACACGAAGTGGATGAAGATTGAATTCTAAAGTGTAATTAAATCAAATTCTGAAAACTTTATGGAATTAGTCATTGAACTTTGTTAAGGTAGTTCTGGACCAAATTCCTTTTCTAGTTTGCCTATTTTTAGTTTAGTCATTTTTTTTTTTTTTGTCTCCATTTTCAATTTATTTGATTTCATTGAATATGACTAAAGCAATTAATTTAATGAAACAATAGAAAATGCTATTGATTAATCACTTAAATGAGTGATTTTAGATTGAATTAATATAGTGAATATATTTTTTCTTTCAAAATTCTATCTAATTTCACACGTATAATATTTTATGTCACATCAAGTATAATTAGGTTAATTGTTTTGACACAAAAGACGAATTTTTTGTGACATATAGATTAACTTATTAATACCAAAAACCAATCAGAATAATTTTTTTTATAAACGATATTTTCAAAGAATTTGAATCCATTTAGGGAGTAAAAAAATTTCTATCGATTTATCATTTAAATGATTAATTTTAGAATTGAATCAATGTAATGAATATATTCTTTCTTTCAAAATTATTGAATTTCTCTTTCTAAGATTTGAAGTAATTTCTTTGATAAATATAATTTTATGATTTTCTTGATTTAACTTTTCAAGAATTATCCTTTATTATTTATTATTCTTTTAATTCCTCTTATTTGCCTAACTAATGTGCAAATTCTTAATGCTTACTTTATTTATTCATTATCTGTTCAATATTCTTTTTTCTTTTTTTATTATTTACCTTTCTTCTTTTCTCCTTTTTTCTTCTCATTCATAACTTCCACTCCTTTTACTCCTTTTTTTTTTTTTTTTTTTTTATTCTCCAATTATACACCTGTCTTACTTTTTTTTTTTTAGAACTACATCCGACATTTGATAGTTTCGTCGTGCAAGATGTAATCCAATCGCATAGCCAATTATAACACCTTTGTTACAATTATCAATATACTTTACAAAAAAGGTATGCCGAAAGTGTAATTCCAACTTTCGATTTCTGTAGCAGACAGCTGATCAGCCAATGGTAATATGATAAGCTGAATGATATACAAGTAAAATGAGCTTATCAATAAGATATGTTCCGCTTATAGTAGAAAAAAAAAAAAGATTTAGTCTGAAGTTCTTTGGCTTTAATTTATTCTCACACGGGAATCGTATGAATGAAATGGCTTTTGAAGTTTCAGAAAGTCAATGATACCAAATAAACTCACTTCTCTCTAATAAAAATTACTGAATTTTTCAAATATCGAGAAGTTTAAATTCATTTTATTCCTTTTTACATCACTAACTGATAAAAGGACAATAAAGAAAAAGTACTGTCACAAATTTGAAAGTAAAAAGAACCATAAAAATTTCATTTCTGTACTTTGAGAGTGATATGAATCTGCTAACACAGCAACAAATGAATTAATGGCTTACAAAACGAAACAAAGCGAACTTTGATGGACATAATCAGTATACAAGATGACATTTCATAAAGTATACCTATCACTAATTTTATCATATTATGGCTTCAACGTCAAAATATTCAAAACTTGATAATGTCAAAAAACAAATTAAGATATTTCGAAAACATTCATATTCTTCAAGATCAAGTTTGTTTTCATTAAATCACATAAGAATAGGAAGATTTTTCAGATATCGTCATTTATTGGATCGACTATAAAGAATTAAATTCCTTAAGAAATTCTGACTTTCTAGTAATTTATTTCCTGTAATATCCATTTATGCTTTCTAGTTTTCATTAATATTTTCTTTTCTATTACGATTTAATAGCATTTTAAAAGAAAACATACATTTTAATGAAGTAAATGAAGTGGAATAAGCACATCACAATTATAACTCGCGATGCATTTAGGAGAACTGAAGAAATGTTAAAATAGGAAAAAGGATGGAACTGGCACTCACACTCTCTTCCCAGCTGTTTTTAAATTTTTTTGAAATAAGGTTATACCATTTGTATCATTGCCAACTGCAAGTAAAAGAACTAAAGAACTGGTTAAATTTATACAAAAACTACCATAGTTTTTTTGCTCTAGATTTTTGATGACATATTATTGATATACATATCCCTAGAAGAGCACTATCATATATATATATATATATTTCATTAGGTCAAAAGGTTAAGCGGTTATCATCAAAGTTCAGCTTATTTGTTCAGAAGTATTCTGTGATACTTGGCAATAGTGTTGCAACAAGTGGAAGTACTTCGCGTGACCGCTTCTTATCGGTGAAACTATTTGCTGATACGGGATGAAGTGACTTCTGTAGTATCAAAAATGCGAATCAAATGGCTCATCACATCAAAAGTCGGCACGATTAATACGGAAAGTAAGTGTTGCGCGGCATGCAATGATGATACTTCTGAATGCATAGAACTACTTGAACGAATTCCTGAAGTATTGACCTTTCGTGCGTGAAAGGTTTTAATGCACAAATGAACAAACAACTATGGGAAAAGAGAAATCATTTCTACTGTGCCAAACAAAACAATCATTTCAATCACTCCTATCGATTCATCATATTATAAGTCAACTTTAGTCCGATGCCAAAGATTGTTTCTTTTTATTAAAAACCTAAAAAAAATCAATCATCTGAAATAAACCATTAAATGAGATGATATATCAATGATAACTTCTTTCAAAGGATGATAAATCCCTAAGAACGAAAACGATGAATACTGTAGCCAATAAAGTAAGAATTCAAAATCCAAGATATGCCAAATGGATGAAAGGCTCAAAAAATAAGCCAGGAAAAGTCCGAATTAAAGTATAAACTCAAAAGGAATGAAATCTCGAATATAAAAATTTAAAAAAAAAAAAATCCCCATCTTTGTTAATTATCATCGTACACTTCGACAGTAATCTAAGCTTGTGTGAACAGATTGTAAAAGTACAGAAGAGAACATTAACTGTATCGAATTATCCATATTATTGCTTCCTGAAAGGTTTGGATTAAAGTAGTGTGACATGTGTTGCTGTATCCAATTACAAATCGTTTTAGCAAACCTGGAACGATAGATGTCACCTGCAACCTAAATTCGTGTCATCAACTAAACTAATCGTCAAATACTATGCAAATAATTATAATTCAGATAATTATTCATCTATCTGATTCATCTGATTTGAGAATTTTTTTCAATTTATTATAATACCTGAAATTTTTCCAACCGCAAATAGTAGATGTATGTAAAAAATAAACATTATTTATCTGATACAACGAACATTTTTACTCCGATGGTGACTTCCTAAAGCCAATTTTTGCAACTGAACATAGATCACACCTTCTACAATTACACATGAATCATTCAGTCAATTAGGGAAACATCTCGTCAACTATTTTCATGAAACTTTTTACATTTATATTTTGAAAGAAAAAAAAAATTTTTTTTTTTAAATTTCTTATTCATATAAATAAAATAATCTTATTCATTATTTATTGCAGTAATTCGACGGTTTTTGCTAATAGTATCGACAAATAATTTTTCTTTCATTGAACTTATACGTAAGTGATTGTACGAGACGAGTTGCTATGTTCATTTGACAATTCATGGCAAATATTCAAAAATTTTTAGAACGATGTTGTTGATGAGAAATGTCGCGCTAGTGAACAAATTTTGATGTTATTTATGTATATATAAATTAATTAATCCAATAAATATATGTATGTAATGTAACAGGACACAAAATATTTGTAATAAAAAAACAAAATTATTTGTCAAGAATTGTTATTACATTCAATTACTTCATGTGCTGTAATCAATTATCAATTACTTCTTTTATTATGTACACACAACCATAGCAATAAAGATGTTTTATCCATTTTGCTATATCATAAATTATGCAACAATATTGATAATACTAATGACGCAACAATTTCTGCTACATTCCTAAACAGTCATATTTATTCGGATTTATTTTAAAATGTTTTATTATAATAACTCCTATACTTAATTAGTTTGAATGATTTTTGACTTTATCAATGATCTAATTCTTTTTTTCTTCCGGAAATATCTTTCGTTTGTTTTCAGTCCGGATTTCATGATTTCCTTCACACTAAGATGATAAAGTTACACGTTTAATATGAGGATTTATAATGGATAAAGTTCTGTAATATATTATCCAAAAAAAAAGAACTAAATATGAAAAACTAATCGAAATTATAGGATGAAATTTTATTACTTGAAATTATTGCACGAAACTAGAAGATATTACTTGATTGCTGAATTTAATGCCTGAATTTATAAATGGGTTATTTTTAAGTAAACAAATATGCATTAATTTTCACTACAATATATTGATAGTCATAATTTGCTAAAAAATTGGAATTAAACATTATGATTTCTTCACATGCATTATGAAAGAATAATTTAAAATTTTCTCACAAAAAAAAAACCTTAGCAAGCTAAAGTAAATTAATAGCCTAAAGGTTATTACTTTAATCGGAAAAATATAAAAACAATATATTATTAATTAATTAATCAATTAATCGATTTATTCGTTTTATTGATGATCTTATTTTTGTTCCATACTTTTGCTAAAAATTAAAATTAAAGGTTATATTTTCTTCATAAACATTACGAAAAAAATACTTCTACAGTTTTTTGAAATAAAGAATAATGATCTAACAGACTAATTTAATTACAGATGGAGATTCGACTAATCTATTATTAATCGACTAATTAATTGGATTGCTGGTTTGCTTGCTGATCTGAATTTGTCACATACCATTTTCACGATGATCCCTTTCTCTCTATGTCAATACATGAATAGTAAAACATACAAATAATCATTTGATCCATTGAAGCTGTTGTAAAATGTTTGTCGTAAAATGTGTCCAGAGCTAAAAGTTGAAGATCACTGCTGAAATAAAGTGCTAATAAACGGTCAGTGGTATGTGAAACATCCGGCGATCGACTATTCCAGAGCTTTTATATTGCGTAATAAATGATTGTTCCACCGAATAAATCTATTCCAGAATAATCGTCCAATCAATAGGTCAGCGTCATAAATCAACTGAGGTCATGTCACTTATTTAATCCATTTTAAATCACTTAATAGCACATCTCTCCAAAGTGCTATTAAACTTTTTTTTATTCCATATTATAAAATATTTCAGTCCAGATGTTAACTTACAATTATTGCTGGAGAATAATCAGCCAAGTTACCTGGCTGAATTTGCACCATACTAAGCTAAGCTTATATCAGATTACCTGATAATTATAAGTGATTTGGTGAATTAATTCAATTTTTATCTAAGAATGGCGATAAGCTCAAAAAATTAAACAGAAAATTACAATATGCTTGATGCTATTGTTTTAATTTCACTCATAATAAATTTATTTTCCTCAAAAAATGTGGTTTTTATTTTCGAAAAATTAAGATACAGCTAATTTAATTTCACTGATAATAAACTAGTTTTCCCAAAAATATCTTAGTTCAAGATATTGGCAATAATTAATGCTATCACTTTAGTTTCATTCATTATGAATTTATTTATTTCAACATACAGATTTTTTGGTTCTTTGGCTTTTATTTTCATCACTTCAATTAAATTACAAAGTCTAAAGTTCAAATACTTGAGCTATTTCAACTTCTATAACTATGAGATGCAATTTACTTACCAATGTAATTTCACTCTCAATGAATTTATGTCGAAGTGGTTAGTTTAATCTGTCAAAAATTGGCGACAAGCTCAAAAGTCATCCGTATATTTCCGAAAAATTTAGCGATTTCTAATTTCCCTATCTTTATACTAAAATCAGAGATTTCATCAAAAAAGACAATCGCTATTCATTTCAGTGATTGTCTAAGTCAATGTTTGTCATTTGTTCATCGAATTGTTCGCTGTCACTTAACACTTCAAGTTTTCCGATATATGAAAAGGAATTCTTCTTCGATTTTTCTGGTGAGATACAAAAAGCGCTTCACAACAAACCGACAATCTTATTTGATTGAAGGTAAACTGCGGATAAATAAACAATACAAAAAATATGATGATGGTGAATAACAAAACATACTTGACGAAGCGAAAAAGGTGACAAATGGGGTCATGACCTCATATGACAAGACATTTGACACCTTTTGCAATCAATCGGCTACTAGACAGCTCCTTAAATTATTCACCGCCTTGTGATTATCCTTTTGAAGATGTGCTTGTAAACCATTTCCTGTCTTCATCTCTTCCTGGAATACACAATTTTCCGCCTACTTTTGTTTCACATTACTATTCTTCGGTGCCCTTTGACATTGAAATATATTTTAATTGTTTGGAACATTACTTATCTTCCCATTTAAATAATTAAATCTCTGATTGGAAGCAATTTTTTCTCGGCAACATCATAAATAATCTAACTAAATGACTATTTCTGAAGGTAGTAATTATAATTTTATCGTAATCTAACTTGTACTAAAGTTATAATTATAATTAGTAGTTTAATAGGTCGTAATACATTTTTTAAGGTTTCCGTTCTTTTTATTATGTTTTCCTAGATTTTATTTATATTACAAATATTAATTTAAATATTAATTTTAAACTCTATTCTGAAAGTCTAAATTAATGAATTAATGGTAATTAATGGTATAGAAAAATTTTGGTCTAAAATTTTTACTAAACCAGAAAATATCTATTCTGTCATTATTAGAAAAAAATAATTAAAATATCATTAACAGTGTTAGCGAATCAAATCACCTTGCTGGTATCGTTTATTGACATGCGACAGATTTTTATTTTAACAAATCTTTATTGTCAATTTCAAGTGATTTTTGAGAAAAAAATTTACAAAATCCTGTTGAAATTACTGAATAATACTAAAATCATGTTGAAATAAATTTCGGATAAACAAATGATTATTTCTACGTTTCCTTTCTCTCGAAGAAGTGCACGATTTGCAGATTTCATTCAGATATTTATTTCATAAACTGAAACTTTTGCAGATGCTCAAACGAATCTAAATTTTATCTTTGAAATATATTTATTCAAATTCATTTTTTATCTTTTTTTGTAATTACTTAGCACCTTAATTATCATCCTTGCATCTTCAGGAACACAAGTTATTTGCTTTTTTTCTCATTTACTTGGTCCAAATTGCTATTAAATAGGAATGTATTGAAACACGAAATTATACTTGGCTTAATATTTTATTCACTTTTTGACGATGTAGCATAAAATAAATTTGTAATTTCTATTGAAAAATAGGCAAATTTCAAGAAAAAAGAAAAAGTAATGCATAAAATAAAATCGGAAGAAAATAATATTTTAGGAAAAAGAAATCGTTCAGAATGTTGTCTTTTTCTACAGCTAATAATTTTAATTTTAAAATAGATTGAAAATTTGCCAAACAACAAAAGAATTCTGCACATTTCCTGGAACTATTTATATGACAACAAAAGGACAATAAAGTTCATTAAAGTTCAAGTAGATTATTGAGGAAAATATGGTAATAGTTAATTATTGGAAGAATCAAATTTTCGGTTATCGATCAATCAACAGATTTCCCACCTAATTTCTTTCTTCATCATATTTCCTTCCTATCCAAACTAAGAATTAGTGTAAACTGAATCTAACCAATTATCCAAACCTTATCCATCCTTCGCTCATACCACAAAACGAACAATGCATAGGTCAACACAATATAACAAGAGGAAATAGCCAACATTATCAAAGGTCATCATTAGACAAAATATATTTTTGAGCAATTGATTCTTCACACCTAAAACTCTACAGTAGTCTCTTCATTTGATGAATACAAGAAATTGTATGCTATGAGATATGAATCTGATTTTATTACTTAATTAAGTTCCATTTTAGTGAGATAATTAGCTGAGAAAACGGTAAAACTAGTGGACCAGTTAATTCATATATAAGTTCCAATATTAAATTACCGAAAAAAAAGAAAAATTCGACTTCTGAAAAATCCAATAAACTACAAAAATTTAATTAGTATATGAGCATTATTGTTAAATTGCTAAAACTTATCCTTCATTTATATTTTTTAGCAATTTCAACAAATAAAATTGCTACAATTTTACAATTTTATTCAACTTGCATTCATTTATTCTTAATCCTTGACTGTTTTTCGATTTTCCGGTTTGTCCAAAAATTCTAGTAAAAAAGGACAAAAAAAATTTTCGATTAATGATCCGATTTTGCTAATTAAAGACGACCTGAAAATGGATTTTTCCATCGTATGGTATTAGTTATGCAAATGAGGATAAGAACAGATAATCTGTTGAAGAAATTAAGATATCTGTTATGATTAGAGTACTTATCTTCCATTGTTGACCTCCTTTCTATTATCTTCAAGGATTTGAAGAGTGCTGAAAGAAGAATTCATGAGGTGACCCCACCTGGTCATTTGCACTTTCAGTATTTGTTCAGTTTCGTTTTCAGTACTTACTTTGTTATTCTTTTCCAATAAGTACTGCCTACCAGTAAGTATTCTGAGATATTTGCTAAAGAATACAAAAATGTTTATTTTTATGAATGTGCACACTATCTACCATATAGTTATCTTCAAAATAATTCTAAAGATTCAGTATCTCATCAAGTTCATATTCCAGAATTTCATAACCTGCGAAATAAACATTCCATATAAACAAGCCTATGCTTCTTGTTTAGAAAGTGAAATTTTCAGAGTAAAAATGTTTGGTTGCGGTGAATCATCCCGTCCTGATGGATACTTTTCGATTGTTTATATAGTATCTGATGCTCGACAGAACTAGTTATTCATAAACTATTAACAAGCCATTGGCTTATTTTAATATTCCCAAATACGGCCTTAAAGGTACATTTTATTGCTACAAATAAATTTAATTATCGTATAATGTTCATTGCTAAGAAAAAAAAAATGAAGGCTTAACTATTATTAAAGTAATCAACGAAGCAAGAAGTACAATTTGCTTAGTTAATTTTAACAACCCTACAGTAATCAGTGAAGCATACAGTTCATTACTACTGGATGAAGTACCATAGGTTGAAGCCCGGAAGAAGCAGGTGCAATCGAAGTGGTAGCATTAACTCGATGTATTGTTTATGGGAGACTTAAAGAAGACTAATTGGTTGACACGAACATACAATTCACCAAATGTCACCCATTCACAATAGTAATAATGAAACTAATTGAAATAAGAGACTTCGTTCACTCTCATTCCGGAATCCTGTTATGTAAGAACCGGAATGAAATATGCCAAATAAATTAACGAAAATAGAAAATTGGATATAATAAAAATCAGGCTAAAACGCTGTAATAACTTAATAAATAAAACAACAAGTATATATTTCAGAACCAAAAATTATTCTCAATTATTTTTTAGATTTTTTTCTAGTTTTTTCATATATTAATTAATCAACCGGTTGATTTTTTCGATGCTTGTATGCAGAAAAATTTTGAAGAAAAGAGTGAAAATTCTGAAAAAATATTAATTTTACAGAAAGCAGGTTTTTTGACATTTTATTCCTTTACACATCTGCAACATATCATTTTCCATGAATTTTCATGAAGTTCAGATATCAGAATTAAATTAAATTTAATTAGTTTCAAAATCTTTTATGTAATCAGAAAATAGATACCTCAAGATTTTAGAAAATTTCTGTTTGATTTTCACATATCAAGAAAAATAAATTAACGATTACTTGTTAATTTTATAAAAATCTGATATTTGATTTATCATTGAATATTACAACATTTGATTAAGTATAAATCCTTCAATTAAAAGTTATAAACTATACAATGTATTGAATGAACAGAACGTTTCTGGCCTATATTTTGTTTTAACACTTTTGACAATTTTCATAATAGCTGAAATATATTGCAGTTATCTCGAAATTTAAATTTTCACATTTCCAAGATATATTACATCATTTAACAATTTAAAGTAATAGATTAAAACTTGAAAATTTTGGTACTTATCGATAACTAACAAATATTAGTCCAAACTATCATCACTAAAATACTGTTTTGTCATTTTACTCCACACATCCATTTCATTTCAATCTCGACTGTTCTTGACATCTGGCTAGCTACTGTAAAACCGTTTTTATCTCCTCACAAACGATATACCGGATAGAAGATTGGTTCACACCAATTAGTTCATGAGTATTATCCATGTAACCGAATGATTATCCTTTATCTTCAGGAAATACTAATTCGATTACTTCCTGCCACTCTAACTGTCGGTTCCGTTCAAAAGATATTATTATTATTATCCCATTGTATGACGATTCTGCACTAATCCACCAATAACCATAGATCTTATAATTACGTATTCATTTGACAATAATTACAAAATTTCGATGCTTTCTATCAAAATTCAAATCTGAGCTCAAATTTTAAAGAAAATAAATTACGAAACAAAATTTTAAATTATAAAAATTTTCAATCCCACATCAATTGCCATATTCATATCTTTTCAATAGAAAAGCAATGGCGAATAGCTGAAAATGTTAAGCTTCATTTCGTGTTTACAACACGTCACAGCACACGTTTCGTAACATTCAAAAGTCTTTTCCTTTTCGTCATCGTGAATTATCATGTTTTTTTACTGGAAATTATCTTAAAAAAATAGACATATCCTGTCTTTTTTGGCAAATTTGAGTCAGATTCTTGATAACATGTTATGATTTTATTTTACCGCAATACAATATAGTTCATTTTTGAATTTTTGAAAAAAATTTTTTTTAAATTTAGGAAAAGTCTTTCTAGAAGATACAATATGCTAATTTGATTCACACCTTTTCTTTTTACAGCCCTGATAATTAGGAATTCCAGATTTTTTTTCGAGGGAAACTACCACTGTGAAAAAGAATATTTTAATTATTTACAAAATCTTAAAAATTCTAAAGCTTAATGATTCATCATACATGATTGATTTAATACATTTTAAAATATATTTGAAAAATTGCCAAAAAATATTCAATAATCATAGTAACGAACTACTGAGCGTTTTTTTTTGTTAGCCAATCCATTTGACCCTAGTAATTTGGAAGACGAATTCCTAGCGTAAAAAAAAAAAAAAAAGGTGAGAGATAAGTAATAAAACTATTCTAGAAAAGTGCAAATAAGTGGAATAGAAGTAATTAGCGATTAATTTCAGTAATCAAATTAAGCCAGAATCTATATTTAAAATTAAAATACTGACTAATTACTGCAAACTTTAATTCCAAATTACTTCCTCAATTAAAACCTAAACCAGTGCATATAACTTCATCAACAACACCACTACGGTACATCCGGAGTGCATATATTCCATTCAGTATAATTACTTCCTTTCAATTCCTGAAAAATAATCAGTCGTTCCGATTGCAACCAATTGCCAGGTGCATAATTATTAGCCTCTCAATTAGTGCTGTATTGGAAGAAGGGTGGAACCAAGAATGGGGAGGAATCTGAATTCATACGCACGCCAATCTCTATTAATGATGAGCATCAATTTGGCGCAATATATTACTGAATCCCGATCATGATGGGAGGAGCGTCGTCGTCGTGCGGTAGTCCATCCCACATGCACCAATACATGCAAGTTGCAGTCATTGGCACTACGACTGCTTCTGCTAAGCTTCTCGGATCATTCCGCAGAAGGCTATCCGTGCGGATTCGTCATCTCCCCCCGGTGATACGGTAACTAATCTATCTCTTATCATTGAAATTCTTCTGCAAGCAGTGAACCCTCCTAGACGCAGTAATTTCTTGCAAATTCATCACCCATTGAATTGGAACAGCATATTGCGATAGGCACTGAATGGACGTTTGATCAAACGAATGAGAATCTCACCAAATCAGAATCTTTCGTTTAGATGCTGCGAATAACTAACTGGGCAGAAAAGTGCTATTCATAAACTATCAAATACGTGCATTCTTTCCGATGATTTCCATTAAAGCAACTTGAATTTACGAATAAAATGGCGAGATTTCAGATGTTATGCACAGCTCTATTCTCCGACAGATATTCCTCATCGCTAGGATATATTCCGTGTTGGACAACGATTCTTTCAAGCTTCATCGAATCAGCAGCGACGGATACTGCACGAATCGTACCGATCGGCAATCACATCTCCGTATTCTTCCCCGCATCGGAAACCGAACGAAAGGCTAAATTTATGGATGCCATCATGCAAACATCGCCTGGTTTGTCATTTTCTTGAAGGATTTATATCAGAAAAGGTGCAAATGCTCGTTTCCAAGAATCTCGCCTTTATTTGCACAATGTGAATCGAATTTCAGAAATGCAACTAAGTACGTCAATGATAGCTCGTCAATTGCGTGATATGGCTGACAGATTCGAGTACCATTACATGGAGGAAGAACAACGTTCCAAATGTACACCTGTGCCATTATCGTCGCAGTCACAGGTCAGAGTTCGTTACATAACCTTTCGTGGAACTATCCCATACAGCTAAAATGTGACTCACATAAATTAAATAAATCCTTCATATTAGATTTTATGCAAATAAAGAAAATGGCATGCACTGTCGTACAGCCCCAATCACTCGTAAAGGTTTAAAGTTACAATTATTGCGCAAATCATCAAAAATATGCTGATGACGCATCTTTCTGAGCATCGCACAGTGACATACTGCCTGGAAATTTCTAAATCTTTCAAATTTTTCTGAACAGATCATTAAACATTTGCAAATGGCCAAGAGATAAAATTAAAATAAATAAAAAAATTCAATTCGGAATTTGCCAGCCTTGTACCATCGGAGCTTTTATCCAACATTTCAACGTTTCGATAATTGATCGATCAGTCGTTAAATACGAGAAACAAAATTTGCTATTAATTTTACTCAATAACACGCGCATTTAATGTAATTAATTTTAGTTGCGAAGTTTATCGCTCCCAGTTTTCATCGCATTCACTGCGAAAAATTTTGTCAACGCTTTGCTGAAGCGAATATTCGAACGATTTTATGTGAGGAAAAAGTGAATTGTATGCTTAATCTATCCCTATTTGCGTTTGTGTTAATTGTAATAAATAACTATTGGCCATCATATCAGTGGTAATTATTTCACAAATAATTAGTGATTCTGACTTATCTGACAGTGTCATCCAAATAGTTTTCTTTTATAACTCCAGTGTGCTTGATATTACATTCAGAAAACTTAATTTTAACTATTGACTGCATAATAAGGATTAGATTCAGGCATTTCACACTGATAAATGATTAGTAAGCGATTTATGACTGGATTAGCATGCATTTGTGTAATATAGGTTGATAAGGCCACTCAATATCACACATTGATTATCGAATATAATTCTAATCACTAATCAATTTTTGTGTATTAATTGGTCTATGCGATTTTATCAATCATTAAATGGAAAAAACATTTCGAAATTTTGCTGAACAAAGTTGTCGCTGTGAATTTGTGGTAAATGAAACTTACATATTATAACTTTGCTATATTTTGTAGAAATAATTGATTATTTGATAAAATCGTTTCCAAGAAATTCCTTCCAACCTTTTATGGTAAATTCCAATTTTATTATAAAAAGAGATTTAATTAAGAAAGTATTTCAAGATTTTGAGAGAATGGACAGAACATAAATCAGTTTACACACTTTAATTTGTTTCCGAATTTTGCTGAATATAAAAACAGAGGCGCGTAAATAGTGGTAACGCGGAGATTACGGTATCAATAGCCGAAAGATTCACTGTGCGGTTGGTGGCTCTATAAATGACGTAATATGGAGTGACACCTGGTCATTCAACTTTGGCACTTTAATTAATTCAACTGTGAAGAATTCAATAATCTTGAGCCGAAAGCATTTTTTACCACCATTTACAAGTACCCAAAAAGTGCTTCCGCGTAATGACCACTGTTTAAAGTTCACATTTATCCCAATGAAAGAACTAATTCCATCGAACTAATTGTTGCGTGATGTGGTGATCTTCACAAGAAGATGAAAGAGAGGGCTTAAGCCAAAAATGGAATTGGAATTTCTGGATATGCAAAATATTGTAAAATATCTTTTGCAAATCTATTAAGTATTTTGTTCCTATTAAATCTAATCTATATTACGTTAATGACTTACCTGATCTTTTATATTTCAATCAAAATAGCGATAAGATTAGGTAAAACATATGGCATTTGTTTAAGTACTTCTATTCAAATGATTAATGGTAGATTTTTTGCGCTAAATCGTGGACATATGTAAACTAAGATGACAGTGGACAATGACCTTGAGTCCGGTCAGTTATCCAGGAAGAACTTCTTCAACCTGTGTTGTTGTTGCTGTCTCGCCTGAATTCACACCTGCGTAAACGTTCACCAAAAAATGATGGATGAGCAATTATGAGAGATGCATTCACATTTGCTTACTCATATCGAATTACATATTATTGAGCAAGATTAGCAACTCACACTTATAAATAAGCTTGTCTGCAAAAAATTGACTTTTTTAAGTATTTCTAAAACTTGGAATATGTCTCTGACTTTGCATATGATAGTCATTCATCTGTGAAAAATTTTCTACAAGTCTTACAGCCAATTTTGAAGTCTAATTGTTGCAGTTTAGAAATATTCGAAATACTTCCTCCATATCAACCTTTTATAGTTTAATCAAATTATGAGAATCTTTCGTAGATTTGTTAATCATCGGTTTCTCCTTGGATAATATTTACAATAATAACTATGAAATTGTTCTGTCCAATTTCATCCAAAAATATTTTGAACATTTCTAGATTAAATTAAGTTAAATTTACTGAATAAAAAACTTCATTCAAGGCCAAAATGAGATACAACTAACAACTAATTATATTCATAAATTTTTCAAGCGGTTTTTTTTTTTCTATACTAAACTTTTTATTCGTTTTTTTCATTTATATAAGACATAGGCGTGCACTTTTCAATAGCATTATGTGTTCAACCGTTAAACAATCGCTTTTGATGAATAATAATACACATTGAAATATACTGTTGTAGCAAAAAAAGTTATTTTGTATTAACTCTGTCCGAAGTACTCATTGGTAATCAATAGAAAATGACCAATGGCTACTTCGCAATACTTTGCAATTACTCAAGATTTTGCTGCAACGTTAAGACCATTTTGGTCATACTTTTAATATATCCAAATATGTCCGTTGAAATTTGCCCTAAGCCAAGCTTTTTTTTACCTCAGAATGAAAGAGCTGTTCATTTCACAAGATTTTTAAATTTCTAATTTAATTCTATCCTTGGTATAATAATTCAAGGAATATATGAATTCAGTTGTCCACTTCATTATATTTTCAAATTTCTAGTTTAATTTCCATCATACTATAATATTTCGGAAAACGCGTAAATTTTCTTTCGAATTAACAAATTTGCTTTTTGATACCAGAATTGATTAGAATTCAATAAGCAATTGAATATTGCTGTTTGTTGATTTCCTTTAGCTAATAACTATCGCTTTGTTAAGCCTAAATTAAATTAAGAAGAAATGAATGAAATTGAACAAAATCTCAAAATGAAATTAATTCAGGAACATAATGAAATGATAGATAGTAATTAGTATCGCCATTGGTACCTCTTGAATTTACAAGGTGACAATAGGACAAAGGGCAATGAACAACAATGGAAAGGATCTCTTCAGAAATTATTTTATATGAATGGAACCGGACAACGATGATTTATACCAACAATCAAAACAAATTATTTAATATTATTATTATTCATTTGAAGTGAAGCATTAATATGAGATCATTAAGTAATATGAAATAAAACAGAAAGCAAATAGAGAACAACGGATGAAGTATTTTAAAGTTAAAATACTCAAAATATACTGAAATACATTTAAAGTATTCTGAAATGTAAAAGCATATCTTTTTGTTCTTCAAAGTATTCTTGAATTATGGAATCCGATAAAACCTAATTAAATGTTTTTTGAATTGTGAAATCTGACAAATGATATTCCTATCATATCTGATACGGATCTCTTCCGGATAATTGCTCATATAATTGTTTGAGTTACTTTAGTTATCCAAGATAAAGACATCTAGTTTTATGCTAATTTCATAATTACAGTAAGAATAATAATGCATATAATAGATATAATTAAATCAAACCAAAGCAATAAATATTTGTGAGAAGGAAAGATTTCTAAATTTCCGGGATTTATACCGGACAAAATCCCAAGAAATTCAATCCTCATTTGCGGAGACATACTGTCCTATATGCAACACCTGCCACAGTATTGCAACACCCAAGTTGGTAAAGTAAGCTTTTGAAGTAAGGCGATTATCGAATAGATAATTGTAGATTGTGTTATATTCTAAGGGATATTGAATTCTATCTCATATAATTTATTATTTAGCAGATCAGATAAGGTCGCGTCCGAGAATCAACCACAAAACCGTAAGTACGACCGAAACAATTGATTCAACCATGCATGATTGAGTCCTTTCCTTTCCACTACATCGAATTATAACAATTTGACACTTCCCGAACCTCATCCTATCTCCACTCGGATGACCTTCAACAATTTACATGCTCATTTGAAGAAATTTCAGAATGGCTCATAAGTGTCACCAATAAAATAATCATCTCAGTCTTAACATGTTACAGTGAGTTAGCTTAGAATTCTTAAATTATAAGTACTCATTAAAAAAGTTGCATAATTATTTCAAAATTATGCTCATTCCTTAATCGGGTCATCTATTAAACTGTTTTATCCGAACTTAATCGTCTATAAATCGAATTGAATCATTTTCGAACATTTAGCTCACTTTTTCTAGCTTATTTTATTTACAAAAGTAATGAAGGAGGAAAAAATTAAAGTTTCAAAATTTTTTCTCACTCAAATTCAATTGATTGTGATTTTTAATGGCTTTTTTTTTTTTTCAAAGCAAATAAAATTACGACAAAAACGTACGAATTATATCGTACCACTCACAACTCTTTCGTTCAATATAACTGCGATAGGCTATAAAATAACCTGATATTTTTGAATAAAAGCTATAACATCGATCAAAACTATTTCAAAATCTATTATAAAAATTTATTAACTGAGCATGCATTTGAAGAGAAATAAACAAATTTGACTTCTTCAAAAAATATTTCTAGTACAACAGCATTTGTGAAAGCGCGAAAAATTAAAATGAAATTTTTTTTTTCAGTTTTTACAAGTTAACAAAAACAATATCCATTATAATGAATTATATACATCTGTTGTCACTTTGATAGAATGAAAAAATGAAAAATTAGAAAATAAAAATTACATTCAATTTTATAAATTTTATGGCTTAATTAAAGAAACCTTGCAAAATCATAATTGTGTAAAAAAAAAAAAAAAAAAAAAAAATAAAAGATAAAAAGACTGGAAAATTTGAGAAATCAATATCCTTTGGCAATAAATATTATTAGATGCTAATATATACTCTTTTCACAATTTAAATCTTTTTTTCAGCAAAAATTTTACAATTTTATAAATTTACATTTTGTTCTTTTTTTCTTTCTCATAAACAACGATCAGTGTAAGAAAACCAAGACAAAAAATCTAAAATTTTTTTTAAATTTCTCTTTTTGTCCTTTTTTTTGTCGAAATAAATCCTTTCTTTTCCAATCAAAAAAAAAAAATTGTTGCAATTTTATGCAAATTTAATTTTTTTTTTTCTAATGCATTAATGGTGATGACTAACGAATGCGCTCATCGGTTTTTTTAGTGGATTAGTAAAACACAATTTCTTTGTTTGTCATCAATTAAAATGACCGAATGTTAACCATTTAGTGCATTTTCAAAATATTTAATTGCCATCTCTCGCTGACGTTATTATCATCGTTCAACCACTGATCGTTTCGCTTGTATCGTTGATGTACTATTGTTCCGGACCGTTCAAATGACTTTCTGAATAATAAAACGGATTTTTATTTCTTTTTTGCTAAAAGAGAATTAATTCAGAAATTATTGTCGTAAAGTTCACATAGTAAAAAAGTTTGAAATGACATCATCTGAAAGTGACAACTTTATTTGAGATATTGGAATTTCATTAATATCTAATTGAGAGAACGAAATTAGCGCGAAATGATGTGAAAGAGAATTGTTATTTGTCAAATATTTCATAATGCTAACAACTGTTTATCAAAATTTGACGTAAGATAATGGTGCTAAATTTTTGAAAGTCATTTGAAGCAATCAAAAGTAAAAGATAATTGATTATTTCAGCTAATGATTTTTCGTAATTTTAGAAGCAGCTCAAATTACGTGAACCAAAAATTACATATGGAATGATTAGCTTTTACCTCAGGTAAATCAAGTAATCAATCGAAAAGCCGCTATTTTTGTTATTATTTAGCGTGAGAGAATCCATTCTTTATCGGAGAAATCCCATCGAATAGAGAAGACAGTTAATTGTTAATTGGTAGACAGATGGATTAGGACAACAGAGGACAGAGCTTTCTCAGATACCGACCGATCGACTCGAATGACTTTATGTTCCTATTATTTCAATAATTAGGGAAATTACCTGAGAGTATTGCAATTGGACTGATGGGAGAAGCTTGATTTCCCTCATTGGATTTTAAAGCATCAGAATTGATGTTTATTCTTTTTCTGAGGCAATCAAGGCTTTCAATTTCGGTGGAAACAGTTTTTCAAATTCTTTTGAAATATTATCGGAATATCGAGAGTTCCAACTATATAAATATTAGGTTATTAAATAATGAAACCTGCTGATAAATTACTTCAATTCCTTTCAATACACTCAGCATATTCGTCATTTTTGTTAACGAAAATATTAAGTCAAAGGAAAATATGCGACAAATAGCTTTTAACATCAGTAAGTTACATCAGAGATTTCAGAATTGGCTAGAAATTTGATTTGCTTCTAAAAATTATCAATTGATTCCAGGATAAACAAACAGAATTAACACTAAGCCGAACACTCTTGCCTTTTTCTCGATTTTAATTTCCTGATTTGATGCCAATAGCAGATTAAATTCCTGACAATTTGTATTTGCAACGGTTGAACAGAGAGAAAAGGAAGAGATTAAGCTGCTATTTTTGTAAACAAATATCAGTTTGTGAAAAAAAGAAAAAATCATTGCTGAATACAAGTAAGAGATGATTGCTATCATTCAACACAAGTGGTTTTGCTGCTCATGTTTTCCCCCTGGATTTGAACTTTAACTTTGGCCGATCAAGAAAGATAGAACAATTTAATGCTCAATAAATAGCGTTTGTGGGAGTGGTAGAAACCGACGTTCCTCAATAACATCAGTCGATAGCGAACAATTTCATCGCAGTAATAAAATATCATAATTAAGGATCCGAGTTTTTTTCCTTCAAGAGCGGGACGGGCAGTTTGCATAGCGTGGCAGAGTTCACACTACACTATCTATACGAGCGTGAAATTGCGCGAAAAAACGTGCCACCGTCATTCTCGCCTGCTTCTTTTGCTGACTTCGTCGATTTGCGTGGTGTTTGTACGAGTGAATTAGTCTTTGGGGTCGTTCAATCCGGATCTCTTGTTTTGTGGAAATTAATTTCTGAATATTAATGTTTGCGAGGGAGATTTGGAAGTCTTGCAAAATATAAAAAGTATTTATGAATAATGCCAGTGATGATTATTTAGAATTGAAATCTTCGAAATTATTAAATTTCGCGTTAAAAACGGAAATGAAAATGATAAAAATTAAATTAATGAGAAATTTTTAGTATATTGATAAAACTTTTTTATCAAAAATTAATGAGAATTAAGTTAATAAGGAATTTCTTAGAAATAGTAAGAAAAATAAGAAATATTTAAATAATTTAATATTCTATTCTATCCTGTAATATTGCAGTATCAAACAATATGATTGTTTGAAACTGCAATATTTTGTGTCATATCTTGTATTTTGTGCTATATCAAACTATATTACAAAAAAATTAATACCATATTACACTGCTTTACGCTATTATAGCAAAAACGTCATACTTGGTTTTTTTATTCTGTGTTTTATAATAATCTCCCAAAGCATTATTTTTGAGTTGTCATTTATGAGCATTAATGTCATTAGCTGAGGAAGAGAAACGGTTGGTATAGAGAAAGAATCGAAAATGATTCCCATAATTACATTTCAAAATTCTTTTTAACTCTTATCTTTTTTGTTATGTGGTAAATGCTAACAGCTGGTAGCCATGAAAATGTGGCTCATAATTGACAGATTTATAGCTGTGATAACGACCATAATATTCGTTTGGTAGGAATTATTTGAACCTTAACAAAAATACCGTTCACACAACAAATATACGCATAAATACATTCACAAATACATTTATTTGTAATGCGTTGTGTATCTTATACTTAACAAATATATCATAAAACATGTACTGAAACGTGCTCACACATACGCATGCAAGTAAGTAACACGCAGATATAGATTTTTTGATGGATTAAAATGTTTAAGAAAAACTTCCGCTTCTTGAGGATAGACATATTGTAGTTCACTTAGATCTATACATTATTAAATGTTTTTTTGTTCTGGTAAATGAATTCACAAACTGTCTTGCAACGCTTTAACCTTTATCATGCTTGTCATCCGAATCGATGATGAACTTCATGACGGAAATTACCGCAACTACTGCAAGCAGACAGGCTGATACGATACAAAAAAAGAGAGAAATGTTTCTAAAAAGCAAAAGTAAAAATAAATTAATGCTTTAAAGGTAACTTCAAATTTCAGTTTAAAAAATTTGTCCTAAATTGGCTGATAAAAATAAGTTCATAAGAAAATGCTTGATCCTATCTTAAGAAATACACGCAAGCGAGAAATTGATATATGAATCATGCAGACAGCCTTGTTTACTCTGAGTTATTTCTCTATATTTTTCATCTTTTGTTTGAAATTTAGAATGTAACATATAGAATATTTTGATATTTTAGATAAAAGTTTATCTTATCCCTACGCATGCATATTTTCTTCTCAAATATTTCTTGTTTATGATATTATTTATGCTAGAAAATAATTCCAGATGCATTGCATTGGTGGTATTATTGACTGTGCTTATTTGGGTTATTCGCTTGTCTTACCAACATACTCATATGAAACTATTACATCGCTCGGTGACCAAATCGAATGCTGCATTCAGGCAAGTTTTTGGGTCATTTCATTTGCGGTTCATCCTGATTCTTGCAAAGGAACTCGATAAATAGCTCTTTTTTTCCTATGCCTTCATTTTATTTAAAAACAAAAATGAAAAGATAACAGATTATGTTCGAGTTACATTCAGCATGATCTTATTTGCTTGATCGATTTCAACTATTCTGCAGTACCCTTAGTGAGGATGGAGGTTACACTTTTACTGTAATAACGATATTTCGTCAAATGAGTTCCACTCGTTAGATTTACATTTTAGGGTTGTATAAGAATGGTGCAAGGGAATTGGATGGAAGAAAATGAATCGGTTATTCGAAGAAATATGTTTTTCGGTATAAATTTTGAAAGTGATGAAATTAAATCTAGGAAAATCATCAACGAGCTGGATGAAGAGAATTGCAAAGGTATTGCGAGTCTTATTTGATTTTTTTTAATCTGCAGATATAAATTGTTTTTTATTTATTTATATTTTAAATATCCTTTATAATCAATTAATCAACTGTAGAAGATGGTTGGGATAAGCACATATATCTATTCTGAAAGTTAGTGTAATGGTTTTGCTTTCCTTTTTCTTATATCATTTTACAACAGCCAATTTTTCATTTATCTGCTGGAGCATAAACCGTTTTTTCAATCAGATCTTTCTTTTGCTGCCTGTTTTTTTTAACACTTATTTTTGTATTTTTTAGGAGAACGAGAAGAATTGAGCATCCTAATTGCTAAACAGCTCCGATATTTTGCGGATCAATTCGAAATTGAATTTCAGAAAGCTTGCATTACCATCCAGTCACATCGAGATAAAAGTAGTTCTTCGCATGTAAGTTGTTTTTGAATTGAAAATAAGAAGGATTCACTATAGTAGCCGATAAAAATTGTTAATCATTATATAGTTTGATATAGTGAATCTCATTTTAAATATCGGTACTCTATATACTCAGCAAATATAAAAAATTTTTGTTTTCTCTACATTATGAAGGATTGAAATATTTATTTAAATGATTGCCACTAAACAAGGAATATTATGGTCGAATTAATCTGTTGAACTTTTATTACAGTTTTCCAGCATCATTAAATACATTACCGATATCGTAAGGTTGACTGGTAGTGTTTAATTGATCATATGAAATGGATTTTGAAAATTATTCCAGCAAAGCAAAGTTCCTATTTTACCGTAATTTTCTTATTATCAGAATGGTGTTTTCTCAACTTGTTAGCAAATTTTTACATTTGTTCTAATTATTTGTGTATCTTCGTCAATCTTTGCTCTGATAAGAATGAGCTACTTACTGCGAATCTTATGTTTGCTTTATCAGACATTAATGTTTGAGGATTATTTTATTCAATTGCTTTTGCTTAAGAAGCAAATGCATGATGTAGTTTCTTTTACTTTCGAACATTTAAAAAGAACGAGGCCTCTTGGTTGACTCATTGTTGTTTCACGAGATTTTTAACCAAGTGAAATAAACTTAGAATAATTTTCAAGTATTTTTCGAAATTTTTATGCCTTGAGAATTTTTCGCCTCTGTCAAAGTAAAAAATTTCTATACTTCTGGGTTAAAATTTCAAATGTTAGTGATTTAAACGATTGAAAAATTTTATCTTCATCATTGTAATTTTTTTGACCACTGTAATTGTTTGTTTGTTTGTTTTTTTTATTATCCGACTTGACTATAGCTCTCTATTATTCCTATAATGATTCCAATTGATTGAATTGTAATGATATGATATAGTATTTTCGGATACGCTTACTCAATTTTGTTTTTTCATTTACTGCACTGTTTTATATATCTATTAATCTGACCACGGGTGCCTGTATTCTTCAGGTGCTTCCTTTGCTTGCGTTATCTGCTATTTTAACTCCCCTACGAAGATTAGCATTTTTGATATTCCACTGAAAATTTTCATTCAAAATAAAGGATACTTACTTTTTCTAATAAAAAAACATAGAGATTTTTTCGTATTCCATGGAGCATATGTTTCTTCGTCCATCATTTATTTGTTAGCCCATCCATTTATCATGCTTCCATTTACCTTTCTGTATGTTTTTCTGTCATTTGTTTGTTGGTTTGTTTGTTATTTTTATGAGTTTGACACATTTTTTTGTGACAATAATGGTAATGTCCGGTGCTTGAGAAATGGAAGAATGCATCGTGTCAATAGGTTATAATTGTAATTTTAATAATATGGATTGTATGAATCCATTGTTTTGATGCTATGAGTGATGTCATCGATGCATTAGTAACAAGGATAAATCTTGTTGCGTCTTCATATTTTTTTCCTCCCTTATCTTAAATTTTGAATAAATGACATTCTTTAACCTCTTCATTTCAATTATGGATATTTCGCAGCGTAGAAGGAAATGGACACATTGCTTGATCGCTATTTTAAAGACTAAATTTGAGTTTTGTCACGGTAGCGAATGATTCATCTATCTTATTTTCTATTCCAAAAGAATAAACAAATAAAGCAATTTCATCCATACCCGGACATGGTTTGGCAACAGACAAATTCACTGATGAATGAATGAACAAATGGCATCAATTGGACGGATGGCTTGTGATGACAGTTTGTGACAACTGAATATTGATAATTTGCTATATGAATGGTAGCAACCAATTTTGGTTATTTTCAAAGACACACAAAGAAACGTATTTTAATAGGGAAAAAATTGATTGCCTGCCTTCCAATAAAATTTAAGAAAGTGAAATTGCGTAAATATAGTAATAAAGGTTACAGATAGAAAAGATAACTCCATGCTATCCTGATGTTTTACAGTAATTAAAGCCGTAATACAACATATCTATAATTTAACAAAGAAATTGATTCGTTTTTTTTTTCCGTTTCATAGCATATTTTTTTAGAAGAATTATGGAAAATGCCCGTAGACTAATTTTTTTTTCAGATAATGTAATTTTCGTTTCAAAATAAATGATCCATTTTCAAAATTTTTGGGATTTCAAGTTTAATAAGGAAATCATAACTAGAATTGAAATAACTTATTCAGCCGGTACAGGAAATAACTGTTGTGCTTTGACTTAACAGAAAATTATATGCAAGTACAATAACGAATAAAAAATATGCGGGAAATTACCGTTTTTATAATATGATCATAATTTAATTAATAGTAAGAATATTTCATTTAAGACGCTTAGTTGATTTTATTGATCGAAGAAGCTTACTGCCATTCACTTAAATACCATTTGCTCCTACTTAGGTAAAATGATCCTATTTAGCTCAAGCTGTTTCCTTTCTTTATTTAGACACTTATGAATGAGTAGATCAAATTTATTCGAACATATGCTTAATAGCAATCTCCATTCTCTAACCAACCATATTTGATGAACATTATTAGTAGCAACAGTTAGTAATTGCATTAATTGCTAGTTAAATAATACTATAAGCTTGGCGTATTTGTTCGTTCATTTTAGTAGCAATATCGATTTGAGAGATATCTGATCGAAGAAAGATCGTAATTTATGCGACGAAAAGAAAAACAATTCAATTTATGCTTTGTGGAATATAATTGTTTGGTTTTATTAACAGTTATTGATCCTCTCTTCTAAACAATGAATACTTCATTGTTTAAAAGTAAAGTATATGAGACATAGACATAGGTCAATTATTCTTTAGAACAATGCATTTCAAATTATTCTTCCTTTCATCGGATTACTTCAAAGCTTACTTTTATTTTACTCATAATAAATAACTATAGCAGATGTTAGAATGAAGTTAATAAGCATGAGGCACAAAATTCCGTTTTCGTTTTTGTGACTTTATGGAGCGAGAATTCACCAAAAGTCGGTAAATCTTTCCATTTCAGAAATACAGAATTCTTTGAATAAATTTCAATGATCAGTATTGAATCAAAAAAAAAATAATCTCTATTATTAGGAATTATTGGATGTTTATTTAGGACAAGGTACTTTTCGGAAGTACCAATTATTTTATTTTGTAAATTGGAAGACAAAAAGTCTCAATTTTTTTAATGGTTCAATTATTCAGCAATTTGATTTAAATCATTTTTTCAATTTTCAACTTTTAGCATTCATTTCGTTTTTTAAGAACATTAACTTCTCGGATTACTTTAAAATCAGATACAAAAGAAGATAATAAATAAATGAACTTTAATAATTCAACAATTTACCACAACAATATTTTCACAAGAATAGCACACTACAGAAGAGATCATTCTTCTATTCAAATTTTTATTAATTATGCAAATATTAAAAGAGGTGTTAATTATTGGATATCCTTACTTTCCCGAGTTATCTGCAAATTTTAATATTTTGTATCCTCTTTTCGAATTTTGTTTAACGATTATTTATGAAATCTTCAAGCCTCTACTTCTTCTTGTCTTTAATGGAATTACCTCATAATTAATTGAAATTTGATCAGCAACAAATCAGTATATCAATTAAATTATCCTTACTCTTAATCTTACATGGATGTTCCGATTATGGACTATAGAATGAATAATATTTATATGATAAAATATCTTTTAAGTTAGACGGGACAATTTTGAAGAGGTCAGAGATGGAAAAGATGAAATGTTCGAGAATTGGTTAAGTCAAAATTTGATCGGATTATACAAACTAATTTTGCTTTTCTTGAATAAATATATTTACATTTTTTTTCAGGCTTTCCTATAACTTTTAAGCTTCTAAAAGAATTAAAGTATTTTAAAGAAAATTAACGTTGTCATAGTTCTATTCGTATCTACCAATCAATAACAATTTTCATTCATTACATCTACTCACTATATTTACATAAATATTCTTTTGTACTTGTAAATTCAAATCTCTCCGTATTTACCGCAACCGATAATATACGTACAATTTCAGCTGCTTGAAGACTATTCAATTAAATTTATAATTAATGCATTGTAAGTTTAAAAATAAAATGAAATAAACCTGATGACATTTCAGTTTTTCTTTTATTACCGAATATTTCATATTTGTGTTATAAAAAATTAATTTCTTAAATAACAATTAACAAAAGAAGTTGTTCATACCCGAGTGAATAGTTATTGATAAGTGTGTGTGTCTATGCGGTATACTCGGATGATTATATAGATAAAATGAAGAGGATCGATCATTAATGATCGTTTTTGTTCGTTGTAACATATCACGAAAAAAAGTTGAAAATTATGGACACAAAGAATAGTGTGAAGTGATGATTGCCAATTGAAAAAGAAGTTGGCGACTTTCGCGGCGCACATTAAAATAAATAACCGTTTTTCTCTTTTTTTTTTTTCTTTTTTTTGATCTCAATCAGTTTACTATGACGATTTTAAGTGAAGTTCTTTTTTTTTTCTATGTGCAAACTCATTTGATTTAATTTAGTTCAAAATTTCATTCTCTTCCAAACAACCAAATAGGACAAACAGTGAATAATTTTTACGATAATCATTGAAAAATGCATTAATTTAGATGTCTGACAAATGCGATATATGCAAAAATGACAAAATAGGAATTAGAATTGAGGAAAGTATTGAGGGATTAATTTAAATGATTAAATGAATTAATTTTAATTCACCATTTAAAGTTTATCCTTTTTTAAACTAAAGGATTAGTTTTACTGTCGTCAACAATTGAAGTTTCGATGAATATTATTTTTTGGAATATTTTGGATTATGAATTTGACAGATCGTTCTAATTTGTAGTAGGATGAATGTTGACATTTTGCAATGCTTTGCTGCATTTAAATTCTATTCATTCTAAGGTTTCCATTTAAAATGCTTGAATGAGAATTATAAAGCGAATAATAGGCCTATTTCCTAAATAGGTACGATCCAATTATGAAAGACATTGATCGAAATGACAGCAATAACAACAACAACAACAATAGCAAAACTGTCAGGTAATTTTTTCGGATAAAATCTCGTGGTAAAAGTCAGGTAATCATTCACTGTTGTTTATTACGAAATGGAAGCTAGTAATTATTCATTTTCTGCAAGATGAACAAATTGTCAGGTAGTGAAGGAGAAAGGGCAAAAGAAAGATTTTTCATTTGTTAAATTATTTTACCGATTGTCGAAATTTTTTCTATGATAAAACTTGGTCATTAAATGATGCGTACGAATTTCATAATACTCTCGGGAATCGCAGTAATGACAATTTTTTTGACCCTTTTTCTTAGAATGATTGATGATTATTAAAAAAAAAGAAAAAAATATTACAGCTCGAAACTAATTCATATCAACGAAATACTGTAATTTCTCTTTCGATTTCATTTATATAGTTCAACTTTATAAAATAAAAGAGGGTTCTGAAGATTTCGATAATATAACTTTAAAAGTTAATACCAAAATTATCGAATGCGAAGAAAAGAATGAAGGATATTATAATTAGAGAAACAATTCAGGATAAATAAAGAAATACAGCTCATTTAAACTGATGACTCTTCTTCACTTGATAAATTTTTAATTCAGATTCTATTCATTCTAATTTCCATTTAAAATGACTGAATGAGAGTTATGAAGCGAATAATGGCCTATAACCTAAATTGTAGTTTCGACTGTGAAATATACAAATTGAAATGACAATAATAGCAAAACTAACAAGGATAGGATCAACTGGAAGGCAAATAATTCAGTAAATTTTATAAAATCAATAATTATTCTATAATAGTGACAAATAAATTATCGAGTGAAAGAGAAAGAGAAAAAGAGAAATTTCCACTCGTCAAATTGTTAGACTGATCGCTGAAATATTAAATTCATATTCATTAGTGAGGGTTTGAATTTCACAATACTTTGACGATTCCTACTGTGACAGATTTTCTTTGACCCTTTTTTTTTGGAATGATTAATAATTATTTTAAAAAATTATGAAATAATCATTACTGTGATATATTTTTTTGCATTTTGGACTTGATTATTTAACTTATGGGAAAAAAATCAATGAAGATTTGATGGTAAAAACGGACATGCAAACAGAGTTCTGACTCTTCATTTCTTTGTAAATGTTTAATACAAACTGATCATCGTTGAGATAAATAAGATGCATAGTTAATTAGTTAATTTGTTATAGACAAGCTTATTTATAAGTGTGAGTTGCTAATCTTGCTCAATAATATGTAATTCGATATGAGTAAGCAAATGTGAATGCATCTCTCATAATTGCTCATCCATCATTTTTTGGTGAACGTTTACGCAGGTGTGAATTCAGGCGAGACAGCAACAACAACACAGGTTGAAGAAGTTCTTCCTGGATAACTGACCGGACTCAAGGTCATTGTCCACTGTCATCTTAGTTTACATATGTCCACGATTTAGCGCAAAAAATCTACCATTAATCATTTGAATAGAAGTACTTAAACAAATGCCATATGTTTTACCTAATCTTATCGCTATTTTGATTGAAATATAAAAGATCAGGTAAGTCATTAACGTAATATAGATTAGATTTAATAGGAACAAAATACTTAATAGATTTGCAAAAGATATTTTACAATATTTTGCATATCCAGAAATTCCAATTCCATTTTTGGCTTAAGCCCTCTCTTTCATCTTCTTGTGAAGATCACCACATCACGCAACAATTAGTTCGATGGAATTAGTTCTTTCATTGGGATAAATGTGAACTTTAAACAGTGGTCATTACGCGGAAGCACTTTTTGGGTACTTGTAAATGGTGGTAAAAAATGCTTTCGGCTCAAGATTATTGAATTCTTCACAGTTGAATTAATTAAAGTGCCAAAGTTGAATGACCAGGTGTCACTCCATATTACGTCATTTATAGAGCCACCAACCGCACAGTGAATCTTTCGGCTATTGATACCGTAATCTCCGCGTTACCACTATTTACGCGCCTCTGTTTTTATATTCAGCAAAATTCGGAAACAAATTAAAGTGTGTAAACTGATTTATGTTCTGTCCATTCTCTCAAAATCTTGAAATACTTTCTTAATTAAATCTCTTTTTATAATAAAATTGGAATTTACCATAAAAGGTTGGAAGGAATTTCTTGGAAACGATTTTATCAAATAATCAATTATTTCTACAAAATATAGCAAAGTTATAATATGTAAGTTTCATTTACCACAAATTCACAGCGACAACTTTGTTCAGCAAAATTTCGAAATGTTTTTTCCATTTAATGATTGATAAAATCGCATAGACCAATTAATACACAAAAATTGATTAGTGATTAGAATTATATTCGATAATCAATGTGTGATATTGAGTGGCCTTATCAACCTATATTA
The DNA here is from genome assembly GCA_000499405.2 of Onchocerca volvulus. NCBI lineage: Eukaryota > Metazoa > Nematoda > Chromadorea > Rhabditida > Onchocercidae > Onchocerca > Onchocerca volvulus. The sequence goes on along the minus strand of HG738138.1, from coordinate 16,318,466 downwards.
CACAAATGCATGCTAATCCAGTCATAAATCGCTTACTAATCATTTATCAGTGTGAAATGCCTGAATCTAATCCTTATTATGCAGTCAATAGTTAAAATTAAGTTTTCTGAATGTAATATCAAGCACACTGGAGTTATAAAAGAAAACTATTTGGATGACACTGTCAGATAAGTCAGAATCACTAATTATTTGTGAAATAATTACCACTGATATGATGGCCAATAGTTATTTATTACAATTAACACAAACGCAAATAGGGATAGATTAAGCATACAATTCACTTTTTCCTCACATAAAATCGTTCGAATATTCGCTTCAGCAAAGCGTTGACAAAATTTTTCGCAGTGAATGCGATGAAAACTGGGAGCGATAAACTTCGCAACTAAAATTAATTACATTAAATGCGCGTGTTATTGAGTAAAATTAATAGCAAATTTTGTTTCTCGTATTTAACGACTGATCGATCAATTATCGAAACGTTGAAATGTTGGATAAAAGCTCCGATGGTACAAGGCTGGCAAATTCCGAATTGAATTTTTTTATTTATTTTAATTTTATCTCTTGGCCATTTGCAAATGTTTAATGATCTGTTCAGAAAAATTTGAAAGATTTAGAAATTTCCAGGCAGTATGTCACTGTGCGATGCTCAGAAAGATGCGTCATCAGCATATTTTTGATGATTTGCGCAATAATTGTAACTTTAAACCTTTACGAGTGATTGGGGCTGTACGACAGTGCATGCCATTTTCTTTATTTGCATAAAATCTAATATGAAGGATTTATTTAATTTATGTGAGTCACATTTTAGCTGTATGGGATAGTTCCACGAAAGGTTATGTAACGAACTCTGACCTGTGACTGCGACGATAATGGCACAGGTGTACATTTGGAACGTTGTTCTTCCTCCATGTAATGGTACTCGAATCTGTCAGCCATATCACGCAATTGACGAGCTATCATTGACGTACTTAGTTGCATTTCTGAAATTCGATTCACATTGTGCAAATAAAGGCGAGATTCTTGGAAACGAGCATTTGCACCTTTTCTGATATAAATCCTTCAAGAAAATGACAAACCAGGCGATGTTTGCATGATGGCATCCATAAATTTAGCCTTTCGTTCGGTTTCCGATGCGGGGAAGAATACGGAGATGTGATTGCCGATCGGTACGATTCGTGCAGTATCCGTCGCTGCTGATTCGATGAAGCTTGAAAGAATCGTTGTCCAACACGGAATATATCCTAGCGATGAGGAATATCTGTCGGAGAATAGAGCTGTGCATAACATCTGAAATCTCGCCATTTTATTCGTAAATTCAAGTTGCTTTAATGGAAATCATCGGAAAGAATGCACGTATTTGATAGTTTATGAATAGCACTTTTCTGCCCAGTTAGTTATTCGCAGCATCTAAACGAAAGATTCTGATTTGGTGAGATTCTCATTCGTTTGATCAAACGTCCATTCAGTGCCTATCGCAATATGCTGTTCCAATTCAATGGGTGATGAATTTGCAAGAAATTACTGCGTCTAGGAGGGTTCACTGCTTGCAGAAGAATTTCAATGATAAGAGATAGATTAGTTACCGTATCACCGGGGGGAGATGACGAATCCGCACGGATAGCCTTCTGCGGAATGATCCGAGAAGCTTAACAGAAGCAGTCGTAGTGCCAATGACTGCAACTTGCATGTATTGGTGCATGTGGGATGGACTACCGCACGACGACGACGCTCCTCCTACCGGTAGGAATGTCACAGTGCGCTAAATACAAAAAATTGAAAAAGAGAAAGGACAGATTGATATCCATCCATACAGTGTTATTTCTTAAGCGTGAAAAATGTTGTACCTGATCCGGAATTATCATTTGCTTTTCTGTTCATGTTCGAACTGCTGAAATGGTCGGTAATATCAAAAAGTTAGTCGGGAGAACTATTTGTCGCATACGCAATATTACATTATTTTTACTTCGATCATTTGCAATCATTAGTATTTTGGACTTCTAAAAATAATTAAAAGTTGAGATGAGAATTGATCCGATTTGATTTCTAAATTGTTGGAATTCAATGGAATCATTCCTGACTTTATCTTCCATGTTATCTATGTTAGGCAACGGAAGTACTCCATTTTTAATGAAAACTTTGACTTCAGCCGATAAATTCATTCTCGCATTATCTGTCACCAGTTAGGTTTCAGATGATGACAGATTCTTCTTTCGAAGTCTACAATTAAACTTTCCTGGATTTCATCTCAAACAGATTCGATATTGATAGACGTGTTCCTAGATATTCCATTTCCTTTGTTTGTAAAAATTGGGAATTTTTGAAAGATTATTCTTGAGAGTAAGGTGCATCTTTCTTCATGCTTTAGTCATCATTACCTGATTTTCACCTCAGCTCAGATCAGATTTTATCAAGCGTAAAATACCATATACTCTTTGATGTGTCAATTCAATTAAATGATTTCCTTTTTGAAACATTTCTCGGATCAGTATGAAGAAAAGCAATTAAAGGTAGCAAAATGCGATAATTATTTGCAAATAAATGTATAACGGAGAAGTAGAGCAGAGATGAATTATCGCTAATAGGTGATTATCGTCGGTTAAATAAAAAATGATGACATTTATAGAAGTAAAAAGCCGACAATTTGGTTGATAAAAAGTAATTAACTTTAATTTGATGGATAAAGGTCATATTACGGTATCAATTACGTCGATCATATTATATTACGGTGTCAATAACGTAGTTAAAATATATAATGACTAGCGGACTGATCAAAACAGATTAAACTATATAAATAAGATGATACAAAGATCCATAAGCCATGGGTCGCCTTTTTTTTGTTATTATATCAGGTGAATATATCGAATATTTGAATAGAATGAAAATATGAATCATAACAGTTATCATATCATATCTTGATTGAATAAGCAAACTTTCAACGACATAATTAAAACTGATTTTCACTATTCTATCATTTACATCATTAACATTTTTGTGCTAATTATTAATATTTTTCTGTTAATTATAAAAACAAAACATTATTATGTGTCACTGACAATATCTCGGAATTTATGTGAAATTTCTCTTAGCTGTGACATGATTATTGCCATCTTAACAGCCGCAAATATACATTCCTTAGTTGAGTCATTTGATCATTCGATTATTACTGTATTTTTTTCAACAAATGTCACTATTATATCATTTGTCACTGAAGTAATCATTTGATATTTTCATAACTTAATTTACAGTTCAATGTTTATTTCATAGCTTTATAACACTTTTTGGCGTATTTTCCGTGATTTATAGTATTTCTCGCGCCGTAAAAAGAACTTACTATAATTGATCATAGATTAATTAATCGTCACAGAAGTGACTTGATCAATCTTGTTTCTGTATATTATTTGCTCTTATCAAATCAGCGATATCACTCTGACAGAATCAGATTTACAGTTCTTTGTTTTTACTTCAAGTATGGTGTAAACACTGTGCCTTTGTCATAATACGATATATTTCGTGTCGTTCTGCAATGCATTAAATTAACGCCTCAGCAATCATTCCTTAAGGATTACTGTAGTTACTCAATTTTTTTGTTTAATTATTCAATTAAGTATTCTATTAATATTTTTTTGTTAGGATTATAGCTGATAAGTGAGGGACCAAGGTTTCCGGGATAATAAAATAGGAAAATCCAAGATTAAAGAAATAATTTTTGCATAAAACTAGCACAGTTTATAAGAAAATAGTTAATATCAAGAAAAGAAAATAAGATGGTTATAAGGAGGTACATGAAATATGAAATTTGAATTTTAGCAGCTGGAGATTTAGCCTTGGCCAATACTACCTTTTTAATCATCTTTAGAACAATAAATTTCGAGATAAAAGAGCCTAGCAGTTAAGATGAGAGGGCAAGGATGATATTGTCAGTAGGTACAATCATTATAAACATCTTAAGCTTCTAATAAATTAGCTTCTCTTTCTAATCTAATTAGCCTGGACAATTTGGACTGTCTCAACAACAATTTCCTTCTTGGCTTATTTCATCATCCACTTATTGCCAAATGATGATGGTAAATATTCACGTTATATTTCTCCAGCATTTAATAAGCTGAAGTTAACCTATATATTATGATAGTCTAGCCTAAGTTCAAATCAGAATTCACGTATTCATGTTCGGTTTTAATCACTAAGAAATTCACTACGAAATAATTTGAAGATAGATTTGAAACAAATCGTTAATTCATAATTTGATTCGCTATATTTATCTTTTTTCTTAAAAGAAATTCCAAAAATGAATAACTCAATCTTTCGATTAAGAATGCAATCGAAACAGAAAGCTTTGCAAAAAAATTTAATTCTAAAGATGCAATAAAACTTTTCAAATGTTTTTAATAACTATTGAATCGCTCGATACTGTTAATTTTTAATGGATCCAAGATAATTAATTGATAAGATAAGTTTGACTGAACTAAATAATGCACTGTAAGATTAACTTAAATTTGGTGCAAAAATTTAAATTTAAAATAATAAATGGAATTCGTATTGTATTTTTAATGAACAAATTAGGAAAATCAATTTATGAGCAATATAATTTGGACCATTTAAAGATAATTATCCTTCAGATGATCAATCATCAAAAAAAAGCATTTGATTTTCTCCTTTTTTTTTTGTTTCAGAATGAAAATGTAAGAATTGATTTAGAGCAATTATATTTCAAAAGATACCGAAATGTGGTAATTTGAAGCGAGAACGATACATGAATGTTATTTGTGAAAAAGGAAAGGCAAGAAAAGGTTAACAAGAATATCTTACGAAAGGGATAATCATAGAGCGGTAAACAAGAATCTCTTGAAGGTTCTCGGATAGCAAGAAGAAGATGTCAAATGTCAAATGTCATGTCATCCGAGGACACACATCTTCCGAATCACTCTTCGTCCTATTTTCCTAAGCGTGCTATTTTTGCTAGTCACTCTTTTTGTATGTTTATTTAATCGAAATGGGAATAAGTTTACCGGAAAGCGGTTATTATATGGTAAAAAAGGAATTGGACAAAAGGAAATATCCAATATCTTAAGTGGTTATCTTCGTCATTCTCAATAGCTTTAATAATGATTCAATGAACATACGACAAACAGTATTTATGCGCCCATCAAATAAGCATAGCAATTGCACAAGAAGAAATGATCAAAAAAAGACCAGAAAAGGGGAAGAAAGTTCACAAGGTCAATTATGATTATCGTGAATAACAACAATTGTAGCTACCGTATTAGGTAAGAATAACGAAGCAAAACGTTAGAAAAAAGTGATTGATGATTGATAATTTTTCAAGTGATAATGCAACTGATAATTGGTAATAAAAAGTGATAACTTTTCATACTTTGTTAAGATCAACTACTATAAGCATATATTTTGATTAGTTACTCAAATGAGCTGTAATTTCAATAAGTAAAAATAATTTTTCGAGCGTTGTTTTCTTTAAGTTAATTTTATTTCATCATTTTTCATGGACCGTTTTTTTTTTTTTAATTAATTTTATTTTTTCAATGTTTTTTTTCCTACACTGCTTACAAAATTTCCAAAATTGTATTCAATAATGTTAATTTTACTTAAATATTACTGGATTAAATTGCTTTTTTTTGTTGATTATTTCAGCTCTCTTCATATTATCCTACCTGTGCTTTTTTTTATTACTGCCTATATTTAAATTACTCAAGCAATTTTTATTTATAAGTTGATATTTAAGTATATTTTGCAAAAATTTTTCAATAATAAGTTATAAGATAATACAAGCAAATGGTTCAGCAAATTCTGTATAATTAGTAAATTAAATTATCGAACAATTTTGATGCAGGAGTTAATATCGAATTCAATTATAATTCGACAAGTTATCAGTCGGAATTGTTTTAAGGTGGTATTAGAGCTTATCAAATTAAGCTTATCAATTATTCACCCAAAAACATTAACATATTATCAACCGAAAAACTGACAAAGCATATAATATTTTATTTTGCAGAAATTACCAACAGATTATCAGTGGGGATTATAAGCCAGTAAATGCTGATACATATCTTAGTATTATCTTTGATATCAGTGTGCAAGAAAAGCATATTACGTCCTCCTATTGATATTAAAATTATTGTTTAAACTCAATGAAATATTGCAAAATTATTATTAAAAATACGATTTGAAATATTGAAAACTTTCTCTCTTATTTTTTATTTGCATTTCAAATCATACTATTCATTTGAATAAATTATTATTTACTTGTATTTATATATTTTCTTTTAAGAAACTTTTGGCAATTGTGCGATCATTTTGATATGATATAATCAATATACTACCAATCTAAGTTGAAGTGTAATTAAACTATTTAATCTGTTACATTCTAAGGTTCTTGAAGTGAAATAAACCCCAAACGGCTTATTTTGTGAAATAACGGAATTCCTATCTAGGATTGTAAATTGTGGCTTCTTTACAAATACGCTTTTCCCTTTAAAAACCTAATTAGTACTGTAATGTGAAATTTTATGCAACTTAACGTGAAATAAAATGAATCAATAACGGATTAAAGGATCATATGGTGCCAACTAATTTATGTATCAATATGTCTGCAACTAATTAGTACAGCTATTATTTTTTTAAATATTTTTGTATTCAATATAAATAACGCATGTCATGCTAAATTTAAATAACTTCCTCAAGTACTTGTACGGTATGAAATATGGTATGAAATTCATTTGAGAAGAGAAATATACTGTTTTATCAATTATCGTAATTCTACAATTTATTCAGTCAAATAGTATAAATGACGGAATAATTTTATGCTTCTTTAGAAACCAATTAAATTCTACTAACATTTTTTGAATTATCTGAAAAGAAATATTTATACAACTTCTTTAAAATTCTTAGGAATAAATTCATTATCGTTTTTATTGAAGCTTTCTTGTTATCACTTCAGCTAAAACATATAACCAAGTAAGTGATTTCTTGTGCAGATGAAACAAAAGCTGATAAATTCAGGAAAATCAAAACCAAGTATGATAAATTCAGCATTTTTATTTGTCGAAAACTAGGATAAAGTGTGCATAATTGTTCATTTATTTATATATTATCGATTTAAGAATCAATTTTTGATGAGTGTCATCGTTTCATGCTGTGACATGTTTGCATTCATCCATATCGTTATCATATTAGAGCGGTTTCAGCTTTTGATCTTAATTTTCATTTTTCATATCACACAAATAACGGTAGCTTGTGAAATTTACTCTTATTCATCAGCAAAAATAATTCTATTGATAAAAGATTATGAGCATATCTACTTCAAAGATACGATAACGATTATTCGAGAAAAATGAGAACGTTTTCTGCCGTCACAATTATCACATCTTTCCTCTCTTCATCCCTGCTGATAATTAATACAATATTAGCGAATTATTTCTTAGCAACCGCAATATAGCTTTCTCATACCTGATGCATTTAAATCTAATTTTAAAGGTATGAAAGCGATTATCCGAAGAAAATGAGAATCAGAAAAAATCTGCTTCAAAATTTTCGAGAATTAAAATTTGGCGGATTTAAATTTTTTGCGTAGTTTATTTTTAATCTTTTAATCATCCATAGGTAATCATAACATAGCAGTTGTAAAACAGTAAGAATACAACCTCATATTCAAAACTTTTTTCAAATATTTTCAAAAAAATTCCAACACTTTCAACATAAGTGAAAATTTTTTTCAACAGAACTTTTGATTTTTTGATAGCACATGTCAAAATCTGAACTTATCTGATAATTTCAAGAATACATTTACGCTAGGATGTTAATGAAATCTGAAGCTGAATGAAAGAATTTCATTGCATGATCTGATAAAAAAGTTTTGATGTGAGCCGAAAAATGAATCGAAAATTTAGTGAAATTTCATTTCCTGATAAGAATAACTAAAAACTTTCCACAACAGTTGGAGATATAATTTGATATAAATTCTATTGATTTTTCGCTTGTAATTATGGATGATAACAAATTTTCTAAATATATGAAACAAGTTTATGATATGTTAAAATATGAAATAAAACTTCGAAATTCGTTTTTATATTTAACAATATTCTGTGATACTGAATAAGGAAGTATAATAAAAACTTTTTTTATATGTTCTAAAAAAGCTTATAATTATCATAAGAATCATTGTGCAAACTATAGCTTATCGATTTCTTATCAAATTTTACTGCCTTTTTGGTGGCAGTATATGTTTATTGCACAAACTCCTTGCAATTTTCATACACTGGTTGCAAATAATTGATTTATAATTTCGGGTATAAACATATATCATGCAAAACATATCAACAAATCACTAAAATATAATATGAAATTAGTATATCTGATACAGTATGAACAGTTAGTTACCGATTTTTTATGCTTCAATACCGGTATTCATACCGATATTCAGTATGAATTTACCAATTCTGCGTTGTAACAATAATTGAGCAATCATTTTGATAATTGTTTTGATTATTTAAATAAATTTCAAATTTTAACAATAATCGCAGTAAATTCGCATAAGAGTAAGAATATACTTCTGTTTATGTTCAAAATACCAAAATACCATTAGCAAAGAGGAAAACCATCATGCATTATTCCTGCAGAAAAAGAAAGAATTCAGAGAATGAGATTCAGAATGATAGCTTATCAAACCCTTTCTCGAAATTTACCTGATAGGTAGAAAATATTTTTGGAATGCTTATTATTATTGTTAGCAACAGGAATAAAATATGCTGATACTTTTTGGACCTCTTAGAACTTCTAAACAATATGCTTCAATATATTCTAATTTTTTCAAATGCTAACATTCCGAATGTTTAGAAATAATCGATAAGATTTTGCAAGCAAAATCTGAAAAAGTGAATTAAGATTCATACCTGTTGATGATAAAGTTTTGATTCTGATGTTAACTTTATTTTTGCTACGTGGAAGGAATTCATCGTATCATCATTGTTTAAACCAATTACGTGATTTCTTGTTTCGTTTATTTTGTTTCCGATGTCCTTGTTGACCGGCATAATCCTGATTGTAACCTCTGTTAGTATTATCTTGTTGCTGTTGCTTCCGTGAATGATTCTGATTTTCAGTTGATTGTAGCTGATGATTGCCTTGTAATTCGGTGTTACCAGAAATTCCGCTATTTTCTTGTGAAAAATTTTGCTGATACTCACGTGAACTATCTTTCCCGGCAGTGTTATGTCTACATTCTCCCGGTACATCTGAATACATCCCACCAAACTGACCTCTTCGTTGATGCTGATGATGCTTACTGTGAGATTCCTGATCATGTCTGTCATCATTCGTTTCTAATTCCGGTTGTGATTGCTGTCCAAAACCTGATCCCGCTGCTAATATGATTTTTCCTCCAGTTTGTATCTCTGCGCTTATTATTTCATTTACAATTCGGGATTCTGATTCTTTACCATCATCACCTCTTTCAAGTTTTATGTCCGATTTTTCTTCTTCATTTTCATTTATTCGTTCCATTTTGTCCACATCTTCAACAGCAATCGTTTTATCGATTCTTTCATTAGTATCCGTTTCTACTTCACTTCGTATTTCTGATGCTTTTGACTTAAACGGTAATACCTTATCCTCTTCTATATTTTCATGAGAATTGCCTGAATCTTTGCTTGTATCACTTCCAATGTCTTGTCGTTTTATAATATCGAGAATTTTTTGTTCCAAGGAAATTTCTGATTCCACTTTTAGCGACAGTTCTATTACTTCGAATGATTTAGATGGTATCAAGCGGGAAATTTCCATTTTACGTTTTCCGTTGCTGTCTTCCATGCTTATCTCTTCTTCAACGGATATTTTTCCTTGCTGCTCTTTCCTTATATTTGAAAAATCTATAAGACTCAGAAACTCCTTATCCTTATTTGATGAAGTATAACATTCTGGAATATTGATTTCACCTCTATTTGATAAAGTAAGAGATTTTGTAACTTCAGCTTCCATAAATTCTGAAATCTTCTTAATTTCCCATATTAATTTAGGACTATTAATTTCCAAGTTTTCAATCTTCCCATCAATTTCCAATTTCTTTTCCGTCATTTTCTCAAATAATATATCAGTTTTATCAATGATTTGATTTGTTGATTCGTAAATTTTCCAAGTTTGCTCGTATGTGGGCACTAAAGTTTCCATCCAAATTAATGGTTCCAAGTCGATGATCCCAATTTTTTTGTCCTTTTTTGCCAATTCCTTTTCATTATTTTCCGTATCTTTTTCTGTTTTCTGATTATCTCTGATAATATCTTTTGGTATATTTTTAGAGTCGTTATTGGATTCTGATTTTATTTTTGCAAAATTTCGACTTTCTTGAGGCTTTTTCTGAGTTAATTTTAACGATACTGTTGATGTTTTTGTCGGCGTAGTATTTTGTTTTAATGATTGAACATTTCTACTGTTTGTAACATTTTTTGTATGCTTCAATCCAACTTCTTCGACATTTTTTTCTTTCAAGATCGCAGTTTTCCCAGAAATTAAGGGTAAGAGGACAAATGATTTTGTTGTCGATTTCTGATCAACCATCATTTGATTGCTTTTCTTTGCATCTTTCGATTTTGATACTATTTTAGCAGCAGTTGTTGACAATGTTTTCGTGGTTCTCTTTACAGTTGATTTAGGTGGTACGGTACTTGAGGCATCTTTACTAACGTTTTTCAATTCTTTTTGTAGAAAAAGTTTATTTCTTTTATTATTTTCAAACTTTTTGTCTTTTCGCATATTCACAAATTTAAGAGACTTCACTATAAGTTTATCAGCATTGTCTACTTTAATATTTTCATCGTTTTCTTGTCTATCCATTTCATGTTTTTGATCCGACGTGGTTGATACAGAATCAGACTTTTTATCATCCTTTGATATTGCCTTATTTTCATGAGCTTCAGAACTTTTCTTCTTTTCTTCCAAGAGTTTAATCGGAGATATTATATTCTTTCCAATATCAACACTTATTGCATTTTCTTGTTGCTTTTCATAAAGTGCTTGCTCCCGAAATTTTTTGCTTTCAAGTAATTCTCGATATTCACCATGAATTTTGTTTACATTTTCAGAATTTTCCGCAACTTTCGTTGATTTCAAATCCACCAAAAACTGTTCAGATCTTACTTCATTATCAGATGATACAGATTCATTTTCTAATTCAGCCCCTCTTAAAATTCCTTGACTCGTATTTTCCGGATCCTGTTTCGACACTGTTGATTTCGTAAGCTCTTTTATACGACTAATTTCATCTTTTTTTACAGTGAATCCCTTTTCACTTTCGGAAAAATCCATGTTTTTGAAACATTTTTCTCCGATTGAAGTTGTTTCAAATTGATCTTGTTCTAAAGAAACTTCTTCTGTGATACTTTGGGCCCCAGCAATCATTGTCAAATGAATTGCATCTGCCTTAATTTTTTCCTTCTCAACCATGATTCCTGAAATAGAATATTCTGTTCTTGGATGGATTTCTGTTTCGTTAAATTCTTCAGCAAAAACTGTCTCAGAAAATCCCGCAGCAAGCGGAACTTCTTGAGATTCCTCATTGATTTCCGATATTGGATGTAATGTTTCGTTCGGAATTTCTGTTTCTTCTAATTTTTGGTAATCCATTTTTAGAAGATGAATTTCTCGTTCAGAATCATCGACGACATTACTTAATCCGTTAATTACCTCAAATAATTCTCCATCGATGGACTGAAGCCCGGTGAAAATAGCATTTATCTTAAAATCCTGCTCATTTTCAGGGATCACATTTCCGGCAATTTTCGGAACTAATTGTTGAACCAAATTTTGGTGCTTGGTCTTTTCTTCGCTGAAAACGTTATGTGTTGATTCACATTTCTCAAATTCATGTCCGGAACCCCAATCTCCTAAATTCTTATGAACAGTGTCATCAGTTATTCCTGCCTCATTTTTGCTTAAGCTTTCATCGTCATTTAAAGTCATAAAGTCTGCTTGTTTTTCGACTGGCGATTTCTGCCGGAAATTTCTAAGCGACTCTGAAATGTCCACGATTTCATCATTCATCTCTTGTTGATCTTGCAAATCATCAATAACTTGAGAAAGCCCGAAAGCATCAACAACCTGATCTTTGATTATTTCTGTTGTAATATTCTCAAATTCAATAAACGGTTGTATGAATTTCTGTTCCAAAATTTGTTGAGCTTCAGTTTCATATGATGTCTCAGAATTCGGCGTAATGAGCGGTTGTTTAGTATGAAAGTTATTCTGCTGCTGGAATGTATTCCGATTTCCCAAAATTGAATCAATAGGCATGCTTGTCGCTTCTACAAGATTAGTAGAGGGAATTCCTGATTGGGTGGCTATATTAATGGGCTCTTTTTTCAGCACTTTTTGACTTCTTAATAAATCTTTTTTAGACTGTTGTTGATCTTCAAGTGTCAAAATTTGCGAATTTATTGCGTCGTCAGCTTCTAGAATACCGTTTCCGGATTTGATATATCGCAGTTTTGAATTATCAAACGATTCCTCAACATGTACCTGAGCATTATCTTCTACTTCCTTACCATTTTTCTTCTCCGCCATTACTGAAACAAATAAATGTTATTCAAACTTCTACAAATATACTTAGAAGATTTTACCGAGTTATATTTTAACAGTTTGAATAAGGCTCTATATCTATTCAATGAGTCAGATACTGATCCAAGAAATATACAAATATGGATAGATAAAACAGGCATAAAATCCTCATTCTATAATGAGAGCAAAATGATAAGTTCGAAAAAATTTAGGAAAGGTAAAGATCAAATTACTAAATGATATCACTCTATATTAACATAGTACAAGATACGAATTTCTGAAAAATTCTTAAATTTATTTTAAAATTCGCTCTAAACCATACTGAAATATAGAATGTAGGATAATATAGCTCACTATCAACTTATCTTCATAATCAATAATAATTGTCGTGCTTTGTTTCAGAAACTCCTCTAAATAAAAAATAAACCAGATTTTTGTTTACTTTTAATTAAATTACAGTGAGGAAGTAATTTGATACATATGGTTAGAAGAGAATTAAAATAAAAGAAGAAATAAATTTTAATGACAATTTAGTAGGAAATAATTTAAAATTAAATTTAATTATTAATAAATAAGAAAAAATGGAAGAAATTCTCCTGTTTTTCTTTTTATGCTAGCCGATGGTTTTTTATGATGCTATAACTGCAAAGGCAATGTACTGAATTTCGTTGGCTAATTGTAATTAGAAACTAATTAATGAAAACTTTTTTAATAGTAATCTGGGTTAATAGATGTATGATCAATTACTATCAGAATACCAAACCACTTTAATATATTTCACATAATATATTTCTTCTTATCTTGGAATCAGTTAGAGTTGAAAAATGCTTGTTTACAAATATCGTGTTAAACTTCACATGTTTCGCCGTGCTGATTTTTCTTTCTTTTTATTATTTTTTTTCTGAATCAAATATCAATCAAACTAACTTTTAAGAAATTTTATGCAGAAAAATACAACACAAAGAATGAGGGTAAATTACATCTGATTCAGACCTCGAAAAAATAAACATTAACTGATTTTCTTTGTCGAACTTTTTCCAGGAAGCAAGAATATGTGGAAAAAAAAATGCCCTTTATTTTGAAGGTTTCAAAAGCTGAACTTTCTTCGAATTTTTTTCAAATTTCGAGGCGAACAACATCTGTTATTAACCGTTAATTATTAAGTTTCAAAACTGCATGCAACGATGGAGGAATTTCTTTTAAAATAATCTGCCTTCAGCTTCTGAAGTTTTGAAAATGCTGTTAAAACTTCTTTTACATTTAGATTTTACGGCTGTTTATAAAATTTCAAAATTTATAGAAATATCGAAGAATTCATTCAACAGTTCTAAATATTAGATAATTTACAATGTTTATGCCCTCATTTTAACTATTAATAAAAGCAGGAAATTACGATGATCTTTATTTCTTCTTGTAATAATTCATTAATTCTAATTAAAGTTCATTGTTGAGCTAAACAAATTCAAAATAAATATGTTTAAAATTTCCGGTACTTATTTTTCAAAAAAAAAAAAAAACGAAAAGAAAATTCCTTTCAGTTATATAATTTACAGAATATTTCGTCAATCTAAAAATTTTTATTGTCAATAAAATAAGTCAAAATGAATAAGGTGACCTTAAGATAAATACCGAAGAAAAATTCGCAAATTGTAGTTAATTGTAGTAAAGTAAACTAAATACTATTTCTTCTTTAATCAATTCATTGCTTATCTTTCTCAACGCTCATTGACTTTGTCAAATTCTTTTTGTCATTCCAAATTTTGTCCTTTAATTCATCGAAATAAAAACAAACAAAAAAAAAAAAAAAAAAAGAGAAGAAAAAACAAAAAATAAAGGAAAATCTTAAAAGACATACCGAAGAATCGGTTCGATGAAAGCAGTTAAGCAGAACAAACGATATTTAAATGAGAAGCACAAATTTGATGGTAAAATGAAAAAATTTGGTACAAATTTGAATTTCCGAGTGCAGTTTAGAGGAATAAGAAACAAAATAAATAATTCGAACTGAAGACAGAATAGATCAGAGGATTCAGTATTATCTTTTTATCCAATACTTTACTTTCACATACTATTTATTCCTCAACAAATGTAAAAAGGTCAAAAATCAACAAACCGTTGCATAGTTCTTTCTCTTCCGTTTTATTACATCTATGAAAGTTTGTTTGAGAATGAACAAAAAGAGAAACATTTCATGAATTTCAATTCGTTATCAAAATATCATAAAAAAATAATGAAATGAATAATCTTACGAAATATACTGAATAAGAAATTCGTTAATTATAAAATTAGTTTTAAATTAACGAATTTCTTTTTTATTAGATTTCATAAGTTTTTTTTTTCAACAGATTTCCTTCTTAAAACTTAGGAATCAATTAATAATTTATTTTTAAATATTGTGTATTTTCTGTTTTCATAAAAATTACTCATGTCACCTATGATCAGCTGACATTGAAATTAAATAGAATGAATTCATAAAAGATTACAGATGTTAAACTATATTACGACATTGTGTTTATCATAGTAAAATCAAATGATTCGAATGGTATCAATAATTTAATTGCTTCTTTTCCAAAAAATTTTTTCAAAAAGCGAGTAAACAAACATGACATATCAATACTTGCAAAACAAACAATTTTTACTCAGAAATGACGATAATTTTGATTTTTGGAACTGATCGAAATCGTTTTCGGAAGTCATTTCAATATCTGTTATTAATGAATAGAAAACATATGATGCTATGCAATTAAAAAATAACAATAAAAAAAAAAGACATTGTTGAGAAAATCTTTGAAAATCATTCCGTACACATGTATTTTTTTTTATCAATCATAAAAAATTGCATTGATATGGAATGATTAAAGAAAGAGGAAACAATCGCTAGTAGGAAGAACTAAGCAAATGAACAACTGTGATGCTGCATATCTTTCTTGAAATAGAACAAGTTAAAATGTCCTATTGATGATGATGATAATGACAATGATGATAATGATAATGATGATAACGATAATGATGATAATGATACATACGCTTGTCTACTGGTTCGTGTTGATGGTAATAATGTTGAACACATTTGCTTCCCATCCTTATCACAAATTCACTGTGGCAAGCACATGAATAACCTTTTTTTTCGTCTATCGACCAAAAAGCCAGATGTGAGCGATTTATTGTAACGAAAGAAAATTCATAATGGTGGGAAGAGAATTTAGTGATAACTTAGCTTGTGATTATCAACTTCGATATTTTAGCAACAAATGATAATGAAAAGGATTATAAATATCGCATATCAAAATATTCCTAGAAAAATGTTTTTTCCTGTATCGGTGGAAAAACCAGATGTAAACGCTTTGTCGCAACGAAACAAAATTAATAATAGCGAGGAAAAGATTTAATGATAGCTTAGCTTATGATTATCATTCTTCATGTTTTATCACCAAGTAATAACGATAAGGAAACGATTTGATATGATGCATATCAAAAGATTACAGAAGAAATAGTCCCGAAAGTTTTTGAATTCCCTATGGTAATATGTAAAATTTAGGGTATGATGTATTGTTTTAAGCAAATAATAACTTCAAAATACCAATATAACAATATATAGTCCATTATTTCCTACCGTGGATATCCTGAGATGTCCTGGAATTATTAGACTTATTAATGACAGTGTTCTAATTAATATTCAGAATAAAGATGATACTACTATTAATGTTTGATTGATGTTTAAATGAAATGATCATATTACATTGATCCTTATGTGACATAGTTTCCCGATCATTTTTAAATCCTAAACGAGATATATTATTCTGTAATTAGTAAATTCTTAGCAAATATATTAGGGACAAATTTTGAATATATTTTGGTACAATCGAAGAGTTTGATATTGCACACATCGATGCCAATGATCAGTCCATTCGAAGTTTCGACAAACGTTAACAAATGAGGACAATAACCTTTAATATTTCATCCCACGAATTTTTTCAATTCTCTCCCCACCCCTTCTCTGATATCTAATCAATGTATTATAATTATCAACTACCATTATTCACATTTAATATTTGAATTTCCAAAACTAAGGATTTATTTTTCTATGCTACAAAAGTTACTTTTATTCATGTATATGTAAAGTAATAAAATTTCCCAATTTGTACGATAAATTTATTACAACTTAACTAAATAGTTTTGTTTTAAATTCTTAACTATAAAAAGATTATTTTAGAACTTAAGTTTAAAATATCACAAAATAGTTCTTCAGAACTTTTCAATCATTAGTGCAACAACATGTTTTATCTTGATGACAAAATTCTGTTTCAGAACAAGGATATGAATTCGTCTCTTGAAGATCGTTTCTAAAAACAGCCGTCCACTCATTTCATCTAATGTATAAATAATTCAGGATTTGGTCTGAATTTCCTCAGCCGGTTGAAATATTTTCTAAATGGCAATTTAGATATGAAAGAACTAATTTTTCAGACAATTCAAAATGGGCGAAGTTTTTCTGCTATTATTCATAAATTTTTCCAATTGATAGTTTACAATTCGATAAACTATTTTTTCATTTTCAACTTTATTAGCAAAGTATCAACTGGAACTTACTTATTAGCAATTGTTTACACCTGCTTATGTAAAGAAAAATAATCTTTTATCAGAAGATCTAGAAGGAAGCTGCAACAAATCGAATTCCATTTCCATATCAAAATCGATCAATGAAATAATCTTTGTCAACTGAGTAATTGTTCCGGATTCCAAACTTGGAACAACTATTACTGTTGCTGATTTTTCTATTATGTTCTATTTTAGCCTAAAAGAATTATTGTTCCATCGTCATGAACGTGAATTGGAATTAAATTGAAAAATCACTTGCCTCAAATTTTTTAGCTTCTATTACATCGACTTTAAATTAAAATATTATAGTGATGTTATCAATGATGCATCCTGTCTCGTGTCATTCAATAATGGTTGAGATTCTGATTTCTGCTATGTTTTTTGATGACATAATTACATAAAAACGTAGCCCAGATTTAATCAGCAGTGATTCATAATTACATCATTGATATATGCTATAATTTCGATTTCATCTCCTTTTTTTTATTCACGATGGCATATCATTAAATTCTATTAGTTCTTTCCTTCTTTTTTTTTTAAGATTTTTTCTCAGACGCTATATTTCTTTATATTGAAATATCACGCTGTTTTCACGTAACTCTCAGTTGCACTAAGTGTACTTCTAAAGGCATCAGATGGTATGATAATTTCTTTTAAAATCTTGACACACGAAATGACTTGTGGAATACATCACTACTTCTTTCTTTTTAATTTAATATTGATTAGATAAAATTGAGGAAATACAAATTTACATCATTTATTTCGTTCTATAACATTCATTTTGGTATGTATTGAATATACATTCAATGTTGTTAAATGGATGAAATGGCTCCAATTAGGCTTTGATACTCAAATATTAAAGTTTAATTAGAGCCATTTCATCTGAGTAAACATGAAATTAAGAGGATGAAAAATTTCGATGATAAACGCCTAAAGCAGCTCAGCTTTGCTATTTTATTCCTGGAATCACATTATTAACTGTTGGAAAGACTCACTAACATCTTCAAATTTCGTTAAATCAATTATTTAAATCATGGATTTCTAAACTTCATGCTTCATTTATGAAGTATAAAATAGATTAACTTTTCGCATTATACACACTTATACAGAGATATTAATACAGAAATATTAATATATCTATTCATTATAGTTACTACTTCATTATTTTTTCAATCTATGTGTCGATTAAATATTTAATTGTATGCAATATGAATAAGTTTATTTCTCTGTTGAAGCGAGAGGAAAGCTGACAACTGGTTTTTTTTTATTCGTTTATTGACTAAATCATTTTCATTTTTTCGCTTTTCTTTCTTTCATTTTTCTTAGCATTTAATTACGAAAAGAATGTCAATTTCATTCAGTAAGAAAGAATAATTTCCCGAACGTTTTCTATTCTGTTCTTTCACTTGAATTTTTATTTGCTTCCTCTATAACGATATCTAATATCATTCTCTTCTTGCCTGCTTAAATAATCTTTGAAATTCAGCTTAATTATTGCAACAATCCCGTATATCGAAATTATGACTCTTTTGTAAATTAGTACATGAATATTAATCATTCGAATCCCTTTTCTTTTTAATTAAACCATACATCTGAATCAAACTCTCTTTACTCTTTGGTTTTCAATTGTTATTACTTATAAAACATTCAAAATCATATGGAATGAGTTTCACGGATGGTTTCTTTTTCTACAAATGAACAAAAAAAAAGAAAAAAAAATTTTTTTCTTTATTCCACTTGACAGTTATTCAAAATTTTTAGTAATCTTTTTTATTTTTAATTAAAACCCAATTATTCTATATATAGTTTTTTTATTGGAATTAATGTTGTTTGTTGAGACTGAAATTATTTCTTCTTTTTAATTTAGGCTCATTTTCATATTCCTATAAGGCTTTTTTTTTCAGTGGAATTTTTCATGTTACATTAAATGAATCACTTCGTTGTCATGGCATCGTTGATTGATATTATATCTTCTCTCGAGATATGAAGATGATTCTCGAGATAGAATGAAAGGAAGAAGAAAGAGAAATTAAAAATTAGCGATATTGCTACCTAGTCTTTTTCTTTCGTTTCAAAAATAAAAAAAATTTTTTTTAACATGACTCTCCTAATTTGGAATTTATTTTCAAATATGCTTATTTTCAATTCACATAAATACAAAATGGAGAAAAGAAAATATTCCTTTCAAAAAGTTTCAAGGTTTTATCTTTCAAAAGATTTCAAAAATAGTATTAATTTCCTTTTTTTTTTTCACTTTTATATATTTGAGACAGTATGTTCTCTCGTATGCAACGTAATCTAGAATCTTTGACATTATCTTGAGATCTCTGCAAAATATATTAAATCAAATCAAGGAAATTATATCAAGTTATTGGTAAAATTAAAACCAATGGATAGAATTAATTAAAATATGATATTTTATTTTTGCAGCAAGTATACAAATATATAAGGTCAAAGATTTCATTTCTGATCTGAAATCTTTTGAATTTCTAATGATGATGAAGAATTATAGGAAGGAGAGATAGAACAATACGATTATTAGTATTTCATCATTATTCGATGAATAGACTATAAGAAATTAAAAAGTACCGTTACTTGATATTTTTATCAATTCGATAGGTTGTAAGAACGAATGCAATTTTTTTTCTCTTTTTTTTTTTTTTTTTTGTCATTTTTACTTTAGTGAATATGAAATAATGATATATGATTGTTTAATGTTTGCATTTGCCTATCATTTACGCAATCTTTTGATTCTACAAAAGAAGAGAAAGGAACAAGCAATTAAATTTAATGGTTGCAAAGGAAATAGCAAGCTGGATTGAATCCTTAAAAAAATGAGTCCAATATACTGATGCCACTAATCTTGTTCTTTTTTCACTATTTTTCTACCTCATCATTTTTCATTTTCTTCAATCTCAAATTTAGACTTTTCCTTCATTATATCTAGGAAAGCTTCTTCATTTTTCTACTTCTAAAAAAATTTTGAATCTACTTTTTTATTAAAACTTAAAATACCTATTTTTAAGCATTAATAAATTTTTTATTTCAATAGATTTTGCAATAATTTTACATCTGCTGTCATCTTGGACGTTTGCTTGGCTTACTGATAACGAACTGATGAAATCGATCTTATCACTAGCTCTGTTATCAAGCGCAATCATGTTATGCTCATTATATTGTAACAGATGATATAAAGGTTAACTATTATCTATTTTTTCCATTTCATACCTTTTCAGGTAATTTTTATTTTTCTCTTTTTTTGTCAAATTTATTTAGATGCCTTGAATGACAAGAAAAAAGACATTTTAAATCAATTTCGTGCAATTTCCGAAAAAAAAAAAACAGCGCATAATTCTCTTATTCGACTAGCAGATGGTAACAATGGGAAATTTCTAACATCCGCAAATTATTTTTCTTTTTTTGGGAGTATCATTTCGATTGTAAAGCATTTGGTGCCAAGCGAAAATACAGCAGACTATTAGGTAATATTCTGTTTGGTAATTAGCATATTAAAAGTTAAATGGGATTCGACTTTCATTTAATATTGAAATGTCAAAAAATAAAGATTAACATGATCGTGACAACTCAATGTCTCATTTCCAAAGCTACTGGATATCTCTGATGAATGTGGCACCATCAGATGATATAAATGCAAATGACTTAAATTCTTAAAAGAACAATACTGGCGCCAAGAAAACAAACAATGAATCCTTCAGTTTGCAGAAGAATTGTCCATCAAATATTTTCTTTTTAGATGTGACACTATATTGAGATGATTTTATTTGCTGAAAATTGTGTGCTTATGACTTTTTTAATTGAAAAGCCAATATGTTGGTGTAAAAAAGGGTAGACATAAAGTAAAACAGCAGAGAGTACTTGTAAGACGAAGCGAAATAACTGAGTATAACTATGACCAAGATGAACGAAACAATTGAGCGTATTTATGAATTGAGTGTAGTTAATGGAAGATAGAACGGAACGATTATGCGTAACTTGACCAATGACAAGCGAAACAGCTGAGTATAGTTATGATCAGGAATGGAGCGGAATAATTCAGCATTGTTATGATCAAAGATGAAGTGAATAGTTGAATTTACTTATGATGAAAAGCAGAACGGAATATCTGGGTGCAGTTGTAGTCAAAGACAGAGCATAATAGCAGTTGATCATAATACATTCAGTTAAATAATTTTGCCACAACAACGTGATCGCGTGATCGTTATCGTCTACCTAGATAGAAGTCCGAAGCGATTCTGACGTGCAAATCGATCGTCTGATTTTGGTACAGGGGCGAAAGGTTAATCGGACTGTCTAGTAGCTGATTCCTTCTGAAGATTCCCTCAGGATAGATGGAGTACGTTATGAAGCTGTTAAATTCGGTAAAGCGGAACGTCTTCAACCTATCCTCAGGCTGTCAATGAGTTTGACGTCTCACTTGCTTGAATCAAGCATAGACATTGAACGTGTGCTCCAAATAGGCCATTTTTGGTAAGCAGAACTGACGGTGTAAGGTGAACCGTTGTTGAGTTTAAACGTGATGCGTCTCGATACAGCTGGTAAATCGTTATATTTACTGTAATTTTCAAAATGCATAGAAATGCTTCCAAAAATGTTAATGATTATTTTCGTTGTCCGTGGTAAAAATATATACCATTTTAATACAATGAAAACGGAAATACACATATTGGGTAAATGTTGACGTATGCTGATGCTTGTCATAAAACGTACCAAATTTGATAAATACCATATTAAGTAATTGTTAAATATTCTATTTAAATGATTGTTGACAAATTCATTTCAGGAATGATTTGTTTAACTTTAATATCAATCGAAAAGTAGTACTGGCTTAGAAATATTAGACGAAGAAATGAATGAAGTCGAAAATTACTGATAATCTAATCAGCAGAATGGATAAGAAGATTATTAAAGTTTTTTTTTTTCTGATTGCTGATGACATGTCTCTTTTTTCTGTCATCGTTTTTGACAGGTAATTTGTGGCGCATTAGGTAAATGGAGAAATTTTTGTGCTATGTATTTGCGTCATAATTCGATAAATTCAGCAAATATCGTCAGATTTCATGATTTTATTTTATTTTTGAATTATTACAAATTTTGAATTGTCACAAACATCTTTTTTCATCCATAAAAAATGGAAAGTAAAGAAATCTGAGAAAATAATATCAGAAATAAGATTAAAGATTATAAAGGATAAAACTTTTTGCATTCTTGTCGCCTTTGATTTTTATATTATTTATTATTACAAATTTCTTTAGTGATAATTCGAAATTTCACAATAATTCAAAGACATGCTGATCATGAAAGTTCACCATTTTATCGATTGAAATAAGCAAATGATTGTTGCTTCAGTGAAAATTAATTACCATTAATGATCTCTTCTATAAAGCTCTTCCATCATAATATTTGCAAGCAAATACTCACAAGTCTTGAAGTGAAAACACTAAAGAAAAAGAATGAAACTTTTCTTAGCATTGCAATTAGTTCCCAGACTATGCATATGTAAAATTTGCTAAGTTTTATTTTTTTTCTTTTCTTTTCATCCATAAGCTTTGAGTATGCAACTAAAACAAATTCTGAGAAAAAAATTATTCGATTTTTATTCAGGCCTTAAGCTTAAGTATTGTTTCTTTTGCAAAAGAAAAAATATATTTCTGTCCATATTTCGTATTACTTGTTCACAATGAGGAAAAAAAAAGAAAAAATATTAAGTTGTTTCTGAAGAATTTATCAAAATATTTGTTAATAATAAATAGCTTCAAGATTCACCTAAAATGATATGAATATTTTTTCAATATTCAAATCGTATCTGAAATAAAATTTTTTGATCTATCTGACATTAATACGTGGTTTCATACGTAATAGCATATCATTGCATATTCGTAAACAGTTAATCGAAAAGTATATGTGACATCAAGAATGTTATTTAAATCGAAATATCTCAAACGTATAAAAAATATTGGATTAATCACCAATAATCTACGGTTTGGACAATGAACAGGTGAATACTTTTCAATATGTCAATATCCTCTGAACATTTTGATTAATGAAGTGAGAAAAGATAATTTGGCAGTTGAAATAGTTTAATGGATCTATTACGGATTAAATCTTATGTTTCTGTCATTATTCCGGAGTTTTGTCATGCTTACGTTTACACCACTTTTCCGGAATTTTTTCATGCTTACATTACATCATTTTTTCGGAATTCCATTAGGCTTACGTTTGCGCCATTTTTTCGCAACTTGGTTATGCTTATGTTTACATCACTTTTCCGGAATTTCATTAGGCTTACGTTTATGTCACTTTTCCGGGATTTTGTTATGCTTAAGTTTATGTCACTCTTCCGGAATTTTTTTATGCCTTACATTTACATCACTTTTCGGAATTTCGTTATGGCTATTAATCCGATTGAAAAGGATAGTATGTGTTTGATAAATGATGCAATTATTTATTGAACAATTGTATCACCTTTCCCATATCTTTTTATCCCATAATATCATCCGTTGGAGACGGAATACTACGAAAGCTTGCTTCCTTATCAGTAACCCTGACAGCCTGTTACCTATCTCTTCCTCACCTAGCCATTTCTGCTTGTTGACTTGTCACCTTGTCATCTTCTCCCGTATGCTTCTTTCCTTTTCATACAAATCCAATTCCAGAATCATTTCTCCTATTTTTTCCATCCTTTCTCTCTCTCCTATAATATCTTCGTTTGTTTGTCCTTCTTTGGCAATAATTTTGCTTCACTCTTGCACTCATCGATTTCTTTCCATTTTATTTTAAAGAATACTATTTAGTGCTATAAGCAATTCGCTAAATGTTTCGAAAATCTTATCATTTGATATTTTGATAAAATCATCAAATAACCTTAGAATATTTAAATTTAAATCAAATTATTTTTTTCTTATCTAACTCTTTCTATTATCTCTTTCTATCGTCCGACAATTTTGTTTGAAAATTTATAATTTTTGGATGTCAGTAATTCGGCTGGAAAATATTTAAATTTAAAACTATTTTCCCATTTTCTCTCACGTCTTTCTTCTGTCGAAAATTACTAACATCTTTTAATAACTAGCAGTTCTTTTTTTTTTGAATATCAATAAATAATTTGCAATTTGATAAACTTTTTCGGTGATGTATGGCATATTTAAGTCGTGGCGTTCTCATTATGAAAATGAAAAAAGAAAGTGCAAACGAGAAAAAAGGGACAATTGCTTTATGTTTTATAATTGAAATTCTCAGCTCTTGCATTTCTTCATTCTTCAAAGATCAAAGAACAAAATTCATGGATGGTATTATCAGTTTTACTTGATTGTAACTCTTTTCTTTGACCTATTTAAACTCATAAATCTTCATCCCTTCCAATTCATAAGTCAGTCAATTTCGTCATCTGATAATATCTCAATTTGTCATATTCATTTCAAATTTACAACTTTTATTTCTGTTCATACTGAAAATTTTCGAATTTTTTTTTCATTAAATATATATATAATTTGTCATCGTTTTATAATATCAAGTAATCCAGAAATTTCCATCGATTTTTGTTTCTTCTTATCCTTCAACTCATCGTATTGGAATAAATATATGATTTTTTCCCGCTCCATTAACGTGCAAAGGAAAAGAAATATTACTTAGGATATTAATTGATAGGAAAACGATTAACTTCATTGCAAATATAATTATTTTTGATCTTCCGCTAATGATCAAGATATCAAATAATCGACCGGATATTCTTGAATTTTTTGACATAAAAATGAGGCTTTCGAGTAAGTTTGGAGAATTTTTTTGTGGTATTGTTGAATTACTTTTTGCTAATAATATCATTTGGAAAAGAAAAAATTGCATAATATTCGAAAGTATGCAATAGAATAGCAAAAACTTTCTTCCCAAATTCTAACAATTTATTGTATCTGAACTTTAACTTGTTTCATCCTAAATCTTCATGGATTCCGAATAATACTATCCAAAAAATCCCTATTTCTAAATCTAAAAATTCACAATTACGCACTTTTTTTATTTTTTGAAAAGAAAAAAAAAAAGGAAAGAAAAGGAAAAGAAGTTGCAGTCTATTCTCGGCAGGTTTTGATATGTAACCTGTTCCCGGAAAATTCTGATATGTAACCTATTCCTGAAAGATTTTAGTATGCGGCCTTTTTCTGAAAAGTTTCGATATGCATCCATTTCCGGAAAGTTTTGATATGAAACTTACTCCCAACCTACTGCCGGAAGATTTTTGATATGCAACTGTTGCTGGAAGATTTTTACATGCAACCTATTTCCGGGAGATTTTGATTTCTAACCTATTCTGGCCGGTTTTAGTCGAACTGCATGCTACTAACAACCTGTAAAACAATTTGGAAACATAATAATAGCTTAAAAAATGGTAAACTGAATTAAATAATTCAATAGTTATTATTATTATACTGCATGCGAATTGCAAAGATTGGCAATATTTCCGATTTTTAACCGAATATTACCGGAATCCTTTTGTCCGGTAGCTATTCTTCATAGTTTGCTTTCGAATAATATCTGATTATTTTGTTTAATTTAGTAGAAATAATAGAAATATAGCGCTATTATTCTTCAGTGCAATCAAAGGAAGGGATAAATAATCCAAGGATGATATATTTTAATGGAAGTTAAAGCTGTAAATAAATTTTATGAGAAGCCATTTTAAATGTTTTCCCTTTCAAATGTTGTCATAATCATCATCATCATCATTGCCATCATCATCATTATCATTATCATCATCACTTAGAAACTACTTTTACCTCGTTACTAATATCTCATCTATTGATTTTCGCTAAATTTCCTCTTTTCTTAGTGATGTAATATATAATCTAAAGATGATATATTTCAATGGAAATTTAAGCCGTAAGTAGATTTTACAACCAAAACATCAATTCTGCTGCTTTAGTGTCAGATATTTGCTCAATTTTTGCTTGTTTGATATGCAAATCATGATGAGATTTACTAAATGATCCGGTTTTTTGAATGTAGAGGGATGTATAGCTATAACCGGATTTACACTAATATACTTCTAAGCCTCCTAAAAAAGAAATTCCGGATGTTAATTTTTTGAATAATTTCATTTGTTTCATATGTTGATTAGATATATTGATTATGTCGGGTGTTTTGTATTTGCTATATAATATTTACTGCTATTTGTTCTATTTAATTAAAATTTGAATGAAAAAAAAAAAGAAAAAAAACTGATCTAATAGTTTAATCGAACCAAAAGTTTATTTAAATCAATATTTTCTCTTTTCTGTCTTTTTTTTTAACAGTCTTTATTTTGATCCTATCCAACCATCGGTATTACATATCAGAAAAAGATAATTTATGAAAAAACAGATAAATTATTAGAAAGAACGATAAAAATTTTGCAGGTAAATTTATTCATGTAGCAAAACTAAAGAAAATGCGGATTAAAACTAATGAAAACTGGAAAGAAAAAAATGGATAATGTTCGATAGATTAAATTAAAAGATTTTTTTAATTTTTGGTGAGGAGAATGCATTTCATATTAGAATTAATGGAATTGAATTATAATTTGAGCTCATATAATTCGAAATTAATCTTAGAATTGAATTTAAATTTAGCCTATTGAAAACTCTTGCATATATTTTATGTGATTGCACGCATATTTTGTATGATTTCAGCGAAAAAAACATTTCAAGGAGTAAAACAACAATCTAGGAGAATTGATTAACATAGCAATTTTACTAGGCTATTTCGGAATCGTTGTTTTTTATAAGTTTTATATTGCTTTTTTGCAAATTCGATGTACTTTTTCTCTTTTTTATCCTTTTTTTTTTTTCAATTTTTAAACTTTGTTAGCCGATTTTTTTCCCAGATATTTTACATCTTTACTCCCAACTTTACTCAGTTATACCTACTTTCTTATTATAAAATTGTTACCTCTTTTTTCTGGCAATTATTTTTTTTTTTTTTCTTAACAAAAACTTTTCATGGAAAAAATTTTTTTTACATTTTTGCTACTGTTTACTTTTTTGCTGCTCCATATGCTTCTATTAATTTTTATCGTGAAACTTTTTTTTTTTTTTTCATACAATTTAATCCTCTTATTACGATTTCTAGTGTTATATAATTTTTTTTTTAGAAATTTTAATTATATGAATTTCAATTTGTAAATGGAATTCACATCATGAAATTTTTCTTAATAATTGATTTTTTATATAATTTATCGGTCTGTTTTTGAATAATAATAATTTTTGATAATTTAAGGCAAATTTAACAAGTTAAAATTAGAATTGAATAAAGTTAAAACTTAACGTTATAATTAATCTTTCACATCGAAAGAAAGTTTTTAGTCTATTTTTTTGTTCCTTCTTTTTTTTCATAATTTTTTACATAATTTATTCATCTGTTTTTGGATAATAATAATTTTTGTTTGTTTAGATAAATTTAACAAATTAAAATTAGGATTAAATAAAGTTAAAGTTCAAAGTTGTGATTAATCTTTCTCATATGGAAAGAAAGTTCATAGCCATTTCGTTTTTTTGTTTTTTTATTTTGTTTTTGTTGAGAGCAATTATTTCATGATATTTTATGTCCATTCTTTAATGAAAAATGCTAAAATTGCTCCGTGGACATTTGATATATCATATTTGTCAGTTATTGTGGTCCAACAATTTGCTTCCATTCATGTACATATTGATCGACGGAAGATGTCGCATGTTGTCAACCATTTATTCACTACATTTATATATTTCAATTTCATATTCATTTTTTCAAAGGAATTTCGTGTTTTTTCCCTCAATTTATCAGTGCATTTAGGAAAAGATTGTAGTCCTCCTATTCTCGAAATACATTATCAATCATTCATTCAACGATTAATGATTTTGAAAACAAATGAAACAAAGTTTCATTTAATTTCATTCATTATTATTTCACTGAAATACTTTTTTTTTAATTTCTCTATATATTTTTGTCATTAATTTAATTGTTTATTTGCTTCATCATTTTAATTGTTCATCTTTCATTTCAATAGTTTTTCTTAATTTATTTCAGTTTGTAGTAAATTTTCTAGTAGCAATCATTTTCCTATTCATTAAATTAAAAATAAATTTTATAAAATTGCCAATGATTCGAACAAAACAGTTCGATCATTTTTCTTAATATCATTAACATTAAAAGTATCGATCGAAAATGACATTTAACTATTAAGATGATAAAGAAAATAGGAACAAATGAGGCTTATAAATTGTTTATCCCAAAAAATAGATTTCAAGGATAATAAATTTGGAGCAATTAAACTGAAACTAAATTCATTGTTTGTTTCATATTCGATTTCCTGAAATTGTTTTTTCTTCCAAGCTAACAGCAATAATGAAGGCAATAAAATGAATAAAACAAACGTTAAAGCAATGAATTGGATAAAAAGAAACGTTGAAGCAATAAAAATGTAAATTAGATGAAATAATATTAAATGAAATTTTCTAAAATGAAAATTTTCATCCTTTTTATTTCATTCGCTAAAAAAATTATAAAAAGGAATTTTTTTTGAAGATAGATCAATTTTTTTCTCAAACAAATCTGGTAATGAGAAATTCGAATATTAAAATATCGATGAAGATTGATGCTATCTTCGATAAAGTCAGTCTTTCTTCGCATCTCTTTTTCCATCCAAAAATGTTGTAATTCAGATGAACAAAGGTCATACACATACCGCGCCATAAAAATAGATATCACTGATAAAGTGATAAGATATCTCATAAGTTGACGATTTGGTTTATTTGTAACTAATATAAAATGGCTTGGTCATGGTCATTTAAATATTGTTAAATATTCGTACTGATAATTATTTCTTCAATTATTTAAATATAATTATTAAGTCATCATGATTTGCTAATAATCGTATTGTTAATTAATGTCTCATAAAAAAAGACGGAGATGTTTATAACTTTTGTTCAGCCAATATTTGCAAGGTTTTGAAAAAACCTTTTTTAACCTTTTTTTTACCTTCTTTACTCCCAATTCAAATTTTTTTTTTTTTATTTTCCTAATGATTAGAGCATGGATAATATAATCTTTCTTCTAATTACTAAATTTATTTTTTTCTTAATTACTTTCAGGAATCAATTATTCGCTAGATGACACGTTTATTTCAATTCTATTTTCTCTCTCTCTCTCTCTCTCTCTCTCTCCTTCTGTCTCTTATTATGAATAAAACATTTTAAATTTAATCAATAGATGTTAAAACTAATTTATCATTTGTTACTTATCATTTCTTAATATTATCTCTGTTGTAGGATTGAATTGAAGTATATGTAAACAATTATACTTTGTTAACATCCTTTTACGTCTAACTTTCGAATTATTTTGTAAACTTTATTTTGAAGGATGGATGACTTACAAATTTATTCCAGCAATGTATAATTTCTTTTTTTGATTTCAATTTCTTTTTTGCTTTTTGTCTTTCTTATCTCTTAGTTCTTGTTATCACATTATGATAAATGATGAGAATCGATGATCTTTTGTTGCACTACTTTTTATCAAGTATAAACTGTAAATTTAATCAGTTCATTTTTTTTTTTTATTTTAATGAAAAATATCAGCAAATGGATAATTGGCATGGTTTTCCCACTTTAATGAATTAATTTACATCCGAATTGTTAATGCTAGTTTTGGAGTTCAAATCGAATAATTGGAATCATAAATTCGTCATCAATTACTCAAATGTATTTATTACAGCCTCCGTCCCTATTTTAATTCAATGTATATTCCATTCCCATTACTAATCATGAGAATAATAATTTTTTTTTTGAAATTATAAATTTTGTCTGTGCTCATATTTTTCACTTTTTTTCTTTCCCTCTTTCTTCATCCGTTCATATCTATTTTAATAAAATTTTTTCCCATTCAAATTTATTCATTTGCCAAATTATTTATATTATATTTATTTTAAAAATGCCCTTAAATTTCCGCTGTTCAATTTCGAAAAATTATTCAACGTTGATTTCGAAATTATCGTACATTTGCCAACAAACAATTATCACTGGGTGTAGTTGAGAAATGATAATTCGTTTATTAGTAATTAAAACGGTACTGTTCAGAAGATTAAAACTTCGAAAGACATAGGTCCGTTTTTTTTCTTTTTTTTTTCTTTTCAGAAAGCGGGAACATCGGGTAAAATTCGTTACGGTAGTAATTGTAAGAGTTTACATCATTCTCTTTTAATCGGCATAAATCAGTTTCTAAGTCCGTTCTTATTTTTACGCATCTCTTCATGTAAAAAAGAATTTTTTTTCGAATAAGTTTTTTTCATTAAACTAATATGAAAAATAATTTGAAGATGGTTTCTTAATTTCTACGTGTTTATGTGCGTCGTTGAATATTCGGCATAGTCTAAGAAATCCTAGAAAAAATTGATTTTTAGTCTTAACAGTTTTCAAGTTCATCAGAAAACCAAGAAACTAATGCCAAAAAATAATCAGACTAAACTGAAAACTTAAGCTATCTCAAATCTTTCAGAAAACAAACGAAAATTAGTTTAAATTGATTGGTAGACTAGATTTTAGGAACTGATAAACAAATAGCTTAACTATTGTTTACACCAATTTTCATCTCTAAATATTAACAGCAATAATTGTGTAGCATTATTTTTACGTAACTTCTTCACGTAAGAAAAAATTTTGTTCGGAAGAAGTTTTATTTATTTAATTGAAAGTTTGACGGCGGCCTTTCAGAACTTTCAAAACGTTAATTGACATACTTTCCAACCATTCTATTTCATTTTGTTTAACTTATCAATAATATTTAATCAATGATAAGTAGACTAAAATGGTTAAACATCTGTTTTAATTGAGATATTTCATGATAAAATTCATGTTAAGGATATATCTAAATTATCATTATGTTATAATTGAACAGATTGATTCGATGATTCTGATAGGAAGGCTTCTTCATCCTCATTTCCAGTAAGACATTTCTTGATTTTAAGTTTAAAATCACTTGGGAATAAATCATATTTCTGCAATTTTCAAAAAAAAAGAAAAAAAAAGAGAAATGAAGCAAAAAAAAAGTTGAAACAATTTTTTAAATTGAAATAAAGACAAGAAAACAACTGTTTCGCTTAAAACACAGTACTTTCCCAACTTTCAGAAATTTCAAGAAAAAAAGCTTAGATATTTTCATACATATTTTATATGATTCATTAATGTTTGTTAATTTAACTTTCTTTTTTCGAAACCTTTCATCTAAGTTACAAGAAAGAGCTTCCCATGTTCTATTTTGATCTTTCCGAATTCGATTTATCAATCTGTTCAACTGTTCTATTCCGCTTCACCCATCCATCATTTATCTTAACTGTCAGTAATCCGAACTGTCTTTCGAATTTCTTACATTAATATTTGCAAACTTTTAGGTTTAGAATATGTAAATGGACATTAGAATCGAACTATGTCGCTCAATTGTTCCATTAATTGATTTTTTCATTTTGATTTGCTCCGTAGAATTGATTATTTCGAAACGCATCTCATCATATTTATTACACTCCTCAATTTTTTATCAGTTCTCTCAACTTTCCCAAATTGAAAATATTGAAATGATGCATACTTACTTCTTCAACCATTCCAACTCTGTGAATCATACAGAAAAATAACAAAATTATTTACCAATTTTAACTCCTTTTTTTTTTCCGCAATACTGAGTGACCACTGAGTGATGTGTGATGATCTGTTTTTCAAAATTATGAATTGTTCAATTCCCATCGGTATGAGGTCTTTTCAGATTCTTTTTTCAATTTCTCGTCAATGGGTTAAAACATCTGCTTCGAAAACTCCTTTCATTTCTTTCTGTCTCTTTCCCTTTCTTCTCATCATCTTTTGTGGAATGTTATTGATAACAGCTATGAAATTTGCCAAATCTTCTCTCACTCTTTGTGTCTTTTTCAACAAATTTCATTAAATTTCCTCTATTACCGGTAAGCATTTTTCTTCGAAACATATCCGAATAATTCTTAATAATTTATGCCTTTTCATAGCCTTTTTCTTCAATTCTAACCTCAAAACAATTCATTACATTTGTATTCATATTTGTCTTTTATGATTATTACTATTTCGAAATTTTAGGAATTCATCAATAGAATTTTGATTAAAATTTACTGATCATATTCTTCAAATAGTTATCTTTTTCATTTCCCATATAGTCTTCTGTTATCTATTTTTCATAGGTTCACTGATTATACGGGAATTTTTCAATTATTTAAAATTAAATTTGCATTATAATCTATAAATTTAAATTCGAATAATTTTACCGAACTCATCATTATGATATTTCGTCCAATTTTTTATTGCTTAATTTGCAAAGTTTAAAATTGATGTGTAAGAATTTTTAGAATAAGAAATTGTAAAGATTTCAAAACTGAGAAATAAATCTCTCTTATTTCCATTTCTATTGATCTAATTAAATCTGTTCCTCTCGCTTCTTCTATCGAAAAAAAATACATACATTTTCAAAAATTAATGCATAAAGATAGGATATATTAGTATCTTTTCAATTTATACACGAAATTTATTTGAAAGAAGCATCTATTTATTGATTTCATTACCATCTAAAAAGTTTCTTATATGTAAGAAATATGATGACAGCGCAATAAATCATCACATTTACTTTTTTTCTCAACTTTTTTTGTCAGTTGAATAGTCATTTAGCTTCATAGACATTTATCGACATTTGCGACAAACTCATTTCTATTATTTTTCTCTTTTTCCTTAATCATCTATTATACTATCCATATTACAAAAATATCAATATCAAATCTGTTTATTTCAAGAAATACCATTGTTTATCTGTTCCTAAATTTTCATTAATCATAGAATTTCATCAATCACAGGATTTTTCACCACTGAAATTTCAATTTAAAAAAAAAATGCCCAGTATGTGTTTATGTTTGATTATTCATTTCAGTTTAAATCACTCTATATTCAAATGATACATATAAACATTTCGCTTTTATAAATTGATCAGATGCATAAAAAACAAAGCATGACTAAGTTATTTAAATATTTCAAAATCTAAAAAATTCTTCAAAAAATGCACCTGTCGAGTAAATAAAATTTTTTCTTTTTCTTTTATTTATTTTGGCATTGTTTAACACTTGTCTGCTTATCGTTTTAAATTGATTGCATAATAAATATAATTACTGATTATAATTTAAATATGCAATAATATATGATATACAAAAAAAATAAAAAATCTGAATGATGAATATGTATTTAAATAATGCAATTATAATACAGAAAATATGAATATTATATTTGCAAGTATATGTCATTTGTAACAGTACTCAAAAATTCTTTATTCATTTAGATATCATGGCTAGGATATCCTGCTTTCGGAATATTTGATAAAATAGGAATAACGCTATATCTATTTTATTCTCTAATTACCATTTCGAATTGTTATATTTTGTCATAATATCTTTTTTTTTTTTTTTATGAATGAATATTTTTTAATGAGTGTTGCAGAAACTGGAATCAAAAATACAATAACGGAGTATGGATCGGAATGGATTGTTTAAGTAGTAGCAGTTTTGATAAACTTCTTGCTCCTCATACATCTTTTTACCTTTTTTTCTATATAATCTAATTTCTATATCTTGTTTTCATTCTGTTTCCATGCAACCTTTTCATCCTTCCTCATATTCAAGTAAGTATTCAAATTATCTCTTAAACTGTTCTTTCTTGAGAATTTAATTAAAGTGCCACATCTGGATGTTCCTGGAAATTCTGAAATAATTCCAAACTGATATATTTACAGTATATTTAAATGCTCCTGGAAAATCCCAGTCTTCTTCAATAATTTCTTAAAAAAAAAAATAAGAATTCGTAAATAAGCTTACCTCTGATCATATTCTTGCTGTTTTAGCAGTTGAACCAGTTAAACGATGAGACAGAATAATGGTAGATGAATTTTATCTTTCATCTTTTTTTCGCACTGATTACGACAATCACGTATATTTGACGTCTAAAAGACAATCAACCATTTCCTTTTCTTTTTTTCCAATTTAATTATCATTATAGATGTACTCACACTTTTTGAAATCTTAAACATCCGAGAGAAAAAAATTTCAATGACTCACTGCATTTATCAGCTAGAGTAATGAATAGTGCGAAGCTAATAGAAAAATCGTTTTTTCTTTTTCTTTTCGTGTTAAAAATGAGAGGAAAGTGTAAATGTACAAAACGGGTTTCTTTCTTGTCACCAAAAATTTTCTAAATATCATTTACAATGTGACAACATTTACCTTACCTGTTTGTAATTGCCCAAATTATATCAGATATGTATGTTATAACCGAATTTATGGCAGATAATTCGTCTAATTTCGGAACTTTCTTCTATTCTAGCTTGGTACACTTTTCCCAGTCATTTGGTTTGATTGTTACCGGTTTGTTTGCATATATTTTTTCCTATCGATTAGCTTGCATTGTTGATGTAATTAGACGTAAGCGTATGTTTGGGCATTTCCTGAAAAGTACTTTTTTTTAGCTCTCACTTTTTTCTGACACCAAAATTATTTGCCATTTGTACCTTGCCCCCCTCGCGTCTCTTTATCGATCAATTTCTACTATTTTCAATATATAACGAATGATATTTTCATGAATACTTTCTTATCTAATGTTACTATTGTATCTAAAAGAGCGAATATGCTTCTTAAGTGAAAAGTTTACGTGAAATTAGCAAATTTACATGAAACAACTGGATAAATGCCATCGCTTAATCTTGCTATCTTCATTTAAGATATCTAATTTTTATCCAGTTCTTGCTAAACTATATTTAGTCACTTACACATCCTAAATTTGATAATAGAAGTCTCAGATGATCTAAAATCCCCATAAATAGTTTAGCACTACGTGCCAATCGGCATTCGTATTATCTGGAGAATGCGAACTCGGCGGTACTTCCTGTTCCCTCATTTTTAATCTTACTATGATTCGTACACCAAAGATTTGATGTTTGAAAATAGCTTATCTTTTTGGTTGTCACTGTTTGTCACTTTCATGCTTTTTCCCTTCAAATTTCCAGTATTTTCCATAAAAAGCAGGAGACAGTGTAAAAATTTCCTTCAAATTAAATCTAAAAAGTTGGTGATTTCTAAATTTCTGGAAAAATCCTAAGGTTTTTAATTAAATCTAAAGGTTGGCGAGTTCTAAATCCTTCAAAGATTTGAAAATATAGAAGGTAAAAGACTGAAATGTATTGCGAAGTATCAATTATAGGGACAGAAGCTTGGTGATGCATACTAGTTTGTACGTGCATATTCTTAAAAAACGTGATTAATACCATATTGTTCATACGTGTATGTTCCAAAAGAAAGAAAAAAAAGAAAGTAGAGCATGATTAATGCCATATTGTTCGTACGTGCATATTCTCAATAAGCATGATTAATGCCATATCGCTAAAGCAATGAGGAGCTAAATGTTGCAAGGTGATTTTCATAAACTCTGCATGATTCATTTCGGAATCGATGACTGTGTGAGGTATTCTTTGTGGTTTTGTGTATATTTATTTCATAATTGATTTTTAATTCAGATTTTTACAATCAGTTCTTTATCTGAAACTGAAATTGGAATTTTGTTTCCGAAATTTTGATTTTTAGGAGAAAAGATTTTAAATTGGAATGTTCATTCTCTTAATTTAATTTCCAAGATGTTTCGTGATTTTTTTTTTTAATTTCAGTTATTCTTGTTTCTTTTATTTGTTACGTATCTCTTTTGACAAATAGTTTTTAAAATTTCCAGTAATAACAATGAGATGTATCGAAGAAGTACATGTTATGTATTTTACCGGAAATTCTGAACAACTGTGAAAAGTAGCTGTCGTTTAAATCTCCTATCTGAAAAAAAAGTATCCCGTCGGAAAGTTTATTTACATATTTATAATTTGCACTAGCATTACCCATTAATCATGTAATGATTTGATCATAATGGATAATTTTGGTGAAAAATGATCATTATACCTCTAGCACTAAAATAAGTCTTGTTTCTGTCATTGAATTCCTTTTTCATTTTCCGGAAGATTGATTTTTCAGACAGAAGAGATTTTTTTCCATCAGTTTTGGTTGGATATTTAGATGTTTGTTGTATCCGGCTATTTGTCAGATTTTTTATTTTTTGGTAATGGTTTCGTAACTCGCCAGTCTATTCATGAAGTTATAATTTATTGAAAGTGAGAAAGCCCATCCCGGAAAATGTATTTTGTTCTTTCAGTTCAAAATAATGAAATATAAGTTATTAAGTCCAAAGGAATTTAATTTGTTCCATGTCTAGAAAAATTTTTCTATCAACTTTGGGATTTTTCGATGAAAATTAAAGTTATGGCCTAAGATCCAGGGTCAGACTTCGACAGTTAACTTTTTCGTACTAATTCTTTGGTACTTAAGCTTGCATTTTCAATAAAATGTGACAAGCTGTTCTTTTTGTTCAGCTTAGCCCTGGAGCTAAGATGAATCTTTGAGTAATGAGCGTTTTATGATTATAAGTTTTCTGCGCGGCGATTTTATCGAGTTTGTCAAGAATTAGGTGTAAGTTTGGATTATTTCAAAATATGTCAGAATAATGAGAGTGATAGGTAACTGAGATTTATAGTATACTTGGAAATTTTCCATACTTATTACTTGGTATTACTTGGTCTTTGCCGTTCATTCATCATTCAGTACTCTCGATTCCAGTTTTATAACGGTAGAAAGATTTTTTGATATAACAGTCCGGAGAATATGAATGAATCGTTTGTTGTTATTTACATGAATCGAACATATAAGCGTCATTCTAATATTCACGTCACATTTCACGTTGTAGCGTATGAATGCAATAAATCGTTTATTACATTCTCATCTTTTTTTATTGTTTATTTTGATGTGAATTAAATTGAGTTTTAACTGCTCATTCCATTACAATGTTTGATTTGTCAAAAAGAATAAAAAAAAAAAACCTTTTTCAGAACAAAAAAATGCCTCTAGGTGCGTTTTGCATGTATGCGTACTTAATTTCAAATTATGCCATATTTGTCATCAATTAAGTGGACTTGCAAACAAACAGACGCTACTGTGTTCTTTTTTTCTACTTTCTTATTACCTTTCTTTTTTACTAATTGGAAAATTTTCTGAAACAGCAATTACAGTAACAGAAAAAACATGAAACAGATACGATCCATTTTAGCTATCTTGGTTACTTTCTTCGGTGAGTTTTCCCTGTTTTTTTTTTTTTTTTCAAGTTTTATATCCTTCATTGGTATATGAAATGAAGAATGTCAAGAATTTCTAAGAACTTATAATACCTAAATAGTATGCGTCACATAATAATTAAACAGAATATGTAAATAGTGGTGCGGTTTCGATGATTGTTATTTTTATGACATTCCATTTCATCGATCCTCTATATAAGTTGTTGACAATGTCAAGATATTCGATGTCTATGTGCTCATAGCTCTCGTAAGATAACCAAAAGTAAGGTCCGGACAGAAATGAATATTAATTATTCGTCAATTGTATTGCTGTTAGTCATTAAGATATCATCTGCTATAAGATTTTTCGTCAACTATTTTCGATTGATTCTCTTCTTTACAAAAAATTCTCGATTAACAGGTTTCTCGTGCAATATGATCATCGCTGGTAGTAATACGTTCGCACAGGGCAATTTGGAAGTACTTTTCAATGCTACTTCAGTGAAATCGGGTGATGACTATCCTCTCAAGGCCAATGTACCCAATTTGTGGTAGGTTTGATTTTTTCACTTATTTTCTGCAGAATAATTTTCATATATGGTATAATTTATTGTAGATCTGGAATCAGATCACACATAAAAGGCGAAATAAAGTAATTCCTTACTCTTAGCTTTTGCCGATTTCAATCCCACTTAAAAAAAAAGAGGCAGTTGGATCAAAGAAATATCCTATAAGAATTTGAATTTTAACGAAGGAAATGGTATTGTACTAAGAATCAAAATCAGAAAAAATGAAGAAACGTCATTTTATTTCATTCCTATTTGTTCAAAGTGATTTCTGTCTAACAGTTGTCTCTAGGTGTCAGGCAATGTCCAACCAAACTCAACAATTAATACCCATCAAAGAAGCTCATTTTGTACGAGATCTGGATAAGGAAATTCTTCCAGCGATTATCTATAATCAGACGCGAGCAATTTTGGAATTTGGTAATACATCGATTTGGAGTGCAGGAAAATATCGTTGCGAAATTACCACTGAGGAGGATGAATTAGTTTGGGGATGGTTATTCGTGAATAGTTAGTTTTGCGTCTTTTTTTTATTATAAAGGATTTAAGGATTGAAAAAATTTCCTTTCTGTTTCGATTACTTCGATGAAGCATGTAGACCAGATTTCATAGATTTTATTGCTTGATAATAGCTTCATCGGATTAACTGTGATCTTTGTAGTGCGTCCTGTCTTTCATGTGAATAATTCTAAGACACTGGAAGCAGTTGGAGATAATCATTTCCATGTTAAAACTTCCATTCTGAGAGCAACAGAAGGCGAAACAGTGACAATAAATTGCCCCGTACGAGGCTTTCCAGAACCAACTATTAAGTGGTATAAAAACGATGTGCCTGTTGGTAAGTATTAATAGATGCAAATATCTATATTCTGTATAAAATGGTGAAAAAATTATTGCTGATTAATATTTCTTCGAATGAAGAGCCAAAACTCCAAATTAAGTGAAAAAAAAAAAAAGGCTTTAATAGTCAGAAAAAGCAATCTGATTCGGTCATTTTAGATTGTCGAAGCGTCTTTTAAATAATTTATAATTATTCGCAACTTTTCATTATTTAAAACGGAAATTATTGTAGCGTCAACGGAGCAGGTGACTTTCTTAGATAAGGGCCTGCAAATTTCGAAAATTGAATTTGATGATGAAGGAATTTATTCATGTGTTGCACAAAATTCATTTTCTAAAGTTCTTGATGGCAAAATTATCTTGTGGGAGTCGCGATTGGATCATGAACTTAAAGTGAAAAGTAAGTTTTTCTTATTACTTCGATATTTTGATAATTCAGGCATTCAGATATAATTTATTTATTTAAATCAAAGAAAAAAATTGTCGTTGGTACCTGGAGCAAGTTAATTAGAAATAATGGCAGGCCAGGAACAGGGAAGAAAAAGCTTGAAGGAAGTGACAAAAGGAGAAAACTGAAAAACCTAGTATCTTTTTTCAAGGTTCAAAATTTGTGGAAAATTAGTAACATCGTATATACCAATTTTTATCCTTAAAAACGAACCAAAATTGTTTTTTTATTGGGTCTTCTTTATGCGCACTTTTTTCGAAATTCGATCAAAAAAAGATAATAGTCGCTTTTATTCATTCATTTTCACATTTCTGAAAAATTGGCATATCCTGCTATTTTTACAAAAAGCCTGAGTATGTATTGGCATAATATGTTTGGCAATTTTTTGTTTTAGAAATGATGAAATAATAGCAGTTTTGTTCATTGCTCAAATCTGCAAGAAATAAAAGTGTTTCTCGGTTATATTAATTTATAAAATTCTAGCTTAGTGACATTCGTATAAATTACCATTCTCTTCCATTAGTATCGAGAAAGGACACGGAACTTTGAACATAAATATTAAATATTGAATATTATAATAGATGTTCATCTGTGCCTTTAAAAAAATTTGTTTCAAAGATATCAGTCTATCGTATCTATATTTGAATGCAGTTGCTTGATCCAGAATTATATTACAAAATCCGATTTCGATAATGGAAGTCGATAAAAAGATGTTGCATGATTGAGCAGCCAGTCAATGATCTTATTATCATATATACAATCATTCTCATT
The DNA here is from genome assembly GCA_000499405.2 of Onchocerca volvulus. Classification (NCBI taxonomy): domain Eukaryota; kingdom Metazoa; phylum Nematoda; class Chromadorea; order Rhabditida; family Onchocercidae; genus Onchocerca; species Onchocerca volvulus. The sequence goes on along the minus strand of HG738138.1, from coordinate 16,278,482 downwards.
TAATTTCGATATAATTTTTAGAAAACCTGTCCATTTCAAAGTAGACTAATGAAATGTCTTTATAGATTATTTCATGGTTACAGAATTCTAATTTTCCAGGCTCATACAGATGGATTTATCCTCTTATAGTTATCATCATCTTGTTTTTGTTATTATTCATTATCATCTATGCATGTTCTGTTTTCAATCGATATAAAACATACAACGTTGAAAAACGTGAAAGGTATATGATTTATTAAGTTTATTTCTCGTATTTTTGTTCAACTCTTGTATAAGCAGAAAAGCCATATATTTATTTTTATTGATTATCATCTGTTTCTAGTTGATATAGAATTTATTATTTTGTTACAAAAGAAATTTGGATTCCTTAAAGTCAGAGAGGAGACTATATGCTGTCTCTGCTACTTTCGTTGATATAGAACCTATTATTTTGCTTGATGATATTATTGTTTAGTAATGTTAGCCGAAAGTTTATCAATGATTTGTAGACGAAAAAAGCGACAAGCAAATCTTGGATATAATGAAAAAATGTCACAGCAGCAGCCAATCTTAGATTATAATAACGATTTGGAATAAAACCGATAAAGAAAAAAAAAAGAAACATCGCAGTGATATGCATTCTTCGATTCTTCTTTTCGCAACACTGCCATCCAAAAAATAACGTTCCGGAAAACAACCATTTTCTGTAAAATTTTTCCTCCGAATGATTTATTTTGAAGAATGTTTTAATATCTTTTAATTCAATTGTTTTACTGATATATAAATATTTGGTGGATACTGTGTGCCTCGGGACTTTTCATTCTTAAAAACTCCATTAAAAAAAAACTTGCGTGATTATGATTTCAAAATAATGCTTCTTCCGGACTAGGTTAGGTTCTGAATTTTTCGAAATTTTAAATACGAAATCTTTCCTATGGTATTTCAATTTTCCCAGTAGTTTTGTTTATAATATCTTTTTTCTTCTAAGAAACCAATAATCCACGCAAAAGTTGTTCATTTTTGCTTCCTCGTTTTATTGGCAATAATTTGTAATGAATTTGGAAAAAAAATAGTTTCAGCTTTCTTTAGCAAAATTTTTTGTACTGCCGCATATTCCTTCATTATATGCTACATTTAATCAATGATTTTCAGCCTTTTTCAAACTTTCGTTGAATTTTTATGTTAATATATTCAATGTTAATCCATTATTTACTATTCCATAAAAAATGTTTCTATTTTAATGTATTCAGTGTGCATCATTTGCTATTCATCTATATCTCACATGTGTAGTACCTTATGTCAATATATCTCAATTTTTCAGGTTGATAGAAGCTAAAGGAATAGTATTTAAAGGCATTTTGTGAGTTTTTTATTAGGACGACAATTGTGTAATTTATCATAAACTAGGTCAATGATCATTCTACAAATATTGTATTAGGTAAAAAAGGCAAGCAGAGAGAGATATTACTGTTCGTCAAGTACTCGAGCAATATTTAAAATTCCCCATCTTGTATCTTGTTTGAAACTGGTGATATCATTTCTGTGTATGGTGGAGAATTATGAATTACTTGCTTTTTGCAAAACAATGACATCTTCATTTTGTAGTCCGCTTATATTAATCAGTTGTTATCATCCAAAACATATATCATTTTTTTTTTCATCTCTGTAGAAGTCGGAAAATTTAATGTTGATTATTTTATAAGTTTTTGTGTGAATTGATTTACACACTATACTTTTTTTGTTGTTTCGACATTTTGACACTGCTTGCATGATATAAGATTTTTTTCTCAAATAATTTGAATCCAGTCGGAAAAAGTAGCTTCGAAGAGATATTTTGCAATCATAAGAGGGGATTTAAATTTCTGAATATAGAACTTAAGCTCAGCGTTTAGGCTTCATAAAATTCTAGACGAGAAAAGAAAAACTGGATCAGCTGCATTTGTTGGTAATCAAACAATGAGCGAGCAATTATCCGTTTCCGAAGTTTATTCGTTTTTTTTTTGTTCAAAATAAGATGTAATTATAGCAGGACTTGTCTGCTTATTTTTTTATTTTTAAAAGTCAGTTTTAGAATTCTCAGTCTTTCAATTTTTTGATATTGGGTTTTTAAACTTTTTGCATTACCCGGCTAGCACAATGAACAAGTTTTCTTGCAAATGCTTCGCATAAGCTGCTGATAAGTTTGACGATCGCATAATGATTTATTGCAGTTCGGTGCTCTATCCTGGCATTGCTCATCTGACCGATGGTCTGCAAATGATAAACATTAATCAGAGTCAAATGACACCAATTTTCAGAAGAAGTTGCAGAAATTTTTGGAAATCTCCGAAGAATTACGGTCGAGATTGATAAGTAACATGTCACTTTGAAATAATTTTGATATTGACGCAAAGATTGATTAATTTCTATAATTCTGAGCCATTCATATTTTTTGAATTGAAAATGAAGGAAGTTCAAGATAATTTTATATTTTTAGTTATTGCTCTTTTGCTCTAATTTTACAAATATCTCAATGCTTATATGCACTTTAAAGTTTATTATTTCTAGGAAAATTAATTAAAACTAACTAAGTTGACATACACCACATGTTTTTGGACATTGTTTATTCATTAGATGTGCATAAGTTTGTTCACTGCATAAATATCGTTTGCCTAAAATTATTTCATAAATTTCCATCAAAAATAATATCTGTTAGTTCTACGGTAGAATTAACTAGGATATTTTAAACAGTCCTAGATTAATCAAAATTTTATTCATGCATGTGTATCTTGGATATGATTAAATTATTTGTTAAATTCGAAATACCTTCACAATCTGTTGATAAATCTGTACATACAGTTTGTTTCTCGCTTTTTACTGTTAAATATGAAGTGTTTGTAGATAATATAGTTGTAGTTTCTACCGTAACTTCTTCCTCATCTACCTGCTCAGTATTTGTACCTGATTCGGAATATTCGTTATTATCTGCATCTTCATCCCCTTCTTCGGCATCTACAACTTCTAAATAAATTTTTAACAGATGATCTGAATCTTCAATTAATTTTTAGTACAAGTTTTTGCAGCTATATCCTTTTTATAAACTGTCTGGTTCCTTCATAACTTTTAACTCAACTTTGAATAGAGCATATATGTGACCCGAAATTGATAAATTACTGGAGTCAAGTAGTTGTTTTTGATAGTAGTACCACAAACCTAAATCAGGTTCTTTTTCATTTTCATCCTGTTCTACAATCTCTTCTGTTCGACTGTATTCACACAGATTACATGTCCTATAAAACAGGCAAATAGATTATAAATAAAAATGTTAAATTTATCTCATTTGTTTTCTTTCGAAATATTTCTGGTTTATGAACTAAACAATTTAAAAGATAATAATCATAACTACCCGATTAGATAATCGATTACATACAATTATATTCAAATATGCAGTATACAATATAGATGTACATGTACATACTTACTTCTTGCAAACTGACTGCATGACACTACGAAATGCATTACTGTGGCATAAATGACTTCTTCGTTTGCAGTGCAGTGATTTATCTGCGCAAACAATTTGCAATTTTCGCTCAGCATTAGCTGCAGAAATGATAAATAGCGATAGAAGCAACAGGCAATTCTGCGTGAGATAGCGCATTTCCTATAGTAGAATTCAACTATGTTTCTTAATTTTTATAAAATAAATGGTGATGATTGATTGATTGACAATTTAGTCGATGAAAATCAGCAATGAGGAAGTTGCGCTCGTCGGAATGTTGACAAAATTAGGAATGACCGAAAGATGGCCGAAATTGCCGTCGAATGATGCACTTAAATAATGTTGTCTGAATAATTATTAAAGGAATTTTGTCGAGAGTAGACTGAGTCTTGTCGAGTGGACAAATGACCTATCAACTACCATTTCATCTCTGCTGTGACAATCAATTCCTTTTGTTGACTTTAGTGACCATCGGATTTAGTTTAGCAAAATTGATACAAATGAATCTTTCTGTAATTATACTATACAAAATATATTACTGTTTTTTTCTTTAAATTCATGTTCGTTATTTGTGGTTTTTCATTTTTAACCAATATCGAGTATAAATCAAGAGAAATGAGAACAAATTTTGCAACTTCTGCTCTGTACTGGTTAAAGTAGAAAATTTTCATCTTCCAAATTTTTATATTCAGTCATGTTACGAAGATGGCCGATATCGCCTTTCGATAGGTGAAATTTCTCAACTTTCATTTCAAAGTATAAATCAAAGCAAAAAGTGTCGAAAAACAAAACGCATGATAAATGAATTCACATTGATTGATTTGAATCCAAAATGGAAAATGAATTAATATTTTAACGTAAGATTTTCTAAATAAGTATAAAATTATGATCTTCCTATTTCAAGGATGCAGATGGAAAAATGTTCAAACATTTTTATTTCGAAAATAAGATCGGAATCACATCTATCAATTGAGCTGATCTTTGTCTTCTGACTTTTTACTTATTACCAGTAAATTACACTCAATCATATTGTTCCACTTTCCATTTTATTTCCATTTTTATCCAATATTTGATCAAAAATTTTTGTTCACTGAACTGTCTAAATTAAATACCAACCAGCATTTTGAATATGCTTCGATGAAATCAAAATCTCAAGTTGCTTCCAACGAATAGATCGATCTGAAATTTGCTGATGGATGAAATTTGTTAACGCTCTGATTAACGTTATTTATCCGTCACATAATCACAAAAAGTTTAGCTTTCTCAAATATTGACAGTCGATCTTAGTAACTATAGTTTTTGTTTATCATTTACAATTACGAATGTTTTACTTTTTGTCTACAATTTACAATTACGAAAATCAACGAATGATTATTATTTTTGAGACACTCAAAAATAGAAATCATTCGTCGATTTTTGAAAAATTAGTATTTATTAATACTTATTTGCTCACTTATTCATTTTATTTATTTAACAGTCCAGGAATTTTAGTAGAAGTATAAAATTAAGTTCCATTTATATAGGATTTTAATTTCTACTAACTATAAAGTTTAAATTATTAAGCATTTTAATGCAACGGATTGATATACCTGATAATTTAAAAACTCGCACATAACTATATTCATCTCATAAGTTTTAAATTTTCTATTACATGCTGCTAAAATTTATGTTCATTAAAGTTTTTTTTTTTTGCCAAATAAATTAGAACAAATGAGAATAAGAAGGATAGAAAAGAGGAATGAAATTCCTAAAAAAACAGTTTCAACTAATATTTTTCAAATTAATCACGAACATTTTTATCTCGTTGGATAAGATTTATCGCAATAAAATTTATCACCCAATTAATCGATTTATCATTCATCATTCTTTCAGGAAGTACATTCTTCATATTCTGAATGATAATGGTTGGATAGTGGATAAAGCTCACATAGAGGATGTTTAGCCTGGATTTGACTTTCGGACCTATTTACTATACGTTGATTACAGAAAAGAAACAATATCTGTTAATGATCAAAAAAAAAAAAAATGATAATTCATTATTTTTTTCGACCCTTCATGCAAATCAATTGAATTTAAAAAAAGAAAAAATTTTTGTTTCTGATATGGTCAAAAATTTTTTCAAACAAATGAATGAATTTATGATCATTTTTTGCTATATAAACTACGTGTAGTTTGAATAAATTAATTATGCATTTCTTGTTCAAATCATGCATCTACTTGAAAAACATAAAACTGTGCTCATTATTCGACTTACAAGATGAACGAATAAAATATCAATTTACTATCATAAATTTTTACTAACAAAATTTTTCTTTGCAATCAAAATGAATGTATGAAATTTTGATTTCATGAATTCCCATGAGAAAAGATAGATTAGATTTACAACACTTCATTCTTTTTTTTTTGTTACAATATCGTCCAAACATTCAAATGGTTTGTTGTTACTTAAATGAAACATTTTTGAGAAATGAGTGGAATTGTACTAAAAGCTACTAGCTGCACTTATCGTCAGAACACCGTTTATCATATTTCCAACTTTCGAATTATTGTTTTTCTTTTATTTGTTCTCAAATGTAAAGAAAAAAAAAAAAGCAAAACAAAAAATTTCGATGAAAAAAAGAAATTCAATTTTTCATAGAAAAATTTCATCCAATGCTATAAGTTTTTTCTACTTTATTTTGTTATGAAAAGAATCGACCAATATTGTTGTGCTTAATTACTGTAAATAAATTAGTGATAATATTTTTTATCAAATGATAAAAAATTATAAAATAATTCCAGTTTTGGCAATTGGAAACTCTGTCATTTCTAATCTTTTCAATATCTGTCTTTTTTTTTTTTTGCTTAATGAAGGCAATGGCCTTAATTGTGTTTACGATTTATCATCCGAACTGATAAATACGAAATTAACTTTAATCAGTCTTACGGATCTTTTTTTTTGTAAATGTGAACACTTTTTTTGGGTTAAAAGATTATTTCTTTTGATGTGAAAATGAAGACAATGTTAAACGATAACGGAAATTTTTATTTTTTCAAATAATTTTTTTTGCTATCATTTGGATGGTATCATTTGATTCTTTTATAATATTTAAAATTTTCATAAAAATTGCAATAAAAATAGTTCTCAATAAAATTAATAATTTAAAAGTTTGTCAATAAAAATATTTAGCGTTGTTAAATTCGATTTCTAAATGGCTTGGAAAAGATAGATTTTAAATATTCTATGATAGCATGACATTTATTATTAAATACTGTAGAATACAATAAAATTATCGTCCAAGAGAGCTAATTTGTTTTTGGTTACTTAATAAAAATATTCTTTATAATCCATGAAAAAGCTTCAATTCTTTCTTCAAAATTACAAAAACGCAAATTTTCAAGATACTTCCAACTAATTCATATCATAAATCGGAATTTTTTCATTGAAATACTCAAATTTCAAAAAATAAATGATGCATTCTAATATTTTTTTTCCAGTTAGTTAAATAAATGGAATTTATAGTATGAAATTTGAATTTATAAAAGCAATATTTTGAACCCAATATTCAGAAACAGTTTGATAAACAAAATATTTTTGCTACTGAAGTGTACAAAATTCTGGAAGGCATATTCTTTTGTTGTAAATGATATTAAATGAATAGGTCATTTCGATTCTAACTAAAAATTACGAATATATGATTACTGTAAAAGAAAAGGTTTGCAAACATTTTGAAGTATTCTCTTTTTTTTGAATTTTCACTGAGAGAAAACAAAAAATAACAAGACTATTCCACTGATTCAGTTTTATTTAATTTAGTTAATACTTTTTAAAAGAAATGGGAAGAAAAGGAATGTCCGAAGGAATATTCTTCTTAATTTTCTTTTATATTTTTTATTTTAAATAATTTATATTTAAAATCCAAAACTAAATTGATCAAGAATTATTAAAATACAATGATATGCTAAGAATGTTGTGTTGATTAGTGATAATTTAATCATTTTCACTCCTAATTCACCAAATAATCTATGTAATAAAAAAAAACTTTTTTCAGATTTATTTTCAAGCAAAAGATCATATGGATTTTAGGGAATCTTATTATTATTTCAATTTATTGCAATTATTTGTTAAATAAATTGAGAATTATTCTGAGTTACGGTTTTTCAGAATTTATTCATTAAGACAGCCAAGTGTAAAAATATAAAAATTCTCATAAAAGATATTAAACTTTCACATGAAAGATTCACAAATTTTCCTGTATGAACACGAATTTTTCAATTAAATGTTGGAATTATTAACTGATAGCTTTTTGTTCTCATGACACTTGATAACGAGCTGTAAAATGCACTCGTTGATATACTTCTAGACATTTAAATTAAAAATTTTTTCATCTCATCGAAAATGTTCTGCAGGAAATTACTTCGAATTAGCTCGAAACAGTATTCATATGTAATAAACTATTATACATTTCTATAACACAGATATAATTTTTCAATAAAAATATTTGAAATTGAATGGAGTCAAAGCTATTTTTTCACCTTAACAATAGACACGCTGTGATAAGGAATAGCAATTATTGATTTTTCCTTTTTTTGATACTATTTATTTATGTTGTTTTTGATAAAATGTAAAGAAAGAAAATGAACATTATTAGTATTATTTATCAGATAATACCATTCCAATATCATCAGAATTATAATTGTAAATGCTTTACTGATTCTTACACGTTTTACGGTATGTTTTACAAAAATTTTCAATTTTATCTTATATCATTGCACTATTTTCTTATTTTAAAATTTACTGTGATATCTTCATATTTGGAGATAAAAATGACACTGAAATGGGATTAGAATTGGAAAACAAAATTTGCACCTAAGTACGTACATCTGCTACTGGTATGTTTAAAAAAATCAGTGCTAATTGCAAGCTTCAATATAAACAACTTCAATATAAATAATTATTCAGGTTATTTATAGCTTTGAAATTTCCAAACTCTTATACATGTTAAAAAAAGGGAATCATAATATAGAAAAGTTTTCGAACGATGCATCGCTAAGAGAAAGATATGCAATTTGATTCGCTAAAATTTAAAATTCAACGAGAATTTTCAAGTGTTGTAAAACTTTGAAATATTTCCTACTCGTTCTTTCCTCCTTTTATTGAGAATAGGTTTAATTCAATTTATATTTTGTACTTCCAAATACAACAGTCTTATGTTGACTAACTCAAAAAGTCAAATATGTGAGGAACGTGTATGTTGAAAGATAAAGAGTGAAAGAGAATCATACGAACAGTCAAGCATAAAGATGTATGACATTTCTGAAAAAGAAAAAAAAAATCATCTTGCGTTATATGACCTCCGTGTCATATTTCTCCTCCTTCCTGTGACACTTTCTGATCGGCGCGAAAACTGGTTCACATGCTATGTCATTACTTTTTTCAATTTCACATACTTTCCAACTTTGGATTACCACGATATATGATTTCACCATCAACAGTGTCACCATCATTATTATTTAAATTAGTAATTCCTTTTTTCATCTTCCATTATTTCATCTTTTAAATTGTACGATTTTTTTCTTTTTGATGCTTTTTTCTTCTCAATTTCAAAAGTTTCCCTTATTAAACTTCTTCTTCGTTACTGATTGCTAGTTTTCCAATTCAAAAAGAAAAAGAATTTCTCTTCATGCATTTTTTTTCTTTTTTCCTCAATTTCGAAATTTTTCATTGCCTAACTTTCCCTTTATTGTAACATGTAACTTTTGCATGCATTAATATTAAAAATAACTTTCACTTATTAACTGCAAGAGAAACTGAAATAAGTCTTTCTATTTGTTCATAACATTTAGGATACGTTAATTGACGCACTGTCGAGATGTTAGAAGTCCAGAAGGCCGACACAATCGAAATATTGAAAAATCAGAATATGACACACCGAAATGCTGGAAGGCTGAAGTCTGAAACATTCTCTTTGACTTCTCAGAGCTTTTAAAACACACACATATATGTAACAACAGACGATAGACAAATAATCGGTTGTTTGGACAAAGGTCAAAGTTCCATAACCTTAGCTCTCAACGATCTATCGGATGTTCAAATGATCGTCACAGGACATAGTGGAAGCAGTGATGAGATGTGTCGCACTTTCGTCTGCTGTGCAAACCTTACTAAACCTCCCCACTTCTTCCGCAAACGGCACAGGAACTGTCAGTCAGTGGCTAGTTAGTGCACGTAAGAGAATGGAATCATTTATAATTCGTCATTTTATCATTTCTCCTCCTCAGCAATCTCTCTAAGCATACATGTGCATGCTTGAAGTTGTCTTAACAAAGTGCACGTCCGAATCATGGAAACGTGCTAATAGGAAAAAAGCCAACGTGTCATCACTTGCTTCCAATGTTCGATGTGTACCGTGATGATTTTCAAATATTTATTTGGCATCATTTAGGTTTGTTTGTGTGCGTGCATTTCCTTCCCAATTCCCGAACATTTATCCATTATGTTCGAATACACGCATTTTTGTTATTCGTATCATTGCAATTGCATAAAATTGCATTACGTGTAAATCATTCAGATAAGCCTACGTGCAGATTTTAGAATTTAAAAATGAATTTTTATATAAATTGATATCAGCAGATTTTTAGGGACATTTTTACATGATATTTGACAAAAGTGAACATTACAAATCGGTGGAATCAATTCATATCGGAACTGTAATATTTATTTGAGAAGAAATTACATCTGCTCTCTAATATTAACGTTAAATGCAATCAAAAAAGAAGGAAATCAAACAATTTCATATAAGAAATTTAATCAGAAATAACTATTAACATTTTTTTTCAGTAGAATTTATAAGATATGGATAATGCAGCATTGATATTTGAATAAGAAAGTCTAATGCAAGCATTCATTTCATAATTAATTATTAGGGATGTTGTAATTGCTAGAAATATTTGATATCATTCCATTCTTTCCTATATATTCTTATGAATTTCGTTATCGAAGATTGTCCATCTTTATCTGTTAAAACAAGAGATAAATGGAAAGATAAGAATTTGATTATTCTAGCCCTTCTCTTATGGTTCAAGATCATTTAACTGATGGTTAAGGATGATGACAGTGAGAAGTACGATTTTACAACTTTTTATTGGAGGGTCATCACTAGATTGTGAGAATTTTATAGTACTGATGATCAGTTTGATTATATCATGCCGAAGACAAATGCGCTTTTATCCATATTTCTTTCTCTCATCATTTCCATTTCCCTCCCTCTTTACATTTTGATTTACCACAAAATTTCACTTCCGACTTATTCCATTTTTCTATTTCTGTGCATATATTTATTCCTGGCTATGCAAAATATGCGATGAGTTTCAAATTAGTGCTCATAATGATACGATTTTCAAAGATTAATCCGATTTCATTACTATTATCCATTTCTACGTAACCATTACTATTTCCCTTGCTCGGCTTTGAAAAACAATGAGTAATTAGTGGTCCGTGTAATTAATGATCACAGTTGTACAATCTTCAAAGATTAGTCCAAAGATTCCAATGCTGTTATCCATTCTGTGACTATTTCTATTTCTTGGGGCGTATTTTATCATTTTACGAATCAGTTACTGATAATTTAAATACTTTGGCAATTACAGTTTTCAGAAATTAGAATATATTGAGAAATGCGACAGTTGTCCAAAATAGGTCTTGTAGTAGTGATGTATTTGTAACTGGTCATTTACAACTGTTTCATTATAATTACAAAATGATTCCTAAGGGCAGTTACTTCATCAATGATTTCAATTTTCTTCGCTTCACCTTCACTGAGAACAATTTCTACGTAATCTGTTTGTTTTCCAGAATTCAAGACGAAATGATCGTTTGTCTGTTGTTCAGTATTTGTTTGTATTTGTCATTTATTTGAATTATTTTTACTCATTGCACAAAATTTAACCCATTACCCTTTATCTTGGAACTGAAATCTTTTGAGTTTATTTTATTTCCATTTCTCTTTTGATTTCTTCGAATTTTACATAATTTTATTTTTTTTCTTTTTCAAATTTAAGCTAGAATTGTAAAGGATTCTTCTAGAGGATTCTTCGAGTCCTGACTTAAATAGCGTTTTGCAATCGATTTAAAACCTGAAATTTGATAAGTTAAGTATTTGAAAATGTCAAGTTTAATTATTTTAAGCCATAACTCATAATTTGATATATAACGATACTATAAATGTCGCCATTAAAGGAAACAATCGTAAAATGCTATAGAATCAATCGCACTGAAGTAAATTGAGTATTCGTTACTGGATGCCGCTAGAATTACTGGTTGCGGTCGATATTTAGAATAACGCTCGTTGCGGATATTGCAGAATTACTAATTTTTGTCGCTGTTGTAGAATTTTTGATCTTTGCCAGTACTGTAGAATTATTAATCTTTTGTCGGTTAGATAGTCGATAAAATGAAACCGTAGATACTTTTATCACTCATTTCATTACAGTAACTGTAGTTTTTGTTGATTAAAATGGCATATTATGGTAGTTTTCAGAAAAGAAGTTTTTGTTACTTTCGAGTTACTGTTTGAAAGTTTTTCTTTTCGACATATGAACATCACAGCAATTCAAATGTGGATTATGAATTATATTTTCTGGTTTAAAAGTAATTATGATATTAAGATATATTTCAAATACTTTTATGATTTGCATATGTTTGGGAATATTTAGCAAGCACAACTTCACTCTTAGCATGAAGCTATCGTTCCATGCAATTGTAGTCTCTTTCTGATTGATAATGAAATGATATTAAATAAATTACTGCTGCTTGTATTACTAATATACAATTACTAATATTTAGCTATCTGTAACGTAAGAAAATATCCAATCACGTGAGAAAATTAAAAAAAAAAAAAAGAAAAGGACTTTGAAAAAAAAAAATTTATCTTACGTGAGAAAATATTCAATCATTATTAACTGATTTATAAATATATTTCTTAGATATTATTATTGAAAAAAAAAAAGTAAGCAAATATATTTCTTTCAATTATATAGCCTTGGGAAACTTATTACTGAAAAAGCATAAATTCTGAAATTAAGAATAAAAACCAACCATCTATGATTGTTAATTTTTTCAGGATTTATCTTTTTTCTCCTTTTTAAGTCGATATTTTTTAATTTCTTTTAATCAAAGCATAATTCCCCTTCTCTCTTTCATTTAATTAATCGGATGAAAGGAAAAAAATTCGTTAATTCTCAGAATTTGAATTATTTAGTAATAAATAATATAATTTTTTTCATTCATTTTGACAACTTGAAATGTTCGGAAAAATTCATTTATCAACTAATGAATTTCCATTCCTGCTCCATATTTATTCTCATTTGTCAAGGAATTATCAGCAGTTTCCTTTTCAGGTTAATTTTATGCTTGATTTATTATTGCGCTACATAGATGGTCCCACAGTGATAAAAACAGTTTTTTTTTCTGTAAATGGAATTCCCAGTCTTCACGAATAATTTTCGCGACTGTATCTAAAAAAAAGAAAAAAATGCTCATTTCGCAAAGAGCAACAAAAATTCGTTTTTTTAAAGATTCGAAAAATCTGTCTTCTTTTGATGACCTGATCACTATCAATCCATCTAATAAATCAGTTCAAATCATTTAACGATTAAAACACATCACACAATCACTTATTCTGAAATGAATATTTTAAGTGAAGTACTTTACAAATTGATCTGAGTGGTTCTGGGTGATATTTCAATAGCTAAGTAACTTTGGAAGCAAATTATTAGATAAATCGAATTTGTTTTTGGTTTACCCGATAATTTACTTGCAAAATAACCTAATTACTGATTTATTTGTTCCATTAAGTGATTTTGTTGATGAAATTGAAATCAGATCACAAGACATATATTTAAAAAACTACAAATTAGAAAGAATTGACATTAAATTTCAGTTTCTCATAGATAATTTCTACTCTTTCCTTTTTTTCTGTCCTGATCAGAGGATATTAATATACTTCTGGAATAATCAGCAGGATACCCCTATACCGCTATCAAAATTTGCAGTTCTCGAATTGATTATGATATATAATGAAGCGTACATAATAAAGATTGCATTGTTTGAATACATATAAATTTTTTAGACAATATCTAAATGTTAGGGATATTAAAAGGTTTTAATTAATCTAGATATCACTTTTTTTTTTCCATAATTAACTGTTCAGAATATTATTTGACATTGCATATTTTAAGCATAAAGGTTTTATGTACAGTAATCATTTGTTTAAATATATATATATATTGTTCAAAATACAAATAAATTTTTTGGGCAATATTTAACTGTTAGGGATTTTGAAGGATTTTAATTAACTCACAGTATCATTTTTACCCATAATTAAATGTTCAGATTATTATTTAATATCATATTCCCTGAGACGCACTAATTTTACGGTAATTTTATGAGACTGCATATGACGTGCATTTTACTAAAATAAAATTATGGAATAATAAGAATTTGGATGGACATCTAATGCATCTCAAAAAAAAAAGAAATTTGTTAACAACTTTTTCATTACTTGTCATTTCCTTGAAAGCGACAACTCTCTTCATAATTAAGTTTGCTTTTCTTTTCAAAACCGTACACTTTTTCCGATTGGAAAAAGGACGAAAGATAATGCTTTCTCTTCTTATCAGAAAAGATTAAATTCATGTTGTTGAAAAGATGGTGAAAACAACTGGGATTAACTAATTGATCAGAGTGAGGAAATATTATTAAGCATGTTTTAATTCAGGCTTCTTACACTTTTGCAGTTGAAAAGCTCATGATTAAAGCCTTAGTTTTCTCCAGGGAAAATTGGTTCCATCAGTTCGAAAGCTTTTAGTTGACTTGTTTTTAAAGCCATAGAAGGTTATCGCTTTCGAAGCACTCAGCAAATATACTACCTATAAACATATATATATATATATATCGGAAGACAAAGCTTTTCATGTAATTGAAAATTTTTGCTCTAAACAAACTTGTCAGTGAGTAAGTAACTGTTGAAGTAAGGAAACAGAAAAAAAAAGCTTATTTTTCAATTTTTGATCTCTTGTAAGCAGTCAATCAATCGAGAATTGGCTATGCAATCTAAGCAACATAACAAGGTAGGCATTATTTTTTTCTCTTCTCTCTAATAATATTCGTTCGTTGATGAAATAAGATCATACATTTTTTTCTCATTCAGTTGTCATTTGGTGATAATTGATTAGCAGTGTTGAATTCGCAAGTTCAATACTATCAATATACATCATATCACATCATAAAGGCTAATCGACAATTGTATCTTTTAACAGTACAGTTCTTCAGTTGTCATCTGCAAATAATCATTTATATCTTTTCAACTCTTGCTATGCTACCGAGATATATCGTATATACAATCTATATTAATAACATTATTTCATATGATATACCTTAGCCAGCCGAATCAATGAATAAATTAAGAGAATTCCTTTGATTTACAGTACTGGTTTGAATTACAGTACCGAGATGTCCCGTACATATTATGAATACTAATAACAATGTTTCATATGATACAAAATTATCGGATCATTTTAATTTCTGGTATTTATTCAAATATCAAAAATTAATAATATTTCAACTTCTATTATTATCCATGTTGCTTAACATATGAGACATGTTAGTCCCGAATAATCGCAAAAGAGTTCTTGGCATTCGGATAATAATCGGATTTTCCTGCCTATTTAGTATTTCAAATTACTACTATAAATTCATGTTTTTCCTTCTTTTTCTTTCTTATACATTTTTTTTTTTTTTTTTTTTTTGCAGTAATATTTCTCACGGCTAGTCTAAAAATTTTCAATCTCCGAATAAATTGCCTTGAGAGTTATGATATTGATAAGTCGTTACTCGTTATCTAATCATTCTTCATCATCTCATTATTTATAATTCTTATTATGAAAAGGAAAAGGAAAACCAACAAAAATTTATTCATCGTTACATCGAAGATAACCTTGGTGTTTTTTTTCTTCGTTTTAAACAATTAATGAGAAGAAAAAAAAAAAAAAAAGTCCGACACTGTTGATTTTTTAACGACGATAAAAATTTCAATGATTGGCAAATTTAATAAATTTCATTGCTACGTATTTCATTCTATCTCTTTTCAGTCGAAAAAGACAAAATGATATAATTATTTCTATCTTTTAATAATTTAATTTTTTGCTAATGATTCAGTTAGCCATTATAAATATTAACTCAAATCTTAGTGCAATAATCATTTTCACCGCTTGCTTCTTTTCATAACAATTAATCGAGTAAATAGCAAATAATAACTAATTCTTTCTTTTCCTATTATTTTAAAAGTATTCTCTCTGCTATTAAATAGCAAAAATTTTCAAATACTTTTGTTTATTGGTGCAAAAGTAATTAATAATTTCTACCTTTACCTAATTTTTTCCTCAACAATTCTGTAGATGATATCATTAACGAATTTTGAATTTCAAATTTACATCTTAATTCATAAAATACAATAGTAAATAGACATTCTTTCTCCAAAATCCTTTCCTTAGATTAATTAGGTATCCTTATCAATTCCAATTATATCATAATTTGAAACTATTATCAAATTCTCAAAAATGACAACTAATTATGTCTTCAACAACGTTGTCACGGAAGTTGTGTCAGTAAGAAAGAAAGGAAAAAAAAGATCTTTGGTTGATGGAAATTCTCAGATAACTTTCACTTCCTGATCAGATCACCATTCACTTCCTGATCAGATCACCATTTCCCAAAACATTTTTTTTGCAATTTCCACTTCAATTTCATTTTATTGGAAGAAACTGGAATCAGCCGCTTCCGTCATTTCAGCATATTTTTGCTACAGTAACTTTTTCAACTTAAACGACCAAGTCCTTACAAATTAAAAATCGTTTGAAGATTATTTACTTTAGCATTACTCGAAAACTATTTTAAATAATTCTATCATAACAGCTAGAAATAGATAATTTTGCATTAATGACATTCCAGAAAAAAATTGTTTACTAAGAATTTAACACTATATTAGTTGTGTCAGCTTCAATACCAATAGAAATATAATTTATGATGAAAATTTCACAAAAATGAAGCCGGAAATCTTTTGATGACAAATAATTTCGATTGTTTTGTTTTGATTTCATAATCGATGCTTCAATCTGAGTGAAGAGCAGTAATTCGATCTGATTTCTTTTCGATAGAAAATTCTTTCATGTCAAGGATCCGAAAGATAAAAGACTGTTCCTTACATATTCTAAGCGAGTGGGCAGAGACATCCGAAAAACAATAAAACGATAATTTTTATGCAGCTAATTATATAAGCATATTATTAAAGTATCAATACTTTTTAATCGTTTTAAGAATTCACTTCCTAAAATTTCTTCTACTTCTGAAAATGTCGTTTGAGACATGCAAATTTCGACTGCAAATTATTGGTGCAGAAGCAAAAATAATTTGACATCAATAACTGATGAAATTTCACAAGGATGGCTCAATAAAGATTGATTGATTGTTAGTTTGTATGTTTCAAATTGCTTTTTGAAATTGGTTTGTCATATTAGATTTATTTTCATTGAGAAAAAAAAATCTTTTTCTTGCAAAATTTGCCAAAATATCTATTTTCCTATGTTCTTTTTTCCAAAAGTTCGCTGATCTTAGGTAAAAAATTTTTGGAGGAATTTTTCCAAAAATCTTTTTCAATGCTGTGTTTTTTCTTTTTTTTCAATTGTTGAAAACGACATATATTTATCATTAGTTAAATGCCACATCATTTGCCACTGTTGCGTTAAGTAACTTTCCGGTTATTTTTCCTTAATTTTTCATATTTTTACTTTGAGAAAAAAAAGTTGAAAATACGATGAAATAGAAATTGAAAATGATGGAAAATTTTTCTTTATTGTCGAATTTTTGACTTTTGTTAATTATTCCAAACAGGCAAACATTTATTATTAATTAATTATCACCAATTGATATTGACTGAAAGTAAATATAAACTTTGGAAAGTTAAGGTAATATCACGAAAATTTTTTCTTTCCGATAAAAAATATTCAGTACTGATAAATGGATATAAATGAAGTAGAAGTAGAAAAGTTCCTTTTTGGTTTAAAGTAATAAATAATTGATCGAATTAGGTAAAACTGCAGCTAAATGTATATAATAGATACAGAAGGGGAATGAATACTATTGTTTGACCCAGATGCTTGACCTCTTTATATATATATATATATATATATATATATATATATATATTTATATTTGTATTCATTTATTTATTTATTTATTTATTTATATTTATATATACATTTCTGACTTGTTATAATTCTCATTATCAAAAACATACAGTACTATCATTTAGAGTAATTTTTCCTTTTCATTTCTGAATGTTTACTTTCAATCTTTCATAAATTTATGAAATTTTTGTGTTTTAAATTTCAAGTTTTGTTTTTGTTGATTAGGTTATCAAAAAATCTGCATATTAAATCAACAAATTTTAAATCACTGTCATTATATTGATTGAATTCACAATCATACACAACTTTTTGCTAAAAAAGAAATTCATTTCTTTTTCTTGCTTACTGTTTCGGTAATTTCGAAAATTCATTTTCATTTATTCGTATCAACTTGGAAAGTGCTCATTTTGTGACTTATTTGTCTCATATTTATCTAATTACCTCATAGTTACCGAAGCCGACTATTACAATTTACTTACACTTGATTTTATACAAATCTCTGCTTGATAGTTACTGATAATTCAAATCAAAAAATGGATGATATGGACTGATTTGACAGTTAACATTCGGAATCTGTTTCCTAACTCCAATATCTTTGAAGATTTCTTTTATTTGATGCCATTTCTTCGATACCTACATAATCTATATCTTCCTTTCCCTTGCTAATAGGTAATGATCTGGATGAACTTTATATAAATTTAATTAGTAATCGTTTTTAATTTTTTTTGAAATCTAATTGCTCGGTTCTATAAAATGTGAAAATCAAACAATTTGCAGGTATTTAAGAAAGCGGAACTATTGAACAGACAGTGGAAAAATATATCTGATATTGCGGTCAAAATTTATAATTATTGCAGCAATAATATGCATATTGGTTAGCACTATCAAAATTTCTCTTTCTTTTTCTTTTTAATCACTTCATATTTTGAAATTTCTACTAATTCTTACATTATCGAAATGAAAGGAAATATTATGTTATACTGACTAATGGAAATAATTGTCAGTTGTAATAATCTAAAATATTTATCGAAATTTTATGAAACTAAATGCTATTTAATGTCCCAGTTATCTTTAAATTCCAAAACTTCTCGTGGCCTTGATAGCGAATAAATTAGATGGAGTGATCTGAATAATTATATGTTATTTACTTTTTTCTTCAAAACTATTACGATATATATTTGTGTCCTACAGCATCATCCTACCGTGTCATCATCGGCATAGAAATAGTTGAATTCCAGTAAAATCTCGATTAACTTCTTTTATCATCTTGGGAATCTCGATTAACTTCTCCTATCGTTGTAAGAATCTCGACCAAATTTTTTTGATCCTAAGTCTCGACTAACTTCTATCATCTTAAGATTAACATCTATTATCCCGACTAATATTTTATTGATTTCCTTCATTGAATTCCCATTCTACCTTCTTTTTGTAGTATGAATAAAAGTTCTTATTAATTGTTTAAAAAATAGAAAAGAAGAAGAATAGTGATTAATAGATCGAAAAGAATATTAAGTTCGGTATAAGCTATTTATTAAATCATTCATCCTATCACTATTTATTTAGTTACTATCTTTAGAATCAGAGAATTGAAATAAAATTTTTACAGAATTTTTTTATTTTTTCTGTAGTGAAAGATATTACTATTTTGACAGTGTGAATGGACTTTTTTATCAGTAGTATTTGGAAAAAATTTGGTACTAAAGGCTTTAAATTAAATCGATAATTTGTATATTTAAATACGGCATACTTTTGAATGATGAGATTTCAGAATATTTAGAAATAATTTGGATATCGGAATTTTTGCTAATTTTTAGAAACACCGCTTAACGGAGATGTAACTGTGCTGTCGGAAAATGCGGCAGCACAAGCCATAAGAAAAAGTTATATTCATGGAGTATCCAATGTTCCTCTCCTTTTCGATACCATTGGTGATCGTCTTCGGATGGCCGTCGATCAGGTTTAATTTATATTTCATTACTTTTATCCTATTATAATTATTTTCAGGAAATTTAGATAGCATTTCTACACTCTTCCTGATATGTTTTTTCAGGTGCCAGATCGGGAATTTGTAATTTTTAAGCGTGATGGTATACGTAAAACCTATCAGCAACTTCTTTATGATGTAAATATGCTTGTTTCTTTTTTTTTTCAATTGCCAAATAAATTGAATCTTTTAAAGATTTCAAATAATATAAAATGATTTTGAAAAATATATTTTCTCCGAATAAGTTTAGTTCCAAAACTTTCGGCACAATGCTGATTTTACTTATACTGAAAATTAAATTATTCCAAATGATCCTTTTGTAGTGTGAAAAATTGGCTACTGGTTTATTGCATTTGGGTTTGGATCGTGGGGATCGTGTAGGAATATGGGGTCCAAATCTGTATGAATGGATTGTTTGTCAATTTGCTACTGCTCTTGCTGGCATGATTTTGGCAAGTTCTTTCATTTATTTTTTATTGAACGAATTAATCAGTGAATTTACTAATACTACATAAAATTCAATCAGTCGCATGCGAATAGCAGAAAGAGCTTATTGTATTTCTTTGGATACAGTAGCGATATTTGTCATCAACTTATCATAAAATTCTTAGAGATTAGGGATGATTTTCTGGATTATAAAAATTTAATATAGTTTTTAAAATTTTAGGTTAATATAAACCCATCATACCAATCGGAAGAACTAAAATTCGCACTTGGTAAAGTAGGCATCAAAGCACTGATCTCACCTGCAGAGTTCAAGAAATCAAACTATTACTTATCGATGTTGGATATTATTCCGGAACTTGCTGTTAAAGCGGAAGGTAAAGGTAATGTGGCTGCTGATTACTTTCCTACATTTCGCCATTTCATTATCATTGATCAAGCTGGTGAAAATAAATTGTACAGGTAAGAATAATAATTGAATTGGCAGTTTTCGTTAAAAATTTAATTGAACTGAAGGTTAAATGAAATATTAAAGATTCTTCGAAATACTCTATCGATTGATTTTTTGATTTTTTAGAGATATATATGAATCGAGTGATAGTTGGAAGTCTAAAATTTAGTGACTGAATTAATTTACGAAATTATTTGTTTCAAGCAGTTCTTTAAGGATTCAATAGCATCTCGAATGATAATACATTCAAGTAACTGATAATATTACACTTGCAGAGGAGCTTGGAGATATTCGGATGTGATAAAAATGGGTACTGAGGAAGATCGAATAAAGTTAGCCGATATTGAGCGACAAATACGACCAGATGATGCTGTAAATATACAGTATACCAGTGTAGGTATTTCGTTTACTTCTGACCGACAGATGACATTGATGTCAGTATTTTAGCTTTTGAATGTCTGCGTGGATCTTTAAATAATACAGAAAGCTAATTATAAGTTTAGACGGACCTGATTTAGTAATATTATATTTAATGTTCGAATATTTCTGATTTTGGGTTGTCACACTGATGATGTGACATTGTGTAAGAAAGACAGGGAGAAGTGAAATTTGTGGAATAACAGGAGGAATCGAACATCTAACAATTTTTCGATTTCATAATAAATCTAGGAAAATGTGACTGGTATTCCCTCAACTAAATGATAAAAAATGAGCTGTTACGAGATGGTTTTCTGTCATTCTTTTGTTTTACAAAAAGCTTCTGCGTAATCAGAAACAGGAAACCAATTAATGTTTGAACATCAAAAAACGTGAATGCTTAAATATTGCTCATTCTGCAATCATAAATCAGAAAGCAAAGAAGCATTGTAAATATGAATATTGAATGTTTAAATGAATAGAGTTTATTGTTTAAATGAATAAAGAATGTTTAAGAAATGAATGTTTTAAATAGCATTTTTAGGTCATCTAACGCAAAATATATATTTCATAGCTTGCAAATAATCCGGAATTATTCCATATTTGTGAACAAATATATGATGATACTGTATACCGAATACCGCTTAAGATCATCTACTGATTTAATCATTTAATCCATCTGACTTGCTGAACTTACAAAAGCTAATAATTATTAGTTTTCATACATTATTAACCAACCGTTTTATCAATGTTATTCTATTTAAAATTTTTCACTTTAATTCTTTTTCTTTAAATTCAATGTTTTTTTTCATGTTTTGTTATTTTTGGCATATCATTCAATTATTTCGACTTTTTAAACTTTTGAATGGTTATTTCTTTATGCTTTCAATAACAGAAGACAAGTTTTGTTTGAGAAATGCATTCAAAATAAGAAAATAGAGCAATTATTATTTTGAAGAATGCTAACTGCCAAATTCGCTTTGTGATTGCATTTTAAAAAAAAAAAAAAAAAAAAAAAAGAAAAACAGAAAAAAAACTGCACCGAACAAGAAACCAATAATATTTATTTCAATTAATATTTGCAATTTAGATGATAGGAATTTTCGATGCTCAAAAAAAAAAAAAAAAAAAAATTGAATATTGCAATTTTGCTTCTTATTAGCTCGAATATATTATACATTCATTAAAATTTTTCCTGGCATTAATTTTCAAGAAAACTTTGAAAAAATTAATTGATCAAAAAAGCTGCTAGAAGTGAAAAGCATATAAAAGCCAAAATATCTTATTAAAAAAGGTCCACATTGACAGAAATATGAAAAATTGATACAATAAATTAGTGTTGGAAATCACGATAATGATGATCAAAATTGATAAACCACTTCTGAATTTCCTGAACTGGGAAATAACCTCTAATAAGCTATCGGAAGTTCATCTAATTTCAGGGTACCACCGGGCAACCAAAAGGAGCTACTTTAACTCATCACAATGTTGTGAATAATGCATATTTCGTTGGACGACGTGCTGGTTACAATGAAAAGGTATGATTTTATGATTCTTTTTAAAAGAAATCAATAAAGCTATATTTTATCACTATTATGATGAAATATAGCAATTATTGATTTCTTTTTTATTGACTATCATTGTAATCTTCTTTTCTATAATTACTAATTTTTGAATAATTACACTCGAAATTATCCAAAAATCATTGAAAGAAGTATGATGGTCAAATAATTTTGTAGCGTACGATAATTTGTATTCCGAATCCATTATATCATTGTTTCGGCTGTGTTATGGGTAGTTTGAGTGCATGTGTTCATTTGCAAACTTGCGTGTTTCCAGCACCATCTTTCGATGCCCTGGCTGCTCTTCAAGCTATACATGAAGAAAAGTTAGTTTTGATTCATTTTAAAAATTTTATTTAATAGTTTATGCGATCAAAACAGCATCTTTTTTTAGTTCTGATTTTTGCTGCTTGAACCTATATCATTTTTAATTAAATTTACAAATAACATCAAACAAAATTCTTAGTATTCACGATTTGTTTATGTGCTGTTGTCATTTTGGATTAAAATATACACTTTCTCTTCCTCTCCATTACGACACTTCGCAAGATTTTTTTTTTTTTTTCAAAGCTCATTTATCAACTTTCCTCACCAACAAATATTCTTGGTCTTTTGTTGAAACGTATTCATTGTATTAAAGTAATTTTTTTCATTTTAAAGTTGGTGACCTTTCCATAATTTTTATTTGCTGTTTGAAGATGTACAGCAATTTATGGTACTCCAACAATGTATATCGATATGTTAAATCATCCTCGATATAAGGAGTATGATTGCACATCAATAACGTCGGGTAAGATTTCATTTAGTGGATAAATGCTTGTTTCCAATGAATTAAAAATTTTTTAATTTCCTTAATGTTATGCCTGAAAATACTGGATTCTATCATTATCAAGATGCAATGCGAAAAAGCAGAATAAAGTTTTCTAAATTATTTTAAGAATTTTCAGCAAAGATTTATTTACTAGTGATATTAGTATTTAATGATCTAATACTACTTTCTGAGTTTCGCATAAAATCATTTATTTATTATTTCAGGTTTTGTAGCTGGAGCGCCATGTCCTATAGCATTATGCCAAAGACTTGTGAGCGAATTGGGTATGCGTGATTTGCAGGTATCATACAGTTAGGATATTTGACAAAATTTTGATCCTTTTTCTTTTCTATAGTTTCACTAATTTTTTCTATTATTTTTTTTTTGAACCAATTTAAATTTTTTGGTATGTTACGGTACAACGGAAACCAGTCCAGTATCTTTCATGTCACTTAGAGATGAACAACCAGAAGATCGTATCAAATCGGTTGGCTTCATTATGGATCACCTTGAGGTAATAAAGATTTTTCCAGTGATTTCAAATCAATATTTGAAAGTATATTTTATTTGCAATTTTCCATATTACAATAATATTACCTGTAGCATTACAATCCTAGAATATTACCTGTAGCATTACAATCCTAGAATATTTTTAATATATGTTTCAGGCTGCAGTCGTCAACAATGAAGGAATAATTCTACCACGAGGCGAACGTGGTGAAGTACTCGTTCGTGGTTATTCCGTGATGAAATGTTACTGGGATAGTGAACTTCAAACTAAAGAAGAAATCACAGCTGATAGATGGTACCATTCAGGGTCAGTTGCAAGCTTTTTTTCTTCGACTCTTTGGATTTCTAAAAAATGATTTATTTTATTTTTTGATATTATCACTGTAACTTTTATCACTAGTGGACGTTTTATTAAGAAATTTTCATTTTTAGTGATATCGGTGTAATGCATGAAAATGGTTCATTGAGTATTGTTGGCAGAAAAAAAGATATGATTGTACGTGGTGGTGAAAATATTTATCCATTGGAAATAGAGCAGTATCTTTTCCGGCATCCAAAAATTGAAGATGTACAGGTATTGTGAAAATCGATTTTGTTAGTTAGAAATTTTCCATTTGAATTGCTTATTAATTTGTTAACGTAATTACTTAAATTAAGAAACTGAATTTGTTTCCATACTGGCAAATTTTCATCTTTTGATGAGAATCGTTGAACATAATTGTGAGATAAATTTGATTATAGCAGGATCAATGGTATGAAAAGAGCTTGATTGAAAGTAATGATTGATCTTCGCTGTTATCTTATGATGGATCAAGATATTACTCTTAATTTAGGTTGTCGGAGTACCGGATGAACGATATGGTGAAGCTGTATGTGCATGGATACGACTGAATAATTCTGCAGATCATATTACAACGGAAGATATCCGAAATTTTTGCAAAGGACGAGTAAGAGCGTGATAATTATTAAATGCTTTCCTAATGGTTATTCATCAATATTGAGGAATTATTTAAAATTCTTGATTTTGATTTTTAAAAATATCTGTGGCAAAGAATCATCAAATTCATCTTTTTTTTTTTTCTTTTTAATCCAAAAATTTATTTTTTCAGATTGCACACTTCAAAATTCCACGATATATTTTATTCAAAAAAGAAAATGAATTTCCGGTAACAGTAACAGGAAAAGTGAAAAAATACGAGATAAGAGAATTATCAAAAATTGAACTTGGTTTAGAGCAAGTTTGTTTTCTGTTCCTTATTTTTTTTTGTTAAGTTGGTGCTAAATTTACTGTGATGCATTCTGAGATCGTTCAAGTGGGATTATTTCATTTCTATTATAATAAACTCTAGTTTGTCGCTGCTCGCATATCAGAAAATCGGCATGCAACTGGATTACCATTGGACGATATATTGCGTTTGTTTAATAAAAGTAGCTTCTATAATTTATGTAAAATACCAACATCAATTGCGAGTTTTTAATTTAGACTTCGACTTGGCAAATTTCGATTAAATTTTTACTTTTTTTTTTCGTACTTCCGAATTGAAATTAAGTTTTTTTTTAAAATTATTAAAAAACATGATTTTGCAGACCATATCACGTATGGATCATTTCAATAATGAATGGATTTTTGAAGTGCAATCAGAAAAACATACTGCGAAGCCGAGGAGTTGAAAATTTTCTTTACCGTCATTTTTAACAATAACGTAGTATCTCTACTTTCCATTTTTTTTTTTTTTTTGCTTTATTTTGCATTTTTTGCGTTTCGGAAAAACAAGCATCATTTCTACAAAATATGTATTAAATATATTTCTTTTGTTATGGATTTAACTTCCTAAATTCAGATTTTTTTCAAGGATAATAATAGATTGAGATGCTTTTTGAATGTTTAGAATTAACTCAAAATAATTAAAAACTGTAATAGTAATTTCGTACAATAAATTACTCTAATTTCATAATACGCTTTTAATTTTAAATTTATTCTGATTTTTTTCATGAAATTTCCAGTCGTTAATCTATCTGAATTGTTTTTCTTTATTGTGTATTTGCGGATCAACTATAATAATTCGAGAATTAATAGTAGATGAATCAGTTTCAGTCTTCTCAATTATCCTCAAAAGTTGTCGATTATCTCTTGAAAATTAGAATTAAAATGAAACATGAAAACTGGAATTAAAACTATTGATTGTGTATTGTGTCTACCTAGTTGTAGATAATCAACTACTGGATGTGTCAATTAAATTCTATTCCTCGAGATTATTATCAAATTTGTATTTGATTTTATCAACAGACATTTTTATCAAGTTTTTCGCAAAATTATAAATATTTGTATGAATGACTCTAAAAATATCAAGCCAAAAGAATAAAAAGAGAAGAAAAGTAGGTAGACAAATCACAGTACTGAATCTGCAGATTTTCAATCCCAGATTTCAAGAGTTTCTGAAATCTATAGAAGCAAAAAAAAGAAACGACCGGATCAACAAGAAATTTCTTCCTTTACTACAAAAAAGACATAATAAATAAAACAATTCGGAGAAACGTTTCGTTAAAAATACAATATAAAAATTCTACAAATGAATTTTTTTTTCTTGGATTCAGGGACAAGATGCAAAATTCAGAAAGCTGGATGTCCAGATGAAGAGCCATAACCAAGATGGCTGATGAATCAATAGAAACTAACACTGAACATTTCATGTACGAAAACTAGCGAGGAAAAAATAAGAAAAATACGAGAGATGACAAGATGAAAGAATAAAAAAGAGCAAATCACATACTTTTCAGCAGAGATGCAGATAATTTGAAACACAATTGACTCCTTTACAAAACTTGTTAGAAAAGTTCAGAATTTACAGCTGGGTTTTCTTCATCTTCCAACCAACATACAAATGTGACAATTTCTGTTTACTACCTTCTAGAAAAAGCTAAACCGAGCAAAATTTTGCAAAAGTATGGAAAATAAGTAGTATTCAAATCGACGTTTTGGTTGAATGTCATTATCAACTTCAATTCCGGATTTACAGTGATAATTTTTTCCGGTTCAAATTAAAAAAAAAAAGAATAATTAACAAAAGCAAATTACAAATTAAGTGCCGCACAAATTTCTCGATATATTCATCTCAATAGATTTGAAAAATCTAGAATAAAAATGGAACTTTTAGGGGAAAATCTCCATTATATATGAAAATGCATCACCATAACCATCAAAGAAGACATAGATACTACTACTAGATTTGTTACTATCGTATAACAATCATTCAGATGATGAAGGAGATATTACGGTAGAGCAAAATATAGTACTTGAAGGCAAAGTAAATTAAATAGTATATCACTATCCTAAAAGCTGATTAAAACCGTAGAAAATATGAAAGAATTTTGCAAAATTTTGTAACTGTTACACGAAATATTTGCAAGGACCTTTAAAGAAGTGTGAATCGATAAACGATGATTCCAAAAATCAGAATTTCCTACTATAAATACAGTCTTTAAAAAGTCGGGATAGAATCTGCGAAGAATAATCTATTAGTATCCATTATTATATCAATCTATATATAATAGAAAGGAATCCCTGCAAACATTTTAGCGAAGTTTTCCTAATGAGTCCTTAACAAATCTTCCCGAGAAAAAATATTTCTTTTGGGATCCAATAACTCATACCAAACTGATTCTAGCTGCCAACATTTTAAAGACTTGAATTCAAAAACAGTAACAGCTGTAACACAGAAAGAATAGATCAATAGAAACAGAATGAAACTCAAAATGAGGATAATTATTTTTTTTCGAATATAAGAAAATCACAAACAAATTTGAGGACGGTAAAAAGTCCTTCCAAATTCTTACTTTTCATGATATCAACCTCTGGCCAAAAAACTGGAAAAATCATTGGAAAGTAGTGATGTAGGATAATAAAAGTTCCTGAGCTTATTTCAAAAATCCCAGCTAAAATTTAACGCCATATGATATCTTTTGTTCGGAAATAATTCATATTAGCGGATATTTCAAAACTTGATCAAAACACTTCTCTGCCATTCTGTTTTTCTATCACAAATTCAGTTCCTGTGCTATTTTTGATGCAATATTCTTAAAACCAATCGATGTCCCCGATATTCGCTTGAATCGAACGCCATTCAGGCTCAGCCTTGGCAATTTGCAAACCTTAAAGGCATAAATTGTTTTGTCAACAAATAAATTATCCGCTGTTCCTTTTAACAAATTTCAAGAAAATGTCCAAAAGTGTTCATCAATTTTCAGACAACATTCACTCCCTCTCTTCTTCCACAAACAGCCAGAAAAATCAATATTATTTCAATTATGATGACAAGCAAATGTCCAGATCTATTTTATTTTTGTCTCTCTCACATTCTAGCAAAAAATATAGCTTACTTCCATTTCCCATTGTACCAGCGAATCAGTATTAGGATCACCGTGCACGCATAATAATAAGTATCTCTCACGCTGTTCATAATCGCAATTATTTTGGTCCAAAACTTTCCGAATTTCTCTAAAATAATTAAAAGAAATTTAAAGATCAATTTAAGCTCCGTGATTATATAAGTCTACCTGACTCTAAAAATTTTGTTTTCTCAGAGATGATCAAATACTATACCGAATTCAAGATGAAATTTATCTATCTTGCATTTCAATATGGTACATGAGTAAAAGCTCCGGAAAATTTTGACTTTTTCAGCATTTAGAGTAAAATTAAGAAAGCCTAAAACAGTCATGAACAAAAAGAAAGCAAAATCCGTCGTATATTATACCGAATCGAAATCTAACTTTAAACCCTTACTTCATCATTTCTTCGGGTGCTAAAGAACTGGTCGTCTTCATACTCCACGTAAATCGTAGTGATCGTGGCTTCACTTCATCACCATTTGACATATCACAGCCACCACCCAGTGCTGTATTTGGTGTCATGGCAAATTGACCATGATGCTGCTGACTGGTGTTTAATCGTTTAAATCCCGCAATACCGGTAGTCGGTCCAATGGCTCCACTTCTAGCACTGTGTTTAACCGTTTCACCGGTGTTGATGTTGCCTGGTGTTGCTGGTGATGTTGTAGTTAGAGCGGATCCTTCAGCAATTCCCACAATTGGTGTCCTGCGCGATGATTGATATATAGATGAGGCAAAAGTTGATGATCCACTACCAACAGTACTATTGGCATAGTACGTAGATGGTAGCTGGACATTATTGCATGGATCACTCGATCTCGAGTTATGATGATGGTTTCCTCCAGTAACGGTACCACTGTTTGACGATACCATCGAAGGGCTAAATGATTGGATCGAATCATTGGATAATCGCATTACATCACTCACACTGCTCGGCAAAAGTATGGGATCAAAATTCGGGGATAGGAGCACTGCGGAAGCATTTACTGAGCAGTCTGGAGCTTGAGGCATTACTTTATGCACCAAAGAAGTAGGAAATATTGGCGGGTGGCCACGATGACCAGCAGACAGAGAATTCGAGTAATGTAAACCACGGGAAGGTTTGATGTGAAGTAAATTATATTGAGGAGCAACTAATGTTAGCGGTAGCACTTGATCAGAGTTCGATGATATTGTACCGGAACAGCTACTAACATATGCCGAAAGCGGTCTGACCGGCAATGAAAGCCTTATATTTAAAACTTGCATATTATTATTAACTTCACTATCACCACTGAAGTTACTGCTGGTACCATTGGTATTAATGTTATTACCAGTAAATGAATGACGTTGAACTGCCTGCTTCATGGCTATTGGTGACAGAAGTAAGGGTATAGCTTGCTGATTTAATAAAGTACCACGACCGGAAAAGCAACGAATTTGTGATAGTACCGTCGGACTATTAGGCAAATTGTTTTCTGGAGTAAATGCGGATGTACCGCGAACAGATGATGAAACATACTGCTGATAAGGATAATTTTGATGGTGATGATGGTGGTGATGATGCGATAATAACGATGATGATAATGATGACTTCTGCTGAGCAGATGAACCACTACAAACAAAGAATAATAGAAGCTTAAAAAAATTAATCCTTAAAAATTTTTGCTTTTTCTTCCATATTTCCCATTTTTTAAATTAAAATGTCTTCTTTCAAAACTCGCTTTTTAAATTGTCTTTCTTCAAAACACCCTCTTTTAAGACCAATCATTTAAAAAAGCAT
Source organism: Onchocerca volvulus (assembly GCA_000499405.2). NCBI lineage: Eukaryota > Metazoa > Nematoda > Chromadorea > Rhabditida > Onchocercidae > Onchocerca > Onchocerca volvulus. The sequence goes on along the minus strand of HG738138.1, from coordinate 16,248,472 downwards.
TTCGAAGAAATTAGACAACAATCTTTTTAATAAAATGTTTAAAACCCATGTAGAATGAAAAATCTGTGCTTGCACCGCAAATAAAGATGCAAAAAATGGAAAAGAAGCGCGCACTGTAAAATTTTTTCTGTTAAATAAAAAGCAAATTCAAGAACACATCTTTTTGAAATAAAAAATTTTAATAAATAGTAACTTTGAGATGGTCACACGACTCAGAAATAAATGAACCTAAAAAACGTGCTTTGAAATAAGCAATAAAGCATTCTAAAGTGACAAGAATATAATTCTGGAATCTGAATTGGCTATTCATAGATTCGGATTGAAGAGCAATTTAAAATGAGGGTTTGAAAAGAAAGTAAAATGATAAAATAATGTCATATATATTAATTGTTATATGAGTATGGAGACCAGAAAGAAAAAAAATGGAAGGTTTATAGTTGCTTGTGTGGCTGATGCATTTAATTCTAATCGATCATGGTGGTAAGTGTTTAGTAGAACACAATTCCACCAGCATAATATATGGGATCCGATCAATGAATAAGTAAGATTTGAAGGAATCAGCCAATGTAACACAGAATAAAGATTACAGAGCTAAACTTTTTTTTTTTTTTTTTTTTCAAGCATTATCAATGTCAAGAAGATCCTTTTTCCATAAAATCTCAGTGTTCATAATAATTCCAGAAGTAACATCCGAAAAAATATTGTCGTTTGTGACTCTACAGATAAGGGAAAAATCATGACAAAAAAAATTTTCGGCAACACAATACTGTGCACTATATTGAAGATATATATCACGATTTCAAAGTGCTTAACATCAACTGATTCCTCCGAAAGTATCATGATGGAATAAAAAGCGGTTCAACGAAGAAGATAAATGTCGAGATAAAGCGGTGACAGCACTAACCAAATTATTCGAAATAGTACAAAATCGTTGCTTTTCCGGAAGAGAGACTTCGATCCAAATAACTACTTAATAGCTGACCAGTTAAATTATTATTTAGATGATCGACATACTGAGCATGGAGGAAATGGTTTAGCCTTGTGCAAAGTGGTGATACATCAGTGAGAAATGGAATGTTCAGTGCTTGTGAGTAAACAACGATGGTGAAGTGAAGGAACCATCACCATAACCCGTATACTTATACATAAATTAAATGAATTAATCGAAACGTTACAAAATGGCTTTTAACGAAAAGTAATAATAAGCTGATATATGAGATCTTCCTGCAACTTTGCAGCAATAATCACCTGAACTTCGAGAGAACATAATATTGCCACAGCATAAAACTTTAAACAAACATTTCATCATCGCTAAAGAATGGAACAGATCGATTGATAATTTGCTTAGAGAAATCAATCGATAGTACTATTCTTCAGCACCAAGTTTCTTTCGAAAATTAATTGCAATTAAATCCTTCACAGCAATTAAGCGATATTTTTGTAAAAATGCAAAACCATTTTGAGCGTAACGAGATTAAAATGGTCAGCTCAAAAAGCTCCTTTCTAGAGCACAAATCTGATTTGTTCAAATCGGGTTTCTGCCTCTAGCTCCTTCTTTCCTAGATTACCTCTAAACAAGCTTTGCATTTATGTTAAATTAAATTAGCTTAATTTAGATTAAATAAAATTCTTATTTTTCAGTTCATTTCCTTAAAATCCCTCAAAATATGTCAAAACTTCCCTTTCATAAAACCTCGGTTAGTAAAAGCACAATAATATAGACTTAAAAGCAAAGCAAATATTTTGCTCCACATATGAATATGTAAAAGCTCGTTATCTTATATGCGTTAGAAAAAAAAAAAAAGACAATCAGTAAAGTGAGTAGTAAAAGCTGAAATTAAGCTTCGAATGAAACTCCTGAAGGAAATATCTACAAAGCACGTTTATTCAAAATTCAGTTCTGTATCTGACTAAAATGGAAGTACTAACCGGCGAGTAAGCTTGGATAATTTAGAGAGAAAAGATCCACGTGGACCACCATTGCCCGATGTGTTACCAGCACCATGTACTACTTCCGATTCAACTTCATCATCCATATTTCCCTATAATTCAGAAAGTAACTAAGGGGGCAAAAACTTTATTGAAAAACTCGGATTCTTCCATCTTCAAGATGACCACTTTCGTTAACTGATCAGGATCAACTCCCGGAATAAAACGATTATACTCTCGATCATTAACCGTCAACTGCTTTATGTTATATAAATTCAATATAAAATGAAAATGAACCTTGTTATGCTCCGTTTTTCCATGAAAAGTTTGCCTATTACGAGTATGTCTAGGAAAAGCAGCATTTTGTACTGCTATACCATGCGTATTTAACACTGCGGTTGATGGTACAGTTTGTGCACCTGAGGAAGGCTGAAATTAAAAAATTTCGTCATTAAAATGAGAAAATGATACATCAATATTTATAATATCATTGTCGTAAAATATCTAATCGGTTTGGTCTTTACGTACTATGATGATTTAATATTGTCAATGATAATAACAGCATTTCGATTTTTTTAAATTGAATTATATATCCATCTGTTCCTGATATAAAAAAACGTCCTCCACTAATTCTGATTGTTATAATCTATAAATAAGAAACTAGTAAATGAATTTCCTTCATTTACAGCGATAAAAAAAAAAAAAAAAAAAAAAAAAAAAAAAAAAAAACATACTGCCGTCACCGAAACAGGATTCAGAGCAGTACCAGTTGCAGACTTGGTCAACTTTGGGCTACTATTCTGTGAACGTGGCAACAGTACAGATGGTGATGCTTCATTAATAGTTAAATTTTTAATAACTGCCTGAGCAGATGCGCTTTGATGAAGCCTGAAACAACAAAATGTTGCACTCTTGGACTTAATGGAAGGCAGACGATGATTCTGAAGAAAGAAATATATATCTACTGAAGTAACACAAAACCAAAAACCAGATTTGTAATTAACAATCCAATTTAGAATCGTGTACTAAATTTTGCTTAAGAGAAAAAAAAACTTTTAATGGAGGCATAACTACTAGTAAACAATATAAAACAACTCAAAAGGAAACATCTAACTTTGGCAAGGAAATCGAACGCAAACCAAACCGAAGCTATTATATTAAGAAAAAATTAAAAATCAACATTGACTGATAGTAACATTTCTAAAAGATCGTTCAGCAATTCAGATTCACGTAAATTACTTCCCTCGATGATTCAGACTAAGGATATTTATCTGAATTCCCCAAAGAATCTCAAAAATATCCACGAATTCGAAATTTGATTGCGTAATCAAAGTCCAATTCTAGGAATCGAGATTCACGAAATTCCAACAATAACTAAGCCCTTAAATTGTTCTTTAATCCCGAAAATGATCCATTAGTTGAAGTTCAGAAAACAATACAAGTAAAAGACATTTATAAGAAAAAATATTAAAGATTACATATTATCACTGCAAATAAAGCAAAAAGAGAAAAGAATATCATGCATTATTTGATAAAATCCAGTAATAATTTCTCAATATTTGTGGTTGTTCCAAGAAGTATGGTAAACTACTGCAATACAAAAATTTTCGAAATGATTCTAAATGGAAAGAGTTCCAGTAAAAAGATATAAAGATATTTAGATTCTTCTTTTCTAACGACTTTATCTGACTTTAGCTCTGCATATCTGTAAGGTAAAGATTTTAAAAGTACATTTAATTTCAATGAAGGATTAGTGGATGCTTAATAAATTATCACAGTCTTATTCATCACAAATATGAAAAAATTGAAATTAATATGAAAACATTTGCAAAATAATAATTCTCGGCAAATATAATCATTTCGACACGAGATGGAAAAATATGCACTAATAGTGAAGCATGTAATTTTTCGTATCCAAAAATATAGCAATTCTTTGAATAATTAATTCTGACATAATGTCGGAATTTTCTTCCTCAAAATACACGAAAAACATCCGGTAATTCCCCCCACAAAACTTTGAACAAATCATTCACGTACTTTTCCTCCTTTTTTTCCGGCTGTTCCATCACTGGATCGGTTGCTGATGTAGGCGACTGCTGTCGTGATATCGCGTAAGCATCACCATCATCGGCATCACTACCACTATAACGACCAATATCGACGCCTTTATCGATAGTTGCGTGCGCTGCAACTATTGGTTCAGCTTTACTGCTATCATTGTTATTAGCGAACAATTCACCGTTTTCATTGTCATCTTCCTTAATCGATGGCTCATTTGGTGTCGCCGAAATGGAACCGCTTTTCTACAAACAAGGAGTTTTGGAATCCAGAAATTCTCATAACAATCGGAAAATAATTTATAAACGTGCAAGAAATAAAACAAAAAATAGGAAAAATTCAATAATAAATACCTGTAGCGATGTAATCTTCTGCTGTGCAGAATTTGAAGAAAATGGGGAACTTGAAGTACCACGAGCAGAAGATGACCCACTGATGCTCTTGGGCAAACCCTTTGTACTGCAAGGAACCAAATTATAGTTAAATGCAATACATAATGTGCATTTGCTCATTATATCAGTAGTTTCTTACCTAAGCACTTAAATTCAAATGATTTTATCTTATCATTTGTGCCCCTAAAATTGCAGTGCTAATAAGATTTTTTATTCCAGGATTTTCATATTAACTGATAGAGGTAATCGAAAAATTTCATTAATTACGAGAAACTCACTCAATCGTCGGATACACAAATCGTGGCCCAGTTGACAAAATTCCCTTGGTTCCTAAATTAGTTAATGGTGTTCGTGAAGGAACGGAAGATTTCCTAAATCCAGACACAGGAACAGCACCAGCTTGCACACCACTTCCGACAGTTTGCATTACATTCGATGGATAGTTGGGCACTGAAGATGCATTACATTCGTTCATGAAGATAATTGAACACGTAATTTTGGTCAAAATAGTCAACCGAGAGAAACATCTATATTATGAGGCAAAATAATATACTTATATGACCCGGCTGCATACTAAGCGCCTGCCGACCGCCTGGTGGACCAACAACATGTCGCATCGCAACTGGTGCTACACCAGATATGACTCGCTGTGTCCCAGGTGATGTTGTGACATGAATTTCTGACGGTAAAAGAGTTGTTGGAAGCTGAGCAGCTGGTGCAATCGTTTGCTCTTGTGATCCGCGTCGTGTTTTTATTGATGGTACCTGCGCTGATGTTGAACGGGGCACAAATTTCTGGTTCTGCAAATTTCTATGACGATAAGTATTTTAAACGTAACATTTAAGAATGACTTCAGTTCTCCAAGATTTTGCTCCGATATCAATTTGGGCATCATTTTCGAAAATTAAGTCTTTCACACTATGATCCTTTGATACCTTCTTTAGTCCATTAAAGAAAAATAAATATCTCAAAAAGAATTTTATAAAATGAAAGCTTACTATAGTAAAACCGGTAGAAGCAGGGGATTGGGTATGGGGATTTTGACCTTGCGTATTTCCATGAGCAACACTTTGTGCTGATGCAGGATTCAGTTGGGCGTTTAGGATAGCATCTCCATCAAGCTGAAAAACTTGAAAAAATGAAAAGATCTTTAATAAAATGACTATCAAAGACTAACATCACTTTCGTTTTCAAGAGTCATTGGCTGCTTTGCTAGTTTAATTTTCTGGTTTTCCAAGTTCGCATAAACTGAAAGGAAATGTTACCAATAGTCGAATTAAGCCCAAATACTAGTTAGTTGTTATCAATTAATTATGGAACTATAAATACTTTGTAGTAAATATGCTGAGATGGATGACTTCTTTTCATAAATTAACACATTAATATCTTCAACGGTTCAGAAACATTACCTCGCGTTTTTTCTCTCCCAATAAAATGTAGGTGGCATGAAGATCATCGAAACTACCTTTCTCGAGTGATATTAATATTAAATTACGATTGTAACCCATTTGCTGGATAATGGCTATTCGATTTTCATCTCTAACATCTTTTGGTGGTTCAACATACGGCTTTAATTCATCATCTTCATAACCTATATTCATCCATCTAAAACAGAAAAAAAAGAACCCATCAAACTATTAAACATAAATCAACTTGCTTTTCTGATTAATGATTTCCAAAAATACAAGTCTGTTGGTAGTAAAAAATCACAACATCATCGCTTTATGAAAATCAGAAATAGCTGAAAATTTTTAGTGCGAACATTCAAGAAAATGACACACGCCGACCTATCTTTCATGATTGCTTCCAATGTTCCTCGACGAGCTGGATTTAATATCAGGAACTTCTTAAGAAGATTTTCACAGTCGGTTGACATGTAAAACGGTATTCGATATTTTCCTCTCAGGACTCTTTCTCTTAATTCCTGCAAAATTTAGGGTTCAGAATGCAACATCCTTTTTATTTTTAAACGCATTTAATTCATTCATTTCATATAAATGAAAATTGTGGAAGAAAGAAAATGCTGAGAAAAAGGTACCTTCAAATTTTGCCCATCAAAGGGTAGGCTACCCGAGACAAGAGTGTATAAAATAACTCCTAAACTCCATACATCTACTTCTGGTCCATCATATTTCTTTCCTTGGAATAATTCCGGAGCTGCATACGGCGGGCTACCACAAAATGTGTCCAATTTGTTACCTGAAACAAAAAAGGTCAAGTATTTGCAAGATATTAATAAGACACAAAATATTTTTCCATCTACAAGAAAATGATAATAATCATACAAATGCAGAAATCCAGTAATGAATATCAGAACCGAAAAAATTATCACAGATCTAGTCCTCTGGGAAGATCGATGATATTATATTTAAAAGCATGAGATTTTAGCCATCCAAATAGGTAGATTAAAATGCTTGTAATTAGCACAAGCTAATGTAATTTTTCGGTAATATCGGAAGAAATGTACTATCATTCAGAATGTCATAGTGAAAAAAAGTTAACAATGAATAAACGGAGAATAAAATGTATTAGATAAAACAAATTACCTATCACAAATTGATTACTGAATCCAAAATCAGCTATTTTAATATTCATATCGGAATCGAGCAGTAAATTTTCTGCCTAAAATACTTTTTTTTTCTGTACTCATAAAGAATCAATTGATTTATGGCAATATCTTCATTATTATTTTAATTCCACGAGATAATTAAATAAAAGCCATTATGAGTTTCCTTCAATTCATTCATAATTGTACCATTATTTCACTATATCAACAAATGAGTTAGCCGAGCGGCTGCATTAAATATCGATTCATGTATCTGATTGTTGCAATACTCAAATTTTTTGAAATCTTAGTGTTGAAACGAACTGATTCTTTTCTAGTTTTTGTTTTAAAATGATGATAACTTCATAAAGAAATTACCTTCAAATCCCTATGTATGATATTTTTCTGATGTAAATATTGTACAGCTGATACAATTTGCCGAAATTTAGCTCTTGCTTCTTTCTCTTTCATTCTACCATGAGCTACCAAATAATCAAATACCTAAAACAATGTAACAGAAAGTAAAGGAAAAAAGTGACCTGAACCAATAAGTGAATGCGCCATATGATGAACTAGAAACTTGATGTTCAGATACAAGTAAAAAAAAAAAAAATTTTACATAAACACATGAAAATAGAACATTTATGCTTAATATTTAAAAACCGAATATTTACCTCTCCACCACTCGCATATTCCATCACAAGGTATAACGTATTTTCAGTTTCCATCACTTGATAAAGTTTCACTGAAACATGATCCTATGAGCAGTTTGGAATAAAACGAAAATAAAACATTTTTCTGTCTAACGGCTCTATCTTTCTTTGCTCAACGAAGCTACTAATGCCTGATTTTTAAAGTCCTTTTTTCGAGTTTCAGAATGTATATATTATTTTTTTTACTTTATATTTAACATTTTTTTAATTAATAAAATGTTTATTATAAAATTTTTAGGAATTACAACGACAAATACAAAAAAAAAAAAATTATAAAAATTAATCTTGACACCTACAAGGCGCACGGGGGGGGGGGGGGGGCGGGGGGGGGGGGGGGCTACTCGAGTTTCAGGACTTCCTGACTTAATTTAAATTACTTCATTTTGTAATTCAACTTTCAGCGCTACCAAATTCCAGTTTATATAACAAAGTAAAAGAGATTTAATTAGTTCACTGGACCTCTAACGTACCAATATTTGGATGATCCAACTGTTTCATTATTTTTACTTCTCGGAACAACTGAAAATGTAAGATATGTATTGATCTTTAAGCACAAATATTTCGATGAATTCTATTTTCATTATATTTTCCAAGTTGGAAAAATGACAATACAACCATCTTTTTGTCCTTTCAGATAATGGAGGAAATATGAGCATACTAATACCTTATGTAGACTGCCTGGATTAAGAGCAGTTTTGTCGATTATCTTAATCGCAACCTCGATACCCGTAGGAATGTGCTTGGCTAGCTTAACCTACAAAATGAACAAATTGGAAAGAAAGTTTTAATTAATGCTTTGACTTTTATTTTACTTCAATAGCATCAATAAAATTTTTCTGAAATGGAAGATTATAAAATCTTGATGTTCTTACTGCACTTAACGCTTTTTACGAGACTAGATATAAAAAATTTTCTTATCTTCCAGCTTTTTTAGTTTAATAGTAGTTCCAATCGTATCAATAGAACACGATATTTGGACAATTCCAGTACGATTCTTATTGAATTAATTTATTCATATTCATCAAGCAAAATCCATCACCCGCTGCGATTTCCATAAAAACAGTACATATTATGGATTTGATATATGAAATAAGATTAATCGAAATGACAAACTTTGGCAAAATTTCCTTTGCCAATTGTTTTGAGCAATTTATATTTCCCAATATGTGGGTCATCAGTAGTTCGCGACCTGCTTTGCACACGAGCTGCATTCATATTCGAAGAACGATGATTTCCATGAAATCCACCACCAGTACCATGATGAGAGCTTGAACTGAACAGTTGTTATAAATGTTATAGACGACTATTAGTATAATAATTATTAATCTTGATAAACAAGCAAATTTCATCCTTATAAATCCAAGTCAAACGTTACGGCTGTTCGGCTTGAAATCTTCTAGCATGGATTTTCTTAGATCTTTCACTTATCTCCTGATTATAAAATTCAAAGTAGTCCCCTTTCGCTTATCTCCTGATTATAAAATTCAAAGTAGTCCCTTTCAAAGAGTTATAACAATTTCATAATTAATGACTGAATAAGTCAGGATTATAAAAACTAATTGCAAAGATGATGCTCACGATTATGATTTCTTATATCCGGAAGAATTATGTATTAAATTATAGTTTAACAAATGAAGAATAAGAGCAATACCTTGGGTGAGCTCCATGATGAGAAGACATTTGTGTACTAGTACTAGAACCATTGCCTCCAGCAGTGGCATGATGATGGGAATTGGAGGATGATGGTGCAGTCATTGGTGCATGTTGTACTGTGGTAGTCATCCGAGTATGTGATTCCGATGGCAGGCGACAAAAAGCACTGGTCGGTACTTTGGTTGATGAAAAAGATGTCTTCTACAAAAATAAAACTTGCAAAACACTAATTTGATAAAGCAGATCAAAAGATTCATAATCAAAATCAGTCACTTGACTTGATAATGTAGTAGCAATTAATTCAATTGTTGAACTACTACTAAATAATCCAGTTACTACTCCACAGAGCTGTTTAATTTCGATTTAACTTCAATTGTAATTTAATTTAATTTCAATGTTTTTAAGCAATATTTAGTCGAGAAAATAAGTGAATACAAGAAAAACGAGAAACACACAACGCGCATAGATTTGTTTTGATATTTCACAGTTGAAAAGAAGAAAAAGATTCAAAGATTATAAGTTGTTAGGCCTGCAAATAACATATGCAAATACTTTAGGGCAAAAATCTCTTTAATACATTTCTTCATTCTTTTCTTCCTTCAATTTCGATTTTACGAGAAAGCTAGGCATAACTTATTAATACTGTCAAATTAAGAAATGCTGCTTTTAACTCGATGTAATATACATATTGTTCGGGATGGAAAGCTACTAAAACGAATTCAGGAAAAAGACAGAATAATTCCCTATTCAGAGTAGATCAGTTCCTTGATATTTGTAACATAGATGAAAAAAGCATTCATCAAGAAAATAACGTCACATTAGAGAAATATAAAAACAGTGAAAGATATTAAAGCTCATCCTTTTCTCTTTCTCTTAAATCTCTCCTTATCATTCAAAATTCTCTTCAAAAAAAAGCAACTGAAATAAGCAATCGAATACAAGGCCGTAATATTCCCATCCATCTGTTTAAATCCTCTTCTCGAAAAAACTTCCAACATTATAATCAATTAGCCAAATGGATTTTTAACGAAAACAAGAATAGAAACAATGTGACATTCTATGCGATGTGACATTATCTGTTTTATTAACGAGTTGTACCTTTTTTTTTTTTAGTGGCAATCTAACCGTTACATTTTCTTCCAATGCGACATTTTCTAAAGGTCAGATATATTTACAGTGTATTCCATGCGAAATCTTTGACATTAATTAAATTCCAAAAAATTGGAATAGCACATACATTTTGTCCGTTGGTAGTGGACTGCGTTGAAGCAGTATCCTTAATTTTAGTTTTTCGGAACGATTTCCGCACAGGCGGTACTTTATTGTTTTTCCGGATTATATACTTATTTACCGCTTCAGTGCTAGAGCACGAATTCACATATTCCTGAAATAAACTGGAAATGTGATAAATGATCCTATATCTTCGGAAGCAGAATACATACTATATGTGGGAAGAGAGAAATATGAATTAAATAGATCTTTTGTATTCGCTCGTTATTCCAGAAAAATCTTAAAATCAGTACTATTACTATACCATAATAAGATATCTAAGAATCAGCAATTACTCCACTAATCAAATAGAGCCTGAGATTACGAAAGATAATATTAAAGGTGTCACTCAGTAAATTCAGGTAAAACAAATTCCACTACTGATTACTTGTACATAATTGCAGACATATGCACAGTGAAGCATAAACTGTGATGCTACGAAAATTATAATCAGCTAACAAGATGTATCAATTAAATGAACAAATTTAATTACAATAAGCTAACAAGATTTATCAATTAAATGAACAAATTTTCGGACTAAATTTCAAACCAAAATTTATTATGATCATTTACATATAAAGCGTTTATGTCTGCAAATTTTTGGGTGTCACGACTAGTAGTAGCAGGTAATAATAACATGTGTCAAATTTTATATATGCGATGATTGACAATAAGATAGAAAATAGTAAATATCTTCGTTACTTCGAAATTAATGAGATGTTGAAGTAGTGAGGATCTAACATTGTATTTCAGATGAAAATTACTGGGAACAGTTCCTCACCAATATTAGATCATTTATAACTGACAAGTGACAAAATGTAAAGTACCAAGCAAATGTCACCCCACCGCTGATCAATATCAATACCACGTGAACGCATAAAACCAGTAAATGAGGACCTAAATTTAACAAGGCTACTCTCTGCAATTCAATTCATCCCAAAATATCAACCATAATATTTAAGCTGAAAATACTATCGGAAGCAGTTCTAGGAGCTGATATGAATCCAGAGAGCGATAACTTAATATTAATCAAAAAAAGATTCTATTATTGTTAGCATTATTGGTCTAAAATCTTCATTATACTATTTTAACATCCTACAGCAATTTAAGAAAAAAACAAAAACAAAAACCTATTTCTTAATTCTTTTTCCCTTCAATCAATGAATATTAGTCTGGCTGATATCACATTTTGAACTTTCAGATATAAGATAAAAGGTCAATAAAATCGCACAATACTTTACCATTCAAGCAATCTAATTATTCACAAATAACATATAGATAACATTATAATGAGACGTGAGAATTGCACGAAATTCAACAAATAGTGAATCAAAAAATCATTTTAATAACATTCAGAACTAGGCTTATCCAACTTCTATTCTTAATTCTTAAATGTAAGTTTTGCTTACATGTCATAAGGATATTCAGGGCTAATCTCGAATGTTAACACAATATAAGAAGGAAATTTGTCCCCAACAAAGCTGAATGATGACTGGCTGGTAGAATTGAGTCAATGACCTCGTTCTAATTGAATGATTTCTTGTGTGTGTGTGTGTGGTGTGTGTGTGTGTGTGGTGTGTGTGTGTGTGTGTGTGTGTGTGTGTGTGTGTGTGGATGTGTGTATGTGAGTGTATGTGGGTACATATGCATGGTGTCACAGCATGCAACTTACCCGCATATACACCTATATGCATGAACATACACATTTTTATGTAACTTCTATATCGCTGACCGTGAAATGAATATGGAACGATCATCACTGGAGTGCATACGATTACCCAGGATGTCAGCCAATAGTATCACCGAATAGTACCAGATGATCACTTGGGGCGCCTATTAATAATGCCAGATCATCGGAGGATACCTTCCTCTTAGCTTATCGTATTCTCATGGAAGCATTAATAAAATAACGTGAACAGCTAGATGAATATTTATTTATTGTCGGCCAATTTTTGATTTTTGAAAATATAAAAAATAAAAAAATATCAGATAGGAACTGAAAAAATGGCACATATAAAAAAGAGAGAAATGAAAAAAAGCAAACACATTATCTTTACATCAGTTTCCGGATTAATATCTGACCAATATTTTCTTTTAAGAATAAGTTTCGACCAAAGATTGTTAAAATCCTTGCTGCATTTATTATATCCTATTCTCGAGCATAACTTCTTTCTTTTACTCAGTGTTCATATCTTAATTACTTCTTTTTTTGGTAATTCAAAATTTTTGCTAAAAAGTTAAAAGTCATTTTAAAGCACTTTTTATAACTGCAACAAATTCAGCAGGCAAAATTTTTTTTTTTTTTTTTTTTTTGTTTTAATGAAATAAAACCTTTTGGGTTGGCTGCAGATATTGGTAGTATCTTGCGACACTCATATTCGCTAAGAAATTAACCTTTATGATCTTGCAACCTTGTTGCAGGATGTAATTTTCTCTCTTTAAGTTAGAAATGCGTCCCTCATTCCTTTCAGTCTTCAAAAGCTAAGCAAATTGATTATATTTGAATATCATTCAGTAATTATCAACAAGGACATAATAAGTTCAAATTATATGATTCCACAAAGTGGAAAATATTCAAGATCAGTTCATAATGGTTTCTTTAATTATCAAATCAAACAACGAAATGAAGTGAAATTTGGCCGTAAATTCAAAGGAGAAGTAATTTTAATACTGGCAAAATTTTTGAACCGATTCTTTCAAATTACATTTTTACTTTCAATAATATTACCAAATTTTCTATAAAATCAAATAGTTCATATTGAATCTATTTGAATAGGCACCAGCAATTTTCAAATTCACATATTTAATCGGCAAAAGAACAAGAAACAGAGGAATGACCTTTTATATCAACCAATCTTCTATCACCAATGATAATAGAACGATAGTCTGCGTTTATCGAAGAGTTATCAGAATTTAAAACTTGTTCTTTCTCTATACCCTCAATTTGTAACTTTCTTATTTCTCTCACTCCTAACTTTTTCTTCCTCTAATTTAATATTATCTTCTTATTTTCATCTTAATCGATAATAAAGATATGGATAGGAACAAGAAAGATCCTAACCAAACTAATTCATAGCTTCAATTCATGACCTCCACACCTTTCTCTTCGAAAAAATTAAGCAAAATATCTTTTTCTTTTGCAGTTCACGAATATTTACCACATTATTGTGAATTAACTAAAGAAAATTTCTAAATGGTACAAAAAGGTTAGGTTTTTTCATTACTGCTTTTATTTCTTCTTTCTTAAAAGGAAATTTCATTTGCTTTCATTAGTTAAAAAGTTTCCAAAATAAAAAAAAAAAAGGTAATGTACTTAATTGATGTCGGAAATATATATATCATTTATTTATATCATTGTCACAATTTGTAAGCTTATTCCTTCAAAAACAGTTCACTTTATTCTATAAATTCATTATATATTACTGTTACGTTGTTTATTTCCACTACTAATCAGCCAATTAGACGAAAAAATGTAGTGACCAAAGTAAATTCAAAATTCATGCTTATAATATATTTATCATAGTAAAGATAAACTCATACATTCATTACTTTAACATGTTATGGTAAATATTCAGTATGCGCAAGTAGGGAAAAAAATTTAGGACTTCATTTCAGGATATCATCATGGATATAATCTATCTTCTTGCCCACTCGCAAATTACCTAATTACCTTCTTTATGCAAACATAAAAAAAAAAAAAAACTGAATCAAAATTTGGAACCTGAAAACTATGATTCATATATTTCCATTATCTACATTGAAAATATTTTCGTAACTGAACTTTTTCTTAAGAAAAGGAAACTGCAGAACTCTTAAAAACAATGTAACTTTATTTTTTAAAAATAAGACGGACAACACATATCATCGATAAAATGCAGGAAGAAATTAAAATTTTTCAAAGAGCAAGCTTGATTGTTAAGTCTGTAACTGTAATTTCAGCAAAATCTATTTTTGATTACATTTTCTTATTTTTTTCTCCTATGCAATTAAATATTGCATAGTACATTTTCCATTACACTTTGAGGTCTTGAATAACACTTGAAAGACATTTGCATTCCCGTATGCTAATAATGTCGTGTAAGAAAACGACAACTGTTATTTAATATCTAATCAAATCAGGTTTTATTGGAGAAGAAAAGAAATTCGATTCTTATTTTGATTACAAATTCAACTTGCAGCATAATATTCGTTTTCTATTAATAAATCTTGTAAACAAACTGCTGAAAAGCTTAATATAGCATATACTTTTATCAATTAATCTCCAACTATCAACTCTTATTAATAAAAATAACATAAATTTCTGCAGATTCAGGTAAAATGTTATCGACACTGTACGGATTCATTAATTTCCTATAAATACACAACAATTTATACTCCACAGATGATGATAGTGATTCACTGTTTCCCAATTTTGTCACATTCAAAATTGTAAAAACGGAAATGATTCTATTTCCGGGTGTAAAATTTTCTATAAAAGTTGGAGAATGTTTATAAAATAAACAACAGTATAATTCAACAGGAAAAAGTTAGTGATCAAACCAAGATGGGTGGTTTCAAAAATTCGATGTAGACTACAGCTGCCATTTAGTTTACTTCTTCGGACATATAATAAATATTGAGCAAGTATCGTGACCGTGATTTCTACTTATCAAGAAAAAGAGGAAGTTTAAAGTTAGATACTAATTTCTCTAAAATGTGAACTTCAGCTGGAACAGCATCGAGATTTAAGTTCCCATTTCAAATAAAAATCATGACCGTAAAAATTTTGAAACAAATTTGAATTTGTAAACAAATTAACATATTAACAGGCTCGTGAAAATTTAATGATGCTTGAACTATGCAATAATAACGAAAAAAAATTATAGATGAAAACAAAATTTGACTCACTCATGACAATTTGACTCACTCACTACTTAAAAATTAAATATCACGTAGCTAAATTTATTTGAAGAATGAAAATTCATATAAAAGAATTAATCGAAATTTCATTTTTCCGAGTTGGGTTGGGACGGAAAGAGATGATGAAGGCTTTTTTCCATTTCATTTGTCCATGAAGAAGTTTAGAGAATTCTAACGTCTTCGGCTAAGAAGAACGAAAGCAAATTTTATTAAATCGGAAATCTGGACATTTAGTCTAACAGTGCCATCTCATTCTAGCGCTTTCTTAGGAAAACTTGATTCTAAAAAAAAAGGGCTGGTCTGCATGGAAGAAGATCCATACATCATGACACAACAATCAGACCAAGTTACCATAACCTTTCACTTCACTTTATTATCTCTAGAAATAGAGATGATCAATGATAATTCTTTCCGCTGATGATGATAATCAATAACCAATTTATAAAGACTACGTTCTTTCTTGTTCTCTTCAAAAGAAAAAGGAAATTAAAATCTTGCGAAACGTTCGCAACCATATAAATATTATGAATGTAGTACATGTATAAAATGTAGTAACGAAAAAGACAAATAATATTTTGGAATACGATTTACTGCATTGAGAGTTATACTTTATAACATATAATACCAAAAGAACTCATCTTTTCCAGCAGTAAAAAGAAGTATTCGGAAAATCCTTCCAAAATTCAGGTCAAATCAATTTTTATTTTTCAGATGCCATTAAAACTAATCAAAGGAAAGGAGAAAATTTTTAGAAATTTATCCAATTTTCAAAAACTATAATTGCAGTAATGTGCGTCAATTTGACATTTAAGATGTAAATGTTCGATGGCAAATAAAATAAATAAAGAGATAAGAATAGGAGGAAAAATGCTATTCGAATCAGCTGAATTTGCAACAATAATAATTAATAGTAGTCAATGACAATAATAATTATCACTAATAATAATTAATAATCTAATAATTAATAACAATAATAACAGTAACTAATAACAGTAATAATAACAATAATAATAATAATAATGATAAATAATAACAACAATTACAATTATTGATAGAAATGAATACATTCTAGCGCTTCCTAATTGATTGATTTATTGATAGAATATTGGGAACTGTGTTTTGCTTGGTTACGTATGCATTCGATTTGCATGTTTTTAGAAATCAGCTTAATTAATTAATAGCTGAGAATCTATGCATTCTATTTGTATATTTTCAAAAATCAGCTTAATTAATTAGTAACTGAGAATCCAGTATTTAATTCCAATTTTCCGTATAGCTCGAACCAATATATTAAGATTTATTCATGTAATCTTAATATTAAGGTTGGCATTCCAACCAATTAGTTCTTGCATGATCAAAAGATATAATAGCATCTAATATCAGTCATCAAATTCTTGAAATTATCGTTTCTGGATGGTACTTACTGCATTAAAAATGAGTATCTGGGGAAAAACGGAAGAAAAATGGAAAACTACTACGTATCAAGCGTCCTTGGTATTATTGCTGGTCATCATCATTTGATGATACGGTGTTAACGTTTCGTTCTATTTTCATGTTCTCAAAAATTATTCAAACAAATCTATTCCAGAAAGGAAACTGTATATATGTTGAATCAGACCGACGATATTCTATGTAAATAAACTTAAGAGTGGAAAAGGTACGGCAAATTCCAGTAGCATGGAATAGAGAGACTGCTGATTACTGAGGATGGAGAAAAAATACAAAACTGTAATCTGTCCAAAAATCTGCATAAAATTTAAAACATTTTAAGAATTTTGATTTTAATTAACCAATCAATGCAACTGATAAGCAAAATTTCATACCTAATTAGGAGAAAGAAGAGGATAATAGCATAATTATAAAAGAAGGGAAAGGAAGTATTCCCGAGAAAATGAAATTGCTTCAGTAGCATATGTTGCCGTTTCCGGTTAATCTGCAATGTGATTAAGATAAAAGTTGGAATGGGGAAGGACTGATTGATATGCACATGTATCCTGAAAGTGAAATGAATAACTAGAAAGATAATATTACAAAGATAAATTCAACAATTTTATCATCATTATCAATATTATCATCACTATCGACATCATAACCTATCTCATGCTCGAATATGTCATTATTTTTTTTTTTTTCATTTATTAATCTTTAAATTAGCATCTATGATAGGAAAAAGTGCATGAAAGATTGCAAGAAAAGAAAGAGGACAACATTTGGGCAAAAAACTATTATGGATGTATACCAGAAAAAAATTTAAAAAAAAAAGAAAATCCTAGAAATAAAATTTGGAAAATATAAATTAACTGAATTTTTAGTGCATGATAAAATTCCGAATGATTTTCAAAATCTACGACGTGTTTCATATTATACGAAGTTTATTTAAAAAATTTTTTTTCCAAATTTTATTCTGATATGAATCATAATAGTTTTTATTATACACCATCAGTAGCTGAATCCAATTCGCGAATCAACACAATTCATCATGTAGATACTTCGAAATTTCAAAAGAAGTAATTTTTGGAGATAGATGATTTCGGATTCTTAACTGCTAATGACAATGGCCAAAACAATTGCTAAATTTTGTTAAATGTAATTAATTTTTCTTTATAGCTCTACATAAAAATTACGATCGTGGACGATTCGTGGACGTATACAAAAGTACGAGAAAAAAAAGTTGGAAATTTTCTTGCAGAAAACTTAAACAAATTGAATTATATGGAAATTTTCTTACAGAAAACTTAAACAAATTGAATTATAACATAAAATGATTCATATGGCGAAAAGTTCTATATATAGTGTGACACTGAAAGCATCCGATCAAACAGGTAAGGAGAATAACTAAATTTCTTTGAAGAAATGTTATCATCTCAACATATCGAAGCCAGTTTATTTGTTTCCAACTGATTAGTCATCAATCATTCGATCGATCAAAATCACTGACAAATTGTTTTTCTCATCGTCAAATTAACCAAACTTAGCGATGTCTTTTAAGTGACCTTTTGTTTCTGGATTACTGTTGCTGATATTATTACGCCTTTCACGATTTTCAAAATGTTTTAACAGCATCACCAAACATTAATAATATCACCTTTATTTCACTCCGAATAATCGGTAAAGAAGTATATGTTACTACAGAACACAACTATCGATAATACTAAAACAGAAAACTCAGAAAAATCTCAGAAAGGCAATCAAAATCATTCTCATCATCTGTCGTTTCCCCAGAATTACAGGAAAATCTCAGGACATGTTCGTATCGAGAAACAAACTGTCAAACTGCAAGGATTTCTTGTACTTTCATCAGTTTTTAAAATCGAAAAATTTCAGATTTCGATTTCCGATATATTATTCCCAAAACATATAATTTTTTATTATTTTGGTAATGTAGCAATGACGATATCACACTTGAATCACCTGAAGGCAAAATTATCAGACTTAAATCAGCTGCATCATACAGGTACTGATTATGATCAAAAAGGTTCAAATCACCATTACCAGCCTAATCAGTAGATTGATAAAACGAAATATTTTATCCATTTCTTATAAAAATTTATTTCTGGCTTGGTTTATTGCAAGATTTGTCTTGAAGAGAAAGAAAAACTGAAAAGCTTCGAAATGAGTGGAGCATGTAATTGGAAAATTTGATTCCATGACACGAAAAATAAGAATACATTTTTTTATGTATTAAAGCAGAAAGTTCAGCCCAATAGTTAAAATACAATAGACCAAACGCATAAATTGAAATAAATGAGAAAGGAAAAAAGATAAAAGATGACTGAAATGATAAGTTTAATGACGCAAGAAAAGACGGCCGCAGAATGTCAAGTACTCGATTAAGTAAACCAGAAAACAGGAAAATGGGAAGAAGACATTTCCAATCCCTTGGAAAACAAATCAGTATGCATAAGAAACAAAAATTCAAATCTTTGCTTAGATTACTAAAAATTATAATTCATTACGCTTACTCTTTCCACTTCTTTAAAACCAAATTCCTGAATGATAGCAGAAAACTGAACAAATCCTGGTCTGTAGTAAGTTGATATTCCTCCGACAACTACAGCGAGCAATATTTTAATGATATTAGTCTTAATTTTAATTCACATTTACTAACAATTTCATCAAGATTACTCATTCCTACATCTCTCGTCAACCTTGTAAATGCATGAGCTGAATGCTAATTTCAAGAATGAAATGGAATCAAATCATTCTACTCATTCCCTCCATCAAAAAATATATCTTCCGTTAGTGAAATCTGAATGAATTTAAAACTGTTTGACAAAACTGGTGCTTTACAATGCCAAAAAAAAGCAGTACTCACAGGAAAACTGAAATGAAATTGAACTTTATGGGAGACTTGAAATGAAACTGAACTTTCGAGCACTGCAGCAAACAAGAAAGATGTAGCGACGATATCGTGATTTTTTGCAGTGTTTCAGGGCGAAAAATAGGTAAATCAGTGAACGAGAAATTAATTTATCATATTTGATAAAAATCCGCTAAAATGAAGCTTATCATCCGGAACAAAAGCGCTAAAAGTGAACAAAAACTAGTACATTAGATCGGTCTATGCATGAATTCCTCGAAAATTATTAAAATGACGAAGCATGTCGGTAAATGAGGGGTATCAAAGAAGTGTTCCGTAAGAAATGTTGCACAATGTTTATGTTCCCTCAAGCATAAGGTAACATTACTTGACGATATAAATGGATGTCCAGAAATGCTGTTTATTTTTCAAAGTTGAAATTTATACTTCCAAAATGCCAAGTTGCATAAATCTGAATCAACTATCCCACCAGTACTGATTCTCTAGGAATAAAAGTTAAATTAACCGGTTAAATAATTGCTGTTGCCAGTGAATCGACAGAATACAAATTACCATCAGTATGTTACTTCATTTTAATCAAAATGTAAGCAAAGACAAAACGGGACGAGACGGAATGAAATAGACATGATCTCTCAGCGATCTATCTGGTTGTTTCGTTCGTTATTTGTTCCAAAAATTTGTAGCAATTATTTTCCTGATTTTTCTAACTACAAAATTGAAATCATAAATAGCAAAATCGATCGATCGGAATAAAATGTCAATATATTGAAATGGGCTGGAATGGATGGATGGGTGTGTGAACGTGCGATACGATGATTCCTCCGTACCGGACTCACACATATAAACATACATAGAAGCTTATATATATACACACTCATTTCAATAAGCCTTTTGGTGAATTTTAGACGAAATATGCTGGTGGTTGAATAACAATACATTACGGACACACACATACACATACACACAGACAGACACACACATCCGCATAAGTTGCTAGACAGACAGATGAAGTTTTATATGCGTAACAGAAGGTTGGTAGGAGAGGACGGACGTGCTGACACCACTTCCTCTTGCACTCGCAACTTGCCTTAACACATGCATCATAGCATGCAGCGCGCACTCCACTTTGACAGAGGCGTGTTTTGCATATGTATATATATATATATATAAGTATATTATATATTATATTTCTATAGTCTGTTCCTATCTATTGAAATAAACTTTTGGGGACTTTCTTTTCAAATATGCGATCAACAGACATTCATTTTGGTGCGACAACAAACCCATCCATAAAGCTGCATCATCCTTGCACAGATACATTGAACAGCACAGAGAGAATGAGATAGAGAGGGAGGGAGGGGAGAGAGAAAGAAAGGTGTGTTTGAGAAATTTAAAAACATCAATTTTGAATTAATTCAGAAATAATACAGTGGCAAGAAGAGAGATGAAAGGAAGTGGTAAACAAAGGTAGGCT
Source organism: Onchocerca volvulus (assembly GCA_000499405.2). Classification (NCBI taxonomy): domain Eukaryota; kingdom Metazoa; phylum Nematoda; class Chromadorea; order Rhabditida; family Onchocercidae; genus Onchocerca; species Onchocerca volvulus. The sequence goes on along the minus strand of HG738138.1, from coordinate 16,227,219 downwards.
TGAAAATAAAGCGAAAGAGTTCGAGAATAAGAACTTTTTCGAGAGCTAGTCGTCGTCAGTTGTCTAAATGAGGCCGAGATGAGAGCAGAGATTAGAAATTTAAATTGCCTGCAATTTTCCCTCATCTTTCTTGCAGAAATGGAACTAACGTCAAGTTGTGTAGTAGTAGTACAAATGGATGTATATAAACAGGAATGACGTAACGTAAGTGTAACAAGTATCAAATAAACTTGGATTGCTATATTAGGAAGACTTTCTCCAACAATGCATCATTAATTTATACAATTTAATAGACAAAATAGGCATCATTAATTTTATGCGATATTTACATGATGTAAGTGTATTATAAATAAGATGTATTTTGTTCAGATTTAGCTATGAAATGAGCTGATATAAAAATTGATGGGTTGATACTTTTATGATTGATAATTACGTATTTTATGCGTGAGATTAACTGCATGTCGAAGAAGTTTCTAGTAATTTGAAATAATTGTTGAGACTTTCCGGATATTCATTGCTGATAGAGTGCTTTGTTCTCGACATTAAGCTCACGTTAATGATGTAAATAATCTGTTCATTTTTTTATACGGTCGTTTAGCTCAAGGTGTATATCACAATTTCGATTGTATTAGCTTCATCATGATTGTTAGGAAAGTTGTGCATATACTATTTTGTGTATTCAACGGTTAATTGTATGTCATTTATTAATTTTTAATATACATTTGCTGGAACTAGTTTATTTCATCCCAGGATGACCAGATTAATAATACAAGTTGAAAATTCCATCAACGCATAGGAAATTGTTTGAAAGGAAGCAGGAAGTAAGAAATAGTTTATAACTGTGAGAAAGAAAAGAACAGTATGAAAAAAGAATAGCATCATGAAGATTGATGTAATTGGTAGAGAATTTATTTAGGTTATGAACGTGGAGGAAATCAAAATTTTCTGCGTGAAATCAGAAGCTGTTATATAAGAAGACAGGATACAGACAAAAGTGCACGTATTTAAAATTCGGTGGATTCCCAAAAATGATTGAGAAAAAGTCCGAAAGTTGATAAATTAATCAATTGGGAGAATTTAAGAACAAATTCATACATAATATAAATGTTATTCAGCAGGTAGGAGCAGTAGCAGTAATATATGGCGTTATCACTAAATAGAAAGTAGCAAGAAATCATCATTACTAAGTTTTTAATGATAAAAGCATTCCAACTGAAAGTACATCTGATTGAATAGTAGTTTGATGAAATTTCCGATGACTATTGAACTTAACAAACTGAACTATTAACTCATTCTAACATGTTCCAATCGACCTTATCAGATGGAAAATAATTTAAATAGTTCCTGTGAAATTTAAAGAGGCACGTATTGTAAAAAATTTTTTGATACTGAGTCGTCAAAAATTCATGGTTTAGTGAATAGCGAAATTGGAAAAGTAAGAAGTCGGAAAATTCTCATCATTCGAGAATAAAATTTGTGTTTGGATTGTCTAAGAAGAGCTATTAGTCCCGTAAAATTGATAATATTTCTATCAGCGGAATAGATTTACAGTGAGTGCCATGAGACAATTAAAATTATTCCTCAATTCAACCACCAAGAGACGGCGAAAGATGGCTGAACAGAAGATGGATTTCCGATACATTTGATTCGGGAATTGTGAAGAGAAAAAGATTGCACAAATTAGAATCTGATTAGCCATCTCTATTTCTATGCAATTAATTCGAAGAGCGATTTCCATTCAATATCAAAATGATTTTCTTATTTGGTTACCTCGAATTATTCGAAATAATCTAACCTAAGCAACGGATTTATTGAATTAGATGATTCGATTGTGGATTCATCCGGAAAAAAAGTAATCATTTCCAGTCCTGCTCAATAAAATCATTGATTTATTCGAAAAAAAAAACAAGTTATTTTCAGTTTTATCAGCAATATCGTCAGTAGATGAACAGTATCGGATAAAATAGATGTCATCGATGTAACTGAATAAATTCAAAATTAAATCCAAATTAAGTTAATTTCTCTAAATTAAATCCTTTAAATTTTGAAACAAAATTGATGTCAATTTTTCTTTTGAAGAAAAAAAAAGTGTTAACTTAATAAATATTGGATTTTTTCTCTTTCGGAAAATCATTTATTAAAATATTTGTGAAAAATTAAAGTATTTAAGAGAAAGAAAGAAAGAGAGGGAGGAAAAAATACATCTGATACAGGTATGACAATAATTATTAAAATATCTAAAAAATAATACCAACAATTATTAGTTACTCTAAGCTGTAATCGTTCTACAACAGAGATGAGATCGAAATTTGATTATAATATTTAGAAATGACAGCTTATAAGTAATGCTTGAAAATGGATATTAAAGTTTATTATAGCATGAAATAATTTCATTTAAAAGAATGAGAGAAAAAGTTGATGACGACAACGATGACAATGACGACAAATAAAGCAGTCTGATTCCTTCGCCATTTGATAAAACGGATATACATATATATGTTTATATATTCAATAAAATAAGATATTGATCCATTTCATATATGATAAGATAAAAATAATAAGAAAATGAGCGAACCTATCGATTCATATGAATCGATGAAGATATTTTCATCATTTGCTCAATTTTCGAACATTTAAATAATTTCTTACTTAATTACATATGATCAGAATAGTTTGGTTTCTGCAATCCATTAATCATTTGATTATCAAAAACAAAAAAGATTTACAGTATATTTCTTAGCCAAAATTTTCAGGCTTATTTGTAATATCACAAGAAGTTCGATATGCAAAAACTTCTTATAGCTTATGAAAGACAAAATAACAATATGGTTTCATTTGAAATTAACACTCAATGATCAACTTTTTTCTTTCTTCTTTTTTTTTTTAAAATACCAAAACTAAATACGAAATGGGAGGATTGGAGAAGCTAACAAAGATTTGAAAACTAACATTCTATTTGAAACATATACCTTGTTTTCTCTACCAGTATTATAATTACTTCGAAATATTTTGATTGGCCAATATTTTTTATTCATATGTGAGAGGATATTTGCAATATGATAAAGTAACTTCCGGTATTGAACATCCAGATAATTACTATTATATAACTTTTTAGCTATAGCAAAATCCACCTACAACATATGATTCATACGTAATACTTATCCGTCAAATAAACTGAACCCTATTATTAGTTTTGATTAAATTTCAATACTTGTCGAGATTATTTTTTAAGAATGAAAAAGTATCGATTGATCGAATAATCATCCATTCCTTTCTCTTTAGTAAATAAAATGCATTTTAGATTGTTTGTAAAAGAAGAAAGGAAAAGAACATGAAACGTTTGTTTTGAAAAAATCAATGTCACCAAGAATGCCAGTTGAATCAGTTTATTTTTGACTGAATCATACCATTTCCTGTGTCATATATGATACTAAAAGAATGGAAAAAATTACGGTTGTTTAATAGCTCTTTCACGTGATTTAAAACGAACAACTATTTCAGAATCAATTTTGAAATAAGAGCAATTAGTCTACTTCCTTTTTCTCTCATAAAATTTGACCAAAATTGGATCTTAGAATGAAAATACGGTATCATTCTTGAAGAAAAATTAAGATAAGATAACTTCAAAACAAATTAAAATAATTAAACCACTCCATATAAAGGAACAGTATATGTCCATTCCATTAAACTTGACGAAAATCACAACTGAATCGATTTCGGTGAACATGAATACAAAACGCATAACACCAAAGTAAGTTACCGTATAATGTTAATGAATTTTGCATTCCTCTTTAACATATATCGATATCAAAATATCCATTATCCTCCCTTACGTGCCATAAGAAAAAAAAAGTTTGATTTTAATAAATTCATTCAAAACTTTCCGGAAAAAAAAGGAAATGAGCCAGAATAAGCATATGAATAGTTAGCAACAAGATAAAGAAATGGAATAGTAAAAAAAGAAAAGTAAAAAATAGGATTTTGTTAGCCAAAAAGAGATTTAAAAATTGCGATATAAAAAGAATAAATTTTCATTCTTTTACAAGAGAAAAAGAAAACAATTAGAGAATTTTTTGTGGCAATTATTTTTCCATTTTTGCAAAATTGCTTGGCTAGATTCTTAGATAAACCTGAAAAGTTAAAAAGGAAGACGACTAGCTGATCTTGTCAAGATCGTCGAGAAAGAAAAAAGCGAAAAAAAAAAAAAAAACGAAAAGGCTTTTGGAGTTGCATTAAGCAAATCATTTACAGACGAACAATGAGGATGACAAACAAGTCTGAGAGGTTGAAAAGGAAAAAGATGGAAGAAATTAAGAAAATAGTGGAAATTTTGAAGTGAGAATGAGAAAAAAAGACAAAAATATTGATTCGTGACTTCAAACTTAACCATAGCAACAATTTTAAAAGTCTTGAATATGAGAGGATAGGATGACGAGTGATTGAATTACTACTTTAGCAGTATCAATTTAACCATTTATTTATGTGGAAAAAGTTGAATGAATTTGGAAAGATTTCAAATTATTCTTTTAATAATTAAAATTTTCAATTTGTTTATCTACACTAGTTAGAGGAGCCAAGCTTGACTGGCCAATGAACTGATCGATCAATTAAGAATAATTATCGCGTAAGCAATACAATAAGCGATCTAACACAACGAAAAGTTAACGTTTAGTCACTAGAGTAGCTACGTGAAGCTTCACGAATTTTCAAAACAAAACTATATGGGTAGTCAAATGGTTTCAAATTTTTTTTATCTACATAATTTTTCGAGAGATTCTTGTCGAGAAAAGCATGAGAAGTAGTTATAACGATGATTAATCTCGAGATCTGGCAAGAAAGAAAGGAGGAAAAGTTGACATGCAGCGGGATCAGCTCGGTTTGAGATTATAAGGCAAATATTCCTCATTACTTTAAACTTTTCTATAATTCTGAATCGATAAGTTCTATAAAAAACGAAATTGTTAACCATTAACACAATCATCGAATGGATATAAACTGGAAAACGGTAGAGAAGAAAATGATAATCATCAAATCAAGTTTTTTTTTTTTTCAATTTTTTCATTAAAAATTTGGACGTTTCCCCATATTAGATCGAATTATGATTCACAATATTTACAATTGTAAAATTGCATGCATGCATGTCACATTGCTTCCATGTTGTCAATGTCAATTTAGGGAAAAAAGAGGACGACAATCATCATCTGCGTTAGTCATCATCATATAAAATTAGTTGTCATCCATTTTTTTCTTTTTTTTTTTTTTTTTTTTTTGTTATTTGAAAAAATTTCACTTGAACAAAATTTTCATACGTTTTGAAATGATTTATTCGCGTCAAATGAACAAATCGAGTAATTTCATTTTGAATTATTGATCTATTTTTTGATTGGAAATATTTTCTATCATAAATAAAAATGGAAAAAAAAAATTAATCAAATAAATCAAAAAATCAAGAAATCATTAGAAGGGAATGGATGTGCGAACAGAAAGATCGAAAGATGTAAAGGTGCATGTGTAAAGGTAAATAAGGAAATGATGAAATCAAGAGAAAAAGAATTGTCTCAAAGATACATGAAAATCCAGGATAAATCAAGAAGCTCATAAGGCGAGAAGATCACGTGGTCAAAATAAGAATACCGTTTTAATGTTACCTTTTTCTCTAAAATTTTATGAAAATTTAACATAAAATATAAGCAAAACATCTCATTTCAAGGATTCCATTAAGTTTAGAATTCTCCCGAGAGATTTAGGAAAAAAGGAATTTCAAGAGGAAAAAAGATTTGCCTAATTTCTGATTTTCTGCTAAAATATTTATTGCAAGTGCAAATTTATCAACACTTTGTGAAGCAAATAAAAAAAAAAGGTTGCTAAAGTGCCAGAATTTATTCCGATACAATATAAGACATAAGACATTTTTGCAATATAAGATATAAGATTTTCATCTCATCTACCCATATTTTTCATTTATTGATAAAAAGAGATCATCGGAAATGATAATGCTCCGAATTTAGGAAGATATTTTCTTCCTTTCTTTCAGGAAGTGTCCCAGCAATGCTGTAATCTCAAAAATTCATGTTTGATCAATGCAACATTCAAAAATTAAGATAATATCTACATTTAAAAATTCCTTAGATACTTGAAAGAAGCAAACTTATAACTTTTCAACGGA